>VWZK01017448.1:0-44412 GCA_013396935.1 Baryphthengus martii | reverse complement strand
AAAAAAAAAAAAATCAGGAAGAGTTGCAATTTTATTGATCGAACATAAAACACACCCCATTTTGCAACATTACTGACATCAGGCTATAGCTTAAAGATAAAGCATGATCCCCAACAAAAAAAATGACAATGCTACAGTTTGAGAGTACGCAACTGTAAGAATATTAAGTTAGTAATCTCTTAATTCTACAATTTGGCCAACTTCTGTTTTATTGGCAGATAGCCAAGTATTCATCAATCTAAGTACTACATTTTAGTACATATTAAATACATAAGAATGATTTACAGGCACAGAATAGAAAAAACAATCTTGTAGTGCATCCTAATAAACATTTTTTTTTTAAACTTAGAATTAGCTAAACTAGTAATTCAGGCTCACTTATACTTGCTTCAAAATACATCTACTAACGATAGGAAAAGCTAGATAGATTAAAACAGCAGCCATAGTCCACTCTACTAATATTTATAAAGACCTCAAACAAGCATCACAATGATTCTTTGACTACACAACACAAAAAGCTAGCAAACACACTACAGAGTTATTTCTAGACAACTGATTTAAGAAAAACAGTCTAATAATGGCCAGTTTAATAAAAAGATACAAGAAAAAACAAGTTAGTCAGAATATAGATTTTACATTCACAAAACAAGCAGTTTTCCAAAAAAAAAAAAGTAATCAGTACGCAAGTTCCACCCAAGTTCCACACTAATGGCAATACACGTCCATCAGTCAGTAGGTTCAAGTGAAAACGGTGCCAAGTTGCAAAACAAAACACACAGAAGTTAAAAGACATATCAGAAAACATCCAAGAAGTTTGATGACATATTTATAAAAACCAGAAGGCAATTGTAACTAGGCGGAGACTGGTTGTTCATAGCAACAAACAAACAGTGAGTCATTGTTCCGAGTTCAACACGTATTCTTTCCTCCATTTAGGACACAGGAGTTATTTTTTCAAACAGACTGGATGAAACATGCTTCTTCAAACAAGTCAGCTACTTACCATGAAAACTAAACTCTTCAGAATTAGCAACATTCAGAGAACATAGTGTTTCTCTATAAGAAGAAAAGAGTTCTCACCTGAGTGCATATGTATAGCCAGTGTTCTCTGGCAGACACTGAGGAGGAGTGTACGTGTGTAGACGTGAAAAGTCCATGTTGACTGTTTCAAATCATACTGTAAAAGGTGAAAATAAAGTCATGCAATGACTTAAAATTACAGAAAGTCAACGTAAGAGCCCTTGCACTGTTCAGCCTGTGTTACGAAGTATTGAAATAAAAAGAAGCCACAGTTACCAGAAATACGGAGCTCTCAGTATTTCAGCTGTATTGCTGCTAGTGCTAGATATGCCTCATCACTACAGCACTATACAGCCTATCAGTGTATTTCTGACTGCGACTTTCTCTATGATAGTCTATTTTCAGCAATTTCCGAGTTCTCTGGAACATTACTGTAACATGAGCCAAGCTCTTATCACAACTATACTATACAGCACTTCCACAGGAAGAGTTACGATAGCATTCACAAAAGCATAAAGATTAAAAAAAAAACCTACACAGTCATACTTTCAGAGATCTCTTCACAATGAGTTTTGCTTTGAAAGCCCACTGAGCAAAGCCCAGGCTGTTCTGTGCACCAACAAAGCATAACAGAGATGAAACTTGAGAAATGTAGTCAAATCGTTGTACTTTGCATGTAGTCAAATGATTTTACTCTACAACCTCTGAATACCATCCACTGAGCAGCAAGGGAGTTTCCTTCATCTCACAGAACACCGTAATATTTGGTATTGGTTAATTTATTCCTGTCATAAAAAAACCGCTGAATGCACACCCTAGCAGAAGAGCCAACTGCAAAGTGACTCACATGGCTAGAATTAGGTACGTTTTCCAGAGTGCCATCCACTTCCAAAAAAACCTTACCAAACTAAAAACACTGATAAAACTTTCCGTGGGGTCTTTGAAAAGTATTATAGCTTTAGGAAGAACATAAAAACTGATGTTGTTATATCAAGAAATTGCAGAGCTGCACAGGTGACTACTTGACTATTTGACTTTCAAGTTCAAAATATGTGAAAAAAAACTAGAGTCCTTCTCAGTGTTATTAGCCACAAGAGAAGTTTTGCTTTTCTAGAAAAGATTCTATGACATTAGGTTATTCATGATTAAGAAATAGGAATTTGGCTATCTGGGGTTTGCATGGTTAGCAAAGCAGAATCCTGGCCGTTTTCAGATTATCTACAGCTCCTGTTTCAGCAGCAGAAAAAGATATTCCACATAACTGTGATGACATGCCTAAACTAAGGTAAAAATATCCCTAGCTACACTTTAAGCTATTATAAGCAAAATATTATAATAATGGAGATTATTATAATGGAGATGCTCTTTCCTATTCCGAAATAAGTTTTCATTTGTATAGCTATGTATATTTAAGAAGGAACAGGGTCACAGGTATGGGTAATAGTAGCTCAAGAAGAAATCTCTACATGTAACATTAAAATGCTCTTAAGTCAGTCCACCTGTGGCCTCCAAATCCTGTCAATAAGGCAGGAGGATGTTCCCATTACTACTAAGGTCTTATTTCTGATGCTTACATATTTTTTTTTTTTTAAATATTTTGGAGAACGCATTTCCATTAAGTGATCTTTCTCTACACTTAATTCCTTTGTCCCAGAGCCGTAATGCTTTCACTGGTGTGTATATACAATTTGTTTTGTCTGGAGGAAGCTTGAACCAGTAGTGCGGAAGTTTCAGCAAAGCAGTCTTGCTAGAATAAGCAGCAAATAGTGCTAGAATACATTAACAACTGCTGCCATACTTTAAAAACAAGTAAGAATTCATTTTAGAATGTAAGAAACAGGGACCAAAAGGTAATGATTCCCCCAGTAACAGAAGTGGATATACAGTGAATTTCAAGATGGGGGATACTGACATCAGATCACACTTGTTTTCAACACCAGCAACAGAGATTTCTCAGACATATGCCTGTTGAATTTCAAAACCAGATTAAGGCTGATTGTTTATATTGGTCCATCTCAATAGAAATATTTTGAAACCACAGGCTTGGGAAACCTCTGTTTACTTTCCACTGGAGCTGATCCTGACTGCTTAGCACACGTCATTTCACCAATAAACCTAGTTTTTAACTGGCAACTCAATAGCTGGTATCACGCTGTTGACACCCAGCAGTATTTTCCCACCTGGAAAGCCAGGCCATAGGAGGGAGCTTTCAGTAGTCACCAGCTCCTCCCTCTGCCTCTGCTACTCATATGGGCAGAGCAAAGGCAGACTTTGAAAAATAATAGATTGGCTCAATTTCTTTCCTGTTCTTTTCCCCTTCCACACAAGTTCTCTCTTTACTTGACTTCTGCAGAAATCAAACACTACAATTTGCATTAGATTTCTTATTTTATAAGGTTTGAAATATATCATATCATTAAGTTAGTATTAGATAAAACCTGTACTAGACAACGGCACTGCTAACTGCAAAGCCTTGAAGATATTTATGAGCAGGTCTATTAATAGCTGGTTTTCATAGCACCAAGATCTCCATAACAGGTTTGCCATCTAAACACTATGGAGTTAGAAGACACTCTTAGAAGATTTAGGAGGTTGGTTTGATTCACTGTTTGCCCTATGCTCTAAAATTAAGTCAGATTCAAAAGGAAAAAAAATTTACTCAATTTTTCAAAGCAACAAACCAGACTTAAGTAATTTAAACATAACTTGAAAATAATCTTCAGAGATAACTACCACAATTTTCAAAAACAGACATCTTAAATTTACTGTGAAACTGAATTTTTTTTTTTAATCTGGCTACTAGTTCAATAGCTTAATTTTAGTTATCAATTTCTCCAAAACAAAACTCACAAAACAATCAACTCAATTTATTTAGAAAATTCTACGTACTTATTACAGCAGAACTTAAAGGTACAGAACACAGCAGGGGCAGGTGGAGGACAATAACTTCCTCTAATTTGTTCATTCATGTTTAACAGCACTCCACCTTTCATATATTAATTCTTCTCATTTATGAATCTTTCATATACAACTGGAACAGAATCAGATATGCTAATAAAATATTTTGGAAATTTAAAACCTTGGCAGAGAACCTGAGACTTAGGCAGAGTACTTGGTTCCAATTTAAACACTGCTGAGTGCCCAGCAGACTTCGGATTTAGGTACCACAGATATGTCTGGACTCAGATTCATGTAGACTTTTAGTATCACTTTTGTTGCATTCATTACTTGGCCCAAACTTTAAGCCGTCTTTTTTCCTTCCTCAGAAGCTCATAACTATTTCTAGGCACTAAGGGATGTATACTAAAAGAACAAGGCATGTAGTTACATTAAAAAAACCCCAACAACCTAAGTAATAAGAATACATTTATAAGACAATTTAAAGGCAATTAAAGAGGCACACATTTCAGCTAGAATGCAAGTGGACACTACATGCCCCTCAACTTATGAGCTGACTTCCCCATTCCTGCAGAGGAGACAGCTGGATTCTTTTGCTTTTTTGACAAGAACCATCATCTCAAGCATCATCTTTCTCTTGCAAATCAACTGAAGCACTGTTACAATAGGCAGAGTAGAAGGACAAGAGAACACAGATTCTGACTTGGCCAGAACACAAGGAAGCACAGAGACTCTTGTGGGCAGTGCAAAATTTACCTTCGTGCAAAGCTCCTTGCCCGTCTCTGGAGGATATGGACTATGAAGAATCTGAGTGACATGAGGCTGCACCACTACCTCTAAGCCTGGAAAATCACTTTCAGAATGAGTGAGCCCCAATGGAACCCTAGTACCAAAGCAAACTTCCTGGCTTTCACCTAAGGTGATGAGATGCTCTGATAGTTGCCTTTAAGTACAGAAGCATCACAAGGCTGGCAAGACAGCACCAAAACCACATTGTATATACACTACAAGCACCTGGCAAGGACAAGGATGAACCCTCACTGATGTCTTTTGGGGCACATAAGTAGACTTCCATCAACACACCATTTAGGCATTTGCTTATGAACAGCCTTTGTGACAAAGGAAGTGGTAAATTGTCATTTCAAATGAGACCCTGGCAGAGTAGCGATATTCACCAGGAAGTCTGTTCTAGAATAAGAAAATTCACAAAAAAACGTGTCTTATTTTTATGTTACAAGGGGTAAAAAAATTATATTTGATGTCTTGGAGAGATGCTGGTAGTACTATTTCAAGTAGAACCTATTCTATCCCTATCTTTTAAAATAAACAGCTAAGTTTAAGTCAGTACAGTTTAACATACTAATGCCACAAATGCTAAACAGACTTTTGGCCAAATTAATAACAGTGAAATTGAAGAATACAACCCTACAGCCCCTGAGAGCAAGTACTTTTTTAATCACAATTTCAATTTTTATTTTCTAATAATTTGTGGAATTACTAAAAAAATTACAATTTTTGATTTTAAAAAGGGCAAATTTCTACTTAAATATACTCCATTAAGAATGTTTCCACATATCCAATTAACTACTAGTTTGAACAGGCTGAAGAGCAAAGAGCTCCAAGGTAAATCAACATTTTACTAAAACACACACTCTTAAAACATTAGCATTTCTTAAAAAGAAAACCCCAAACAACACAAAACAAGTCACACGTAATAGAATTCACATTTTAAATGAGATGTTAGCATTGAGTGTTACGGCAGAGATCCCCAAATACAGATGCCAAACCATAATAACGCTACTACTAACAAAGGGGTTCTTCACAAAGCAGCAACACTGCAAATTGACATCAAGTAGCCCTTGAAATGGTTTATAAAAGAAAGGTTGATAGAAACCAGCTACGGTGACACTATTAATAAACACTTCTGTTCATTGTTTACACACAGAGCACCTGAAACACCGCACAGCACCCCACTGAGCCCTTTTGTAAGCTAGGAACCTCCGGGCCGTCTCGCAACCAGATCCATACAAAGCGCTCGGTGCACAAGCCTCACCAGGCCTCTGCATTCACAGGGATCCAGCGCTTCGCTCAAGGCCTTCCCCGGCCGGTTCTGCCGGCTCCCACAGAGCCGGGAGCGCTCCGGCAGCGTGCCCGGGCTGNTCCCCGGCGGACAGGACATGCAGTTCCATGCCACACCGCCGATCCCAAAATGGCTTCCCGGCCCCCAACAAAGCCCGCGGGATCCGACGGAGCCGACCCAGCCTCCCGGGGCTCCCCTGTCGCTCAGGGGCCGACTTTGAATTCCGTAGCCGCGGCGCAGCCAGCCCCCGGCGCTTAACCCGCTGGGCCCCGTGCGGAGCGGGTCCCGCTGGGCAGCGGGCTCTGCGCCTCACTTGCCTCTGTTCCTGCCGCCACCTCGCCGCCAGGTATGCAACAAGAGCCGTATTTCACCGAGTGCTTCGCGTTCCTAAAACGCTGCCCTTGCCGAATGAAACAACCTCAGTATTGAGTAACAATCAAACCGAACACCTTCACCTTGGCAACCCCTACGTCTGAGAGCCGAACGCGTCCACAGTTCGTACCGCCGCTAAGCCAAAAGTCAGTCAAGTAGCATAGATTTAAGGATATATACGCACCTCATTTACCAATATATCAATGTAAAAAGCCTAACCAGCTTCTCCATAAAGCCCTCCATACAGGTCACTGACAAAGAAAAAGCCTTCCATAATATTATTATGAAAATCAGCGAACAGTAACACACTCCCATAGGTGAGAGAGGGAATTCGACATTAACTTGGAAATTCAACAGAAGCATTGGCCTGTAATAGTCAGTTGTAAAGCACTAAGATAGAATATTTAAAAAAAAAAAAAGTAGTGAAGATTTCACTTCCTTTTTGTGTAATGGTGAACTGAAAACCAGATGGTGGGATAAGAGGGATTGCAAGTACTGCAGAAACACGGAAACTGGAATTTGCTAGTTAAGATCTTTCTCTCTTATAACATTATAAACAATACCTTTTAATAATTAAAAAAAAACCAAAATAAGGCAAACAAAATACTTTCTTTCCAGCAAACACAAAACTTGAGACTCTCAGAAAAGAGGCACTGCCTCTCAACAGTTTCGCGCTTCAGACACTTCTAACCCTGTGGTTCCTCAAGAGGAACCGAACGTGACCCCCACGCGAGGAAGGAATCTCTACCATCTGAAAAGGAGCGCAACACTGAAATATCATATATTGCAATAAAACGACGAGCAATCACTCACTCGGTGTGTGGTCAGACTCTTTACAGTAAAACCCTGTGTGTTTAACAACACTTTCCCCACAGTAGCAGTTCCCTGACACCACCTGTCCTGAGGTGACAGCCGGGAGGACAGCGAAGACAGGTTTGGCACCACCCAGCACCAGACCACGAGGTTCATTACAGTACATTACCTTTGCACTAGAGCTCAGCAGCTGCAGCGAACGCAGGCACTACAGCGTACTTCTCAGTTCTTCCTAAATCAGAGCGAAAAGCTGCAGGTGATAGTTACTTCTGACAAGTAAATCCTCCAAGTGCCAGGCCAAGCAGCACCCAAGCAGGCAGACAGCTACGGCAGAGATTCGTCTCTCTCCTCCCAGCTTCACAGCGCCGATCCAAATAAACTTCGGGCCCTAAAGAGAGGTCAGTATTCGACCCAACAGCTCCAGTCCGCTCTCCAACGCGGTCCTCACGCCCTGCTGCCTTCCCTGGCCGAGCTGAAGAAGCACCCGATCTCCCGCCAGCTCAAACACAACGCNGCCCGCCTGCCGGTAACCGGCCCTCACACCGCCCCTCGTAGAGACCCTCACATCGCCCCTCACACCGCCCCTCAAGCAACCCTTCACACATCGCCCCTCACAGCCTCTAAAACGGGCGCATCCCGGGGCTTTCTTCCTCTTCAGCAGACACCGCCCGAGCTTCCCCGGCTGCCCTTCCGTGCCTGGGGCTCTTCCCTCCTGCAGCCCCGGCCTGCTGGCGGCCGCAGCCAAGCTGCCCCCCGCCTCGGCTTCCCCCTCCGCAAAATGGAAAGCTAAAGAGATGAGCAGCGTTACCTCTAATTTTCACTTCGGCCTCTATTGCTTGGATCCTCATTTACTTTCTTTTCCCGTATTTCTGCATCTCCTCTTGCCGTTTCTTTCCCACTCAGTCTTTTTTTGATTCTCTTTCGCTTGCCATTCTCTTCTAACTGACACTTGCACAGCACAGCCAGCCACTCGGTGAGATTGAAGCTCTTTGGATCCCGCGCTATGCCCAAAGGAGCTTCATCGATGCCAACACCAGGCTACAGGATCCGCTGGACAACTGCATGAAAAAGAAATGTCACAGGCCTGCTTTCAGCAGAGAAGTCATGGCATGAAACAATCCCCATTGTTCAAATATTTGGGGAACGTAGGCAAATACACTCAATTTGAAATCTGTGCCTGAGTCATGTTGTGTTAAACCTTCAGTCTCGCCGAGACTACGCATTTCTTGTGGACGTTGCAATTGTGTGTGCTGCGGGCAAGGCCAGTTCCAATGGCAGCAAACAGAATAGGGAATGTGTCACTTGAGAAAGGATAATTAGTCCCAAAATTGTTATTTACTTGTGCGTGCAAGAGAAATGACTCAGCTTGCTGGGAAAGACTAGGTAATAAATATGTAATTATCAAATAAATAGACTCTGTGCACTCATTTGGATACAACATGGATAAAAGCAGCTAATCCTTAAGAAACAAGAAAAGATGCAAAATGCATTCACTTAAGACATTAGCTGATGTCGATGTAGCACTGATTTTAGGCAATTATTGTTTATTTTAAAAGCGCTTTGCTCTAGCTATGCGAAAGTTTTAAGATGCTGCAGCCAACGTTAAGCTGATCCCAGTAACACCTGGAAGCCAGCAGATAATTTGGTAAAACCAGCAGCCTCCTCCTGCCATATGGCTGAACACCCTGCAGAAGGGTAAATCACCTCACTTTTCTGACCACCCCTTCTCTCTCTCTGCTTCCTCCACACCTGTTTTCTTGTCTTCAGAATAGATAATGTTTAAGGGCTTAAGTCTGACTATCAAGGCTTCTTAGTTTAAATCTCCCTGAAATTGTTTGGTGGGATAAGGCCAGGGTGTCTTGGGGGATATTTCTCGTCCCGTTCCCCTGGAGCCGAGCCAGGGCAGGCTGCGCTCCGCTCTGGCAGGACAAGGCATGTCGTGCTCCCTGGGCATTGCTCCAGCTCCCTGGGCTGCTCTGACTTGTCCCAAGCAGTTGTTTTTCCATCCGGACCAGGCCAAGAGGCTGGAGGAGGATGGCTCAGACTCAGCTTTCCTTCCACTTCTCGGCAGTGAGGAGCAAGAGAACCTTTGTTTTCCAGGATTTAAGGAGAACTTGATCAGATGTCCTAGTTTTGTTAAAAGAAGCTGGTACATATAGGGAGTCAATTTTCCCATGTTTCAGAAGAAGCTGTTCTGAGGCAAACAAAAAAAAACTTTTTCATCATCCAGCAATGAGCTCTGAACATGACGTGGGCTCACTTAATTTTATTGGCTAACCCGAAGTCTTTAGAAAAATGGTCAATAAGAATAAAAATTGATCATATTAAAAATGTTTCCTTTTTAGCACTGTAGAGAGCAGTTCGGAATTTAGGGAGAAAAAGTTTTCTTAACTGACACCAGATACAGGGAAACTACAATGCAAGGCCAAACCAACCCACAGCCCACGTTTCTCTAGTCCTACTTCTTATTTTCTTTCCCTCCCTTCACACCATGATTCCCACATAATTGCTTTGCTCCCTTTCCTGATTTCCACATTCCCATTCTCAGCGTGCTCCTGCACTCACACCTAGCAAACTTGTTCTGCTCCACGTTCCGGTCCTTGCTATCAAAGGACTCAAGTCCCCGCAGCGACTGAAGGTACAGACTGAACGCGACAGAAACCAGTGCGGCAAGGTGTTTTGACTGGTTGTACTGGGCACTGGGCCTGGCATGCTGCTGTGCAGGTTAGAAAGGGCAAAACACGGCACTTCCCAGCGCTCCATGGGTATGTGCACCACCAGTACAGGGGTGTCTGGAGGCACTGTGCAGGCAGGGGGACTGCAAAGAGGGGGACAGTGCTGTGTGATGGGTCAGGAAGGGACCAGGTAATTGCTTCAAAGCCCGAAGGTGCTGGGGTTGGGGAAGCGCTGCAGTGACTCACGGGGAGCTCAGCAGCAGCCTGGGGAGCGATGCTGGGGTTGGGGTGCTGGGGCAACGTCTGGCTGGGATGTGCTGGGCAACAGGATTTGGTCCTTAGAGGGCAATGGATTTGGTCCTTAGAGTGAGGAAGCATGATGATCTTTACGCCCAAGGCTGGGGAGATGATCATCTATATGTGTAAGTACAAAAAAACACCCAAAATATCTGGAAATCTGATTTTTCATTCATTAAAGAAAAATTTTCTCGCCATCTGCATCACCCTTTGTGGTTGAACTCATCAGGGCCTTTCCTCCACACCATCACCGCTGCCAGCCAAAGGCAATGGACGCTCCATACAGAGCAGTTAGGTTACCACCTAAAGGGGGGCTGCAAAGCACTTCAATTCAATTTTGCCACGGGATCCTGCCACCGTCCTGACTTACAGAGGATTTCAGACATTAACAAGAAAAGCCGATTACATCCAAGGCAGGCCGACAGAGCAGCCGTTCTCCTCATGGCTCTCATCTGCTGCTTCATCTCAGTTACTGCTGCTCATGAGCTTCCCTGAGGGATTGATCACACTAAATGGACACAAGCCTGTTAACTGTAATTTTTGTTGATCCTTCAGCTGCCTAATAATGACTTTTTTTTTGCTTTATTTTTCTTTTCCTCTTTTAAAAGCATAGTCAGAGCTCCACATGAAGGGCTGAGGCACAGAACAGTCCATTAGGTATCCACCAGGACCAGCTCTCATCCACTTTTCTAGCCAGCTGCTGCTCCCCTTCCCATGCAGTGATCCTAACACAGATCCTGCAAAGGAAACAGAAACTTGGCTCCTCTCAAATCAGCGATGATGTTACTTGATATCCAGGACAACGCTCCAGTGTGTTTGTGTTGTGCAGACAGGGGACTTCCCCCAGGTGAGATAAAGCCTATGCAATAACTCATCAGAACTCAAATCTAATTTATTTATATAGAACTATAGCTATTATAGTATAGTAACTTAAAAATATAATAAAGAAAATAATAAAATAAATTATAGTGTAATAATATAAGTAACTCTTATGGTAATACCATAATATAGTAAAACTGTACTATTATAGTTTTCTATCTGCTGCACTATCTAAAATAATATTATATACTATACTATAGTTATTTCAGGTTATTTCCTGTTATAACCAGGAAGTTATTATACTATAATAGCTGAACTTCTGTATGTAGAGATTAGATGAGATTGGAGTTCTGGTGGGTTATTACAATTTATAGCAACTCTCTGGTTACAACTGGAGGTAGGTCTGCAAACACAAGCAGACAAGGTGCATCAGCACATCTTTCCCGTGGGCTCAGACGACACGGGGCGCTGCCGGGCAGCGCAGGCAGGCCGGCTGCCATCTGCCTGAAGCATTGCTGAGGAAATCTGCAGTTTGCCTGTAAGGACCTCCGTGGATGAGAAGTGGATGGATCTGGGAACGTACTTAAACCTCCAGTCTCTCCTAAAAATGCTCCCTGATGTAGACTTTCTCTCAGAGTCTAGGTGCCTCATTTGACAGCGCCCTCACAACACCTAATTAATTGATTCTTTTTAAGGCGATCAACAAATATTTAGAAGGCTCTATATTCAGTCAGACAAATGCATGCACTTACCAAAAACTTTGTTTTGCTGAGAATCCAAGTCCCAGGATCCTCCACAACAGGTCTTCTAGCTTACAGGGACGAAGACAGTAGCACATCTGTTCGTCACAGGAAGGGCAGGGCTAAAGCCTGCTTATCTAAAGAGTCTGAAAATTTGAGATAAGTGTTTTGCCCAAAAAATTTGTCCTTGCTTCGAAGTTACGTAATGAATATGATCCTAGTAACATTTTGCAATGAACACAAATAAAATCTAGTACATATAACAGCTGAGCTAGCAAAATAGAAAAAAAAAATAATACATTTCAATTTTGTTCCTAATGACGCAGATAAAGTCGAATCTCAGATGAGGTAACTTTAAAACCCAGGCTCACACACCATTCAGAGGAGACTCAAAACCAGTACTTTGCAAAAAAGATTTGAGAAATTTGGGTTATATAAATTGAAGTACAGTAACTATAAGCAGCGGCAGCATATTGTTGAAGTCCTATGTCCAGGACACTTTCTAGTCAAAGGATGTAGTGGCAGATACCTAGTCTGTCACACATGCATTAACAGGACCAGGTTGCTGCTTAACTAGAAGGACTCTGAGAACATTCAATTCAAAAAGCACTCCTGGCTCCGAAGAAAAAAAGCTGGTTTGTTGGATGATGCGGAGATTTTTCTTTGGGAGGCATCACACAACGGACTGTTCTGAAAGATAACAAAGTGCTCAACATATGCAAAAAAAAAAATAATAAATTCCCAGCCTGCTGCAGACACCAAGTTTGATGAATACTGCAGCTCTTGCTATTTGTGTACCGGCTTTAGAACATCTTGAAAAATTTGGACTAGATTTCTCTTCACCTGGGAAGGTTCTCTTCGCTAATTCCACATCTGAATTTGGGGTTTCTCTTCTTTAGATCACAGGAGTAATTAAAAGTGCCTGCCCAACTTTGCACTGCAGCTCTCATGAGACTGCAGCCAGTGGTAAAGTAAAAGAATCTAAATTTTGCCAGAGTAGGAAGCTAAAAACATTGTGCCTGTAGCAATGTCCTTAAGTTGGACTTACTTGATGGACTTTCAGGGGAGCTTTACAGTATGAACAGGGTTCTTGTTGCTGAAGTGAAACTTTAGGTTACATTGGAAGAACCTGCTGCTTTGCAGAGCTTTGAAACACTATTTATTTTGAGAACAGAGTATTGAATGAAAACTCCAAGGGCTCTGCTAGGATAATTATGTAGTCTATTTCCACTCTAATTAAATTCACTTTTTAATCATTGATTAGACTACGGAAACAATTTCATGGAATCACCGGGTAATTGAGGCTGGAAGAGGCCTCTGGACATGCTGCATTCCAAATCCCTGTCCAAGCAAAGTCAGGTGGAACAGGTTTCACTCCATTTAATGTCTCATAGGGATTTTTATTTCACTTGCATTGCACTTTCTAAGAATTGCAGTTGTCCCTCCAGTTATGGTGAGTTAAATAGTTTATAGTTTTTAGTCAAGTAAAATGCTGCGCAACCAAGGAATGGTTGTAGTTTGGCTTTTCGTGAAAAGAAAAATCGACTTTAAAGACTGTAGATACAATCTAAAATGAGTATCCTATTCTACAGGAATTAAAAATAGCTTTTGGATTCATAAGAAACTACTCAATCGTTCTGTATCATTTGTGTTATGGTAGAATTTTCAAAGCCACCCAGTATTTTGTGGAGAAACAGCCGTGAGTTTGCACGATGTGGCTTTGAAGGTAGGAATAAGACTTGTCTTGTGCATCTCTAATGTTTCTGTGAGAATGCAAGTAGATACTATTGCAAACAGTTCATGGTTTAGTGAGCAATTGTGTCACAAGTCTGAAAAGGTAAAATTAGCTCAGAAGGATAAACAAACGTGAGGACTTCCTGCAGCGTCAGGAGTATTAGCAAACCCCACTGAGCCTGGTTTCAGAGTTGATACAAAGCCCAGGCACTTGGGAGTCAGAAGCCAAAGAGCACTTTTTGTCTGTAATATAGATATACAATAAATATATAAACAAACAAATAAATAAATATCAGATTCCTGATTTACTATGATTTGTACGTGCAATAAATTACACACTACCTCACAATGATGTAGACAAGAATCTAGGAACTCACTTACTTTATTACATAGCTAAGAATATAAGATGATATTAAAACTTATACACTACAAAAGTCTTTTTAAAAAAATAAATCAAGCTTTAACCTAATGTTGCAGAATTTAATTTCAAAGTAATATTCAAAGAAATGTTGCTTGCTTCCCAAGGCACAACGGCATAAACATACAAAATGCAGGTGCATTATATTTAATACAAAAATATAAATATTGTTAATCTAAATCACAAACCAGCACATTCCCTCCTACGTATTATAAACCTTAATTTAAAAAAAGTTTAGCTTTATTCTCAGTCATGAAATGTAATACAATGACAACAAAAAATACTCCTTCAGTGACACCTAGTCAGGATATGTCCTTTTTATACCAGTATAACGAGTATACTCACTTAAAACATTATAAAAAATTTGCTGCACTATGCAAGAGAAGTTTGGCTGTTTTTTTTTTTCCCCTAATAAAACTGATCCTCACAGACATGACTCTGCAAAGTCTGAATATTATCCAGAGTTTGAAATACTCCTTGAAAGACTGAGTCCTCACTGGATTACATTAATAATTTTGACGTTGGAGTGTTAGTTTATTAAATAAATTATCTTTCTCAATTATAGTGTCAAATTTCTGAAAAACATTCCTTCTTTATGTCTTGTATTTGAAAAACTTCCAATGCAAAGTGAATTAAAACATTGTTTTATTTCTAGCAAATACAAAGAACTGTTTAAATGGGAAGGAACACAGAATTGTACCAATCTGACTTTTAAATGAGCTAATAGTCAACTTACAAAGAAAAAAATAATCTATTTATTCCTCAGCCTTTCTTAAGCAAATGAAAACACAAAAGTAATCCAGATAACACCAATTTCACACCCAGTTCACTGAAAAGAATTTCAGCTTTGATTCATAAAGCTGATTCTTTGGCTGACTGAATGTGATGCAGCAGTTGATTACAATAGACTGGTGTTCGATGCTTATGTACAACCCCTTCAATTTCTCTCACGAGCAGTTCTGGATATAAAACGCTTCCTTCTTTTAAAACTTCTGTAAAACAAAAAATATTTTTTATAGATCATTAGCCACTCTGCATTTCTCTATCCAAGTTTCCTTGAAATAGCCAAATTCTTCTACAAATTGCACAGTTATGACCACCTGATTGCTTCCCCATTTGCTGAGGTCTACATTTTAACATTTACATGCTTGAACACAGACTGATACACCAATGAATTCCAAAGAATCCATCCAGCAAGCTAGGATATGGTCACATCCTGTAACAGTTAGTGTTTGTGCTCCATATCCTGTTTACCACCTAGAAGATCTCCTGATTCATTAGACACACCGATATTCGCCCTCTTGTGAATGCTCAATAACAACGTTATATTTTACATACAGGTAAAAGACCTGAGCTCACACTCACTGAAACCCAAAGGAAAGCTTCCAGCCTTTTGGATCAGTGTCTGGTTGTATGTGCTACTTCCACACAACACTCGAAAACACGAATTAAAAAGCATTGTTAAAAATACGTGACCGAAAATCTTACCAAGAACTGCATTTTGAGTATTTTGATCTGGATCATCAAGATGTATCAACAGTTCTTGGTACAGAAACTCAACGTGGTTTTCCATTGCAGATTTCACATCACTGTCCTTTAAGCATTTAAACCAGTTAGTTAAGGTGTGAGCAGCTGCCAGTCGTACATCACAGGAAGCATCATCCAGACGCTTTAAAACTTCTGAAAAGGAGCAACACACATAACCAAACAACACTGTGAACAGCAAAGTTATCTTTTGCATTTGAAAAAACAAATGGATTTTGTCATCACCAAAATTATGCTTGCTGTTTATGACATATGTTTGGCTTTTAAACACTGTGAATGGATGTAGTACATCATTCCCAAAAGCACATGGTGGACTGTTACTGGATCGTTATGTTGTCAAAAACATTTAAAGAAATGTAAAAAATTATTTCGATTATATGAACATTCTCTAGCACTCTTTCTAACAAGGTGCTGTGAATGTCTATTAATGCATTACAGAAGTACAGAGTTTACTCTGTACTGTATTTCTATCAAATATTATTGTTTCAGTGAATGACTGCATTGCAGGCTATTTGAATAGCAAATGAAATGCAAAGGTATACTTTGACAATTACCTGATTGTGTATTTCTGTTGTTAGATTTCTATTGTACCAAGTAAGAAAAAATATCAGTCATTAAGATGCTGAGTTTGAGAAAGCCTGATTTATTTGTGTATATCTCTCAGAACATGAATCCTGCTGCATAGCATAGAAGGTACTACTTCTGATTCATTGTTTAGCATTTAAAAATCACCCTAAGAAACATCACAAATAATAGCTCTGTTTGATATTACAGCACTCTAGATTAGGCTTTTCTTCTCACTTTTTTTTTTTTTTAAATTAAAAAAACCCAACCCACCACCTATTCAAGTCTATTTATGGTACAATGAAATGGTTTGCTCTTGGCACTCTGAAACACAGCAAGGAGAACAATGCGATTTCCATTTATATAATGCATTACTGTTCTGCTTTCACTATAGTTAGAACATTATTTCACATAGTCTAAACTAGGAAGCAATGCAGAAGAAATACTAGCAGGCCTTGCCAAGACCATAATATTGAGTGAAGTTCCATCTAGTGGTCTAACGCATAATACTGGGAATACTGCTCAGTTCCGCTCAGCCGGCAGCGAGGGCATTTCTGAACGACATGAACTTGACTACAATACAACATCTCAAGGAAATTAAATACTGGAGTCAAAAAGTTACCACAGAAAGGCTCTGCAAGAAGCAAGTGCTGCTGGAGTACCGCTCAACAACACCCACCGAGTGTTTAACACCTTGTTTTTCTAAAACGTGTATGTGTACTTTACAGACCTTAAGCAAGCTCACCAGTTTAAGACCAGGTTTTAGTCTCTGCAATATTAAGACATTAAATCACCTCTCATACACAGAAATGCTTTGTGCAGCACTGCACTTTTTCCAGTTACTCTGAGGGAGAACTAAGCGCATAGTTAAAATACCAGCTAAGAGAACACAGAAATAGCATTACAATATGTGCATGGGACTGAAACAAGAATGGCTCCAAAACTGAGTCTACATAAAATCTGCCTCTATTTGTACCTCAAACTGTTTAAAGGCTTTTTGCTCTGTATGTGGAACTAAATCCAGACACCATAGTGACGTGCAGCAGGTTTTGTCATTCCCTAGTCTGTAGTAGTGCTTTCATTGCCTGTGAATCTGCAGGCGAGGTGGACAACCTGCAAAGTGAATCCTAAAGCTATACAGTGACCATGTCTACTGCTCCAGCATGATGCTTTTCATCCTTAAAAGATAAGCTAACTATGACACTTCAGGTGAAAAAAAAAATCCACTGTAATTCTTTAACACAGAGATCTTGATTTAAAAAAAAAATCACTAACCTTTTATGCTTACCTGTGTAAGTGTTTTTAAATTTATCTTCATCAAACTGCCTCCCACAGACTTTTAAAACAACACCAACAATACGACAAGCCATCAGTCGAGCAATTTTAGAGTCTTCATCCATGGCAGCAACAATTTGGGGCATTAGCCCATCTTTGATTTTTAAGATCTACATTAACAGGAAAAGCACAGAAGGACAACAGCTTTTCAGTCACTCTAAACCAACATGCTTATTGGTTACATCAGTTACCATTACGTTTGACCTATACTGGATTGTTTAATTTCAAAATAAAAAGTTGCTACAAAAGTTAACTGGAAAATCTTGGAAGTTACACATCTCCTGTTTTGCCTCTACGCATGGCTGGGAAACAAAAATCCCCTGGTTGATCATCCAGTTGATGAACGCTCAGTATATATGCAGATGAGTTTTATGTAACCTGTAAAAATTTTAAATTTAGCTGCCTTTTCATTTTTAAAAAATTGTTGGCAAGACTTCAAATAATCTGGAGACGAGGATTATGTGTGTGTACTAGTAGATGGTGCTCTTATTCTAAAAGGAAGCATTTAACTAAAGTCTGTTGTTAAGACAATGCTCTAGCGAGTTTTATCATTTGGCTCGAATATGTACATTTTGTATGCATTAATACAAAAAGAGGCATTAAGACACATTCAGAAAAAATGTTTAACTCAAACAGTAGTCTCTGATACAAATGCTTTTGTATATGTGAATGCTATCAGTTACGTGTTTAAGCACTTTGTGCAATTAAGGTCTGTTATAAAGACAATACAGACTGTAATATTTAATAACATTTTAATTTCATTTGTTTTTTTTTTAAATGCCCTTATATTTAACATATTTCCAGTGCATCACTTTGAAATGCTATTTTTCTTTTAGCTAAGAAGCTTCAAAAAACTCCTGAGATTCAATTAATCTTTAATCGCTATGGTGGGTAACGTTTCTTTAAGTGTACTCCTTGCTAGCTCCAAGGCAACCAGACAAGTTGTCTTTGCCGCATTGCACAAAAGCACGTTGTGGCCAGCTCCTGGGCTGCTGCGCAAGCCCTGGCAGGGGGGCCAAAAATATCAAGTCCCCAAGTTGTTGTGCTAACAGTGGTTAGTATTTGGTGCTACGGAACTGACCTTACGCTAGAACAAAGATCTACCAAATTTGACAATGGTGAGCTCTACGGGTCTTAGGTCTCTTATTGGGATATCATCGTCCCTCCACTACTGATCATTTCAATTATTAATAGTCCATTACATCTAATGAATTTTCTTATGAAAACTATATGTCCATCTGAAAATACCACTTACCAAAAGGATTTATTCTTTTTACCCTCTCGCATTTATTTTATCTTCCTGCCTAAGATTTCAAAGTGCATTTGATGAGAATGAGAGAATTTACCTCTTCTGGTGAAAGCATTTCACAGTGAATAAGAGCCCAGAGGCACGATACAGCTGTAGTGCGGATGGCAGCTGCTGTTCTTCCAGCATGCCACTGCAGATTAGGAGCCAGGATGTCTTTTATCACAGTCTCAAGGTAGCTAGGGAACAGCCTGAAGCCAAAAATAAGAAAGCAAAATAAAGGTTCATGAGAAAGTGATAAAGAGACTGACAGGATCTAAAAGGGAATTTTCAGTCATAGAAACACAGGCAGAAAAGGGGAAAAAAGACGCTGTAAAAGAATAAATAAAATCTAATAAACCAATGTGATTATAATGTGTGTGATAAGCTTTTCATAACTTCTTTTCTTCTAGACAAGATTTAAACAAATATCTAACATTCATGGAAAGGGGAGGCTAGACTTTCTCCCACTTCAGACGATGTCCATGACTCACTGTGTTATCTTGGTAAACTCCTTACCTTCTCTCTGTCTCATTTTCTCCATCTGTGAAGTGGAGATGACATCCCCTATGAATGCTGTGAGGATTCATTAATATTTGTAAGGCCCTTTGAGACAGTCCAGTGAAAAGTATTTATAATGTGAAGAGTATGAACGCTACTGATGAGATCTGAACTACTGATACTGCAGGGAGGAGTCTACACAGAATGCTTCAGCTTTCCCTTGGCCCAGAAACTCACCTCCCTCTAGGATAAGAGGTCTGTAGGATTCTGATGGTGCCAGTCCAATACTAGTTTTTTTTCATTATAAACACACAAATTTTGTGATAATTTTGCTGATGTTTCCTCCTCCTCCTCCTCCTCTATTGAATGGGATGTTACAATGCTAAAAGTTGCTGTTGAGAGTGAGCAATTGCAATAGGCAGTATTACCTCACACTCATTTAACGCCAGCTCAAACAATTTTAAATTAAAAGATATAGATCTTACACACAAGTTAAAAAAGACCTTGCAGCATCAAAGAGACTTGTGCCTGGCTGTGACTAGATAACTAAGACTCAGGTTATTCACTGTGCCTCTCCGCCTTGAAAAGCAGCTGGCAGCACGTAAAACAGAAATAACAGGCTAAATCGACCTGGACTCGTGTCCCACTCTGTTCAAACTTCCTGCAGACCTGGACTGTGGCCACCTGAGTGCAAAACAGCACATCACCACCCTGCTGTTTGGCAGAAAGGGAAGAAGCTGTTGTTGACTTTTCTAAGAGTCCGACATTTCCAGGATGAATAACTGGCTCCTGCAGAGATGTGCCAAGCCACAGGAGGAGCAGAAGGGATGGACGTTAACAACAAATAATCAGCACTAAGGACTTTTAAAAACCATCTCCACAACAGCAAAACAAAATTATTCAGCAGTAAAAAAAAAAATCCATAATAATAGTGTATCAATGCAATAAAAAGTGTAATTGTATCTACTTCTTTCCTGTAACTGTGTCACCCAGGTGTGATGTGAGGATGGCCAGCTTGTCTGCCAGGCCTCAGTTATCTATTGCACACACGTCAA
Source organism: Baryphthengus martii (assembly GCA_013396935.1). Lineage (NCBI taxonomy): Eukaryota > Metazoa > Chordata > Aves > Coraciiformes > Momotidae > Baryphthengus > Baryphthengus martii. The sequence goes on along the minus strand of VWZK01017448.1, from coordinate 24,261 downwards.
ACTGCAAACCTCTATCTTCAACAGGATGAAAAAGATACATCTGGCTGCTGCTGAGCCCCTTGGCTAACGGAGCACTTGGTGTTTTGAGACAGAGATCCATTCCTGCCTCCCGTCCAGCAGATGGCACTTAAGATTCAGTAATAACAAGAAATGCAATGCCCCATTAGACGCATCTAAATTTGTCCAAAATTTATTATTTTTAACATATTTTTGAGAATTAATAATTTTCTATTCAACAAGTTGCCAGTAAAAAAACCCCACAAACTAATAATCACCATCATTCCAAATTTCCTTTTAGCTCCAAAGCTAAAAAAAGCTTTGTACTATCTGTGCTGCCGTGCAGATCAGTAGCCGCTTCTAGTTTTAATAAATCCTTCTGTTAAACTGCAAAGCAAAAACAAGCTGTCAAAACCTAAAGGTAAATTCCATCAGCATTATGTTAACATTATGCTGTGCTATTTGTGAGAATATTTGTTCCAGTGCCTTGAAATAGAATCAGTAAAGCAGTATCTGGCAATTATCTGACTCCATCACGTCAGACTCAAAGAAAATTAGATGACCACAAAACTGTGTTTAGCATAATAACTGAAAGCTTTTCTTTCTAAACTATTAGAATGTTTTTAAGGAGCTAAATAAATTACTGCCAGCAGTGAATGTGATTGTGTAACCAGAACTTATTACGACTTCACTACGCTATCTCTCATTACCATTGAGATGTATTTTTTGCTGTTGCTGGTGCAATTAAATTCTCCCTCTTTCCATTTTCAGATTTCACTGTTGTAAATCTAAGTAACTTAGTTCTAAAAGTGAGTCATTTAAATGAAAGAACATATCCTGTCTGCGTTATTCGTATTTACAGAGTTGAAACTTTATTTTTAAGTGGATATGAAATAACTAAAAGTGCGTGATCTGTGTGTACACCACCAGCTAGCTCTTATGCAGGCATCAAAAGCAGAGCTTGGGTTTACATTGAAATTGCAATCTCCATTTTATAGACTCACATACTTAAACTTTCATTCCATGTTAATTATTTTCAATACATTTTTGTCCTGGATCCACTCCTTTTCTGGTTTTATGGCACTGCTGCACTTGGCTTTTATTTTGTTTGTGGATTGCTGTGGTTTGGGGTTTTTCTGTGTATGTTTTTGTTTTTTTCAAAATTTAGCATCCTCAATTCAGGTAATTCTAAACAAAAGCAGGTTTGCTTTTACAAATCAAAACCTCCAAAAATGTTTTGCAAACTACTCTTCAAACACAAAAACTTTTTGTGTTACTTCCTACATGAAAGCATTTGCTGACAATGGTAAGTAGGAGCAAGACTTCAGAGAGTCATTTACCTCCTTTTACTGCTTTTTAATTTCTGAAGATAAATCTACTGGTAAAATTCAATGCATTGCTCTTGTTCTCAAGACAGAGAACCTCATTATGAGTTAGACTGGGCCACCCTTAGCCAGGAGTTGTCCTTCATACAAACAGGTCTATTAACCTCACTGGACGTATCTAATCCTGACAAAAGGCCATTCACTCATATTGCCCTGAGCAAAACAACTTCCATCGTTGCTTGCTGAGAGTAGCACTTTGAAACATATTCTTCTGTTATTTTCCATATTGATAACTTCTCTTTCCTGGGAATCCTAGTGCAGCTGGCAGCTCATTGGTTTGCTTTTCTTTTCCCCCATCTTTGGCTCCATAATTTATACAAACGACCGGGTTGCAGATGAAAGATTTTGTTACTGTCCTTGTTTGAGCTAGAACAGAACTAATTCTGTTCAGTGATTTTTATTTTTCAGCTCAGTTTCTTCTAAGCGATGGCACTTTCTGCAGTCTTTGACTACTGCCAAAACAAAAGTTTACTCTTTCATGATGTTCTCCATATGGTCCTGCACTAATCATCTCTCTCTACCAGCAGTACCTACATGACCTAAACTGATATACATACCTGAGTACTTCAGAGATTTCCACATAGAGATGTGCTACCAATCCTACTATACAGGTGAGAAAAAAAGAACGAATAAAGATTCACGTTAATGGAGAAGTCCTTCCTACCTCCTAGCCACCCTAGTCAGGAATACTGAGGGTCAGGACTCTGCAGCATGCCAGGTAATGTACCTGTTGTACTGCTCAGATGCAGCCTACATGATTTTCTGTACAGCACAATGAGAGGCAGAAGAGACAATTTAACTCACTTCATATTCTATTCTGCTGTAATTTGTAATGCTCTGAGGAGGAAGAGCAGGAGACCAGATAACTGAAGATGTAGAGAGAAGAAATGCCAGTGAGATTAACTTCTTGACCAGGTCTGAATTTGATTAAATACTTTGAAACAATGAACGTATTTCATGTTGTAAAAACAAATGTAGAGAATAATAAATGTGGTTGTATGGCAGATGACAAGAGCTAATAAAGTATTCTGCATTAAGGACAAGAAAATTAGACCATAAAAGAAAATAAATAGAATTATACTCTTTATATACTTAATACATAGTGTCAACTATATATACCAAATATATACTATATAACACTATATATAAAATACCTAAGTTAGACTTTTAATTACTAAATGGAACAGGCACCAGGAAAAACAGAGCAGATGCAGTTTATGTATTCAAGATGACTTTGCAGAAGTGTTTGCACAACTAGTAAGGCTAAATTAATAATGACAAAAGAGCCCCACTGTTGGCATTGTTATAAATGGAGAGCTTTTATAAGCACTGTAAATTGTAGTTAGATTGGACTTGCAATGCACAAATAGTGCCAAGCAACAGGAGACTTACATCTTCAGTCACTGAGAGTAATAATTCCTTATCAAACATTTAGTTTAATGCTTTTTAAACACCATCCTTTAACATGGGCATTTTTAAATGCCCTTTTTTTGAGGTGTTTTATTTTTTCCTTGCAATGGCTACAGGCAAAGTTTAAGGATTTAGGAGCTGGTTGGGAGAAGAAGAAAAAAAACACCAAACCCCCTAACTAACCCTCCATTTCTTTCCTAAGGATCCCCATTTTAGCTTTCAAACATGTATTTTTTCCAACCACAGCTCTTCATTTTTTGAAAACTATCCAAATTTGGATGATGTCCATTTTAATTCTCCACAGTGACAGAGGTAGGAAAAACCACAGTGGAGGAAATCCAGATTTCAATTTATTTATGTATTTTTAAAATTATTGCATTTTCTTGCTCTGTTTTGTTTAACAATGCTTAGAAGGGCATGTGCTATAGAAGATGGTGGGAAAGTCTTTCTTCTTCCAGACATGCTGCCATGGACACAGTTATAGAGGCTAAATAACTACCATGGTCATTACTTTTTAATGGCAGTGTAGTGTTCAAACAGCTGTGTGAAATGAGAACTCTGCTTACCCCTGAGAATTGACAGTTTCACTCGCTTTCTGGAGCAACTGTGACAAAACAGTGAAAAGTTTTAACCGCATCTGAGGATCTTTGTTTGGCTGAAGACACGTCTTAAGAATGAGAACAAGGTTACTCAGAGCTTCACCTATGACAGGACCTAGAAAATAAACATGTAAGACTTATTTCAGAGTACTAATGAATTCTGTTTAGATTTTTTGTTATGTGAGTGCATTAAAATTTTTAATATGCCTGGTATTAAAATAGCACTTAACTTTCCACTCTTGCATGGCAGCTGTTGATGTATCCAGGTCACGTTGTGCTAGGCAGTGTAGAAACACCCAAGCTAATGCTCCATGGGTTCAGATACCCACAGCCTTAGCCACCTGAAGATTGGTTTACCCCACATCTCATTTAGCCAGCTTGGTCTTGCTCTACTACACTGCATTACGTAGTATGGACCTATTAATGTCCATAGTTGTGGGGACCAGCAGGACAAGATGACATTTTGGGTGGATTAATGCACGTGGAGGAGGATTAACACTGCTCATTATGTAGCTCCGAAAGCTTGAGGCTATGTACAAAGCTTTTATTGAACTTAATGAAAAATTATACTGAGTGTGGTATGTCCATGACACAGCTCCAAACAGCAGCATTAACTAGGCGGTTTTCTTCTTTCAAGTTTTTTCCACATGCAGCCTTCAAGGAAAGATGTTCATGACTCCCAGAGGCACAGGAAAGGGTAAGTTGGAAAGGGTCAGCCTCAAAAATGTGGATAATAGAATACTACTGCAATAATTTTTTCTCCCTGTTTGCATAATGCTTGTTTGCATTTTACAAGAAAATCTAAAATCTTAGAAGCTATTTGAAATAGAAATATTTTCCAAATTCATTCTTTGGTTTGTTAACATTTTCACATCCTATGACAAATTCTGTTTTCACCACTAAACGAACAAACAAACCTCTAAGATACTACGTCAATATTTGAAGAAATTATTTTCCCCAAACAGAAGGAAGTTTGTGCCCTTCTCCTTGGTATTGATTAGCATCTGCATGGTTTTAAAGAGGAAGAACACATACAGACTATAGGCACACTTTATTCTGCAAGCTTCTTGCTGTAGAATGCTCTTTACGCTTGCAATAAACTAATTTCCTCAGTTTTGCATCCTTCTGATGCGCATTCCATTCAACTCCAGTCACTCAGAAAATTCTCCCAGAAGGAGATACAACACTGGCATTTCTGATGACAAGAATATTCCTCACACATGGAATAGACAGATTGAAGTATTTGGGACTCCAAAACACGTTCAATAGCATTTAACGTTTGGAAATTTAATGTTTAAAATAATAAAAACCCCATCAAGTCTTCACTGTCTAGCGTGAAGCAATACAGGGTGTTGAACTGCACTTTGCTACATTTCTGTGCCAATAAATAGTTCTTCATTTTCACAGCATTTATTCAAAATACATTGCTTTGTGTGAGTTCTGAGACATTTAAAAGATACTACTATTACATCAAGCTGATAACAGCAAATTCAACAGATGAGAAATAAACAAAATAAACTACATGGCTCATTTCAGCTTAAGCATACATTCCTGAAAACAGTAAAAACTGAGAAATTTGAAATGAATAAACTTGATTAAATTGCTTAAAGACAACAATATGTGTGGGAATGAAAAGAAAGGGAAAAAAAATAGCTCTAGGAGCTGCTGTGTCAGACAGAAAACACAGACAATAGCATATTACCAGTGCTGGGTGCAAGCCAAAATGTTTGCCCAGACATCTGATGATTTATTTAGCATTAAGGAAAACAGAGACAACTGTCTAGAAGTCCCTCGGTCATGGAAATGGGAGTGCAAATATACAGAAAAGTTGGCCTCTTAGATATTGCACTGAAAAAACTATTTGTTCTTTCCACAGAAAAAAAAAAAAAAAAAAAAAGTTCTTATGCTGGTTGCTGCACAAACCAGAAAGTGGGTGCATCACTTAGGTTTGTTGAGGCTTTTTTCTGAGATTCAAGGATTAAACGAAGAAGATACAGTCCCTCAAAACATACCTGTCCACATTTAACCAGCTGCAGTAGCAGTAACACTTCCCCTGTAGCTGAAGTAGCTGTCTACCTTCCCTTTTTAACAGAAAGTAAAAACCAAATTAACAGGACTTTCCATTTTAATCATCTTAAAATGGGTGTCTAGGTGAAAAAACCAGCCTATCACTGCATCCCTTGCTTGTAGATGCAATCTGGAGAGTTACATCAGAGGACTGTTCCCTGGGCAGATCTGAAGGTACGTGAAACGTACGCCAAAGTGTTTCACTCAGCTACACACAGCACAGTGTAGCACATAAGTGAGGAAACATTTGTACAGAACTATAGTCTATTTTATAAGACTAGAGAACAGATGGAAGGAGTAGATAAATTTTTAGACACATAACCTACCTCAGTTTGTCTCCCCATAATCCTTACCTATTTCATTTACCTGAAAATGTACTTTTAAGTAAGTGCTTTTGATACGCTCCTTGCAGCCAAGGAGACTTTTGGAATTTGGGCTGCTTCAACATTTTTGGTTTTGCTTTCTATCACAGTCTTGCAACATTTCTAAATATGACACTATTCATTATAAAACACAATAGGCTATGGAGATTTTTTTTGTTGTCTTTTGAACTACTAAGTCGTACCTGAGTGAGTCGCGATGACATCTAACTGTAATATTTCCGGAGAATAGCACGTCCAACTGTCACACGATACTGAAACCCACTCCATCAGCTGAATTATATGCTGTTTGTAGAGATAAAGAAAACTATCCAGTCGCTGCACTTCAGCTAATGAAGACATTGTTTCCTCTACCTGTTAAAACAGTGACAAGATACTTTATCTTAACTGAAACAATGAAAAAAAAAAAAAAGACAGACACTTTTAAAACTTATAATTATACTATAAGAATAGAAGGGACCCAAGAAGATTTCCATTGGTTTTGCTTGGACAACCAAGACAGATATTTAGTGCCTGCCTATACTACAGCCATGGAATTCAAATAAATGTGAAACATTTGTCCTGATTTCAAAATGAAATCACGAGGAACACAACAACGTAATAGCAAAATGAAAGAGTATCTAAGTTACGTGAAAACCCCTCTAAAAACTACATCATAAAAAAAGCTCCTAGTAGTCTTAAAGATGTAGTGGTTTTTCTCCTTAATTTAAGGATGCTTTAAAATATTAACAGAGAGGTAACTTCTCACAATCCCATCTAGCAGGATATGGTAGCTTCTAAAAGCTATTGGTTGTTGCAGCTCAGAGAAGACAGTGTTGCCCCTCACCCCATTCCTTTTATTTCCCCCCTCCAATTTTAGTTATGCAAGATGCTCTCTTGTTACAGTAGTTGGGCAGGTTCATTTTGAAATTCTCTTTTTTCTTTTGTTCCTTACAAGCATCAAAATTCACTGTTACATTTGAAAGACCGTCTTCATGTTTACACTCAGACTATTCCACCAGACGCGCAAATAAAACACGTACAAATAAAACATGTGAAGAGAACCACTGAATGAATTCCAGACACAACCACGCTTGGCAAGGAAGCACATAGATTTTCTTAGTCACCTGTAGCTGACGTATTTCAAAGCAAAGGAAAATTTGCTTTTATAGTTCCTGAAGGCTCCTACCAAAAGGGTAAAGCTTCTCTGAGGAAGAGATTAAAAGCACGCTGAAAGCAACATTTACAGTCTTGGTGATTTCAGTGGAGAGTGAATCAAGACTGGGGAGCAGGACACTGTTAGAAACCCCACTGAGAAATAACACATGTTGTCAGCATGGCCAGCCCTAGCAGGGGAAGATGTAGTGCAGGGCTTTGAGTGACATCATTTGGCTCTAAGTGGTTCAGTAGAACTACAAATTGTAGTCATATTTTTAAGCTGAACTCAACCGCACAAGTTAGCTGAAACATGTCTAGGACCTTTAGAATTTTACAGACTAATCACTTGCCAGACAGAGATGTTATTATGGAAGTACCAGATGTGGAGAAAATAAATGAGATTTCTAGAAAGAAAAAAATAAATAAATCAGGATTTGCTAAGGACAAAGGTCACTCTTAGAGCAGGTTGCCTCAAGCACAATCTCCTTTCTGGAAGCATTCTGCCGATCAGCCAAAACAACTCAGAATAACTTGTATGTAAAATATTCGTTTATCTTTAAATTAATTGGATAATTTTACATGACAGAATGTGTCGAGAAAGAAGGTGTTCCCCATTATTAATCCCTCCACAATCTGCAAGATGTTTTTTTCCATTGAACAAAAGAGATGCAAAATAATATATTGTTCGCAGGTGATTTAAAATAAACCCTTTAAGTGTTTTCGAGAGTGTAATTGGAAAAAAAAAAACAAACAAGAGAGAAAATAAATTAAATATGCCAACAGATTGATACATATCTCCTCATTAGGAAGTGTCTCAGTTAAAAAAAATAAAATATTAGCAAGTGTGATTTTCTTTCCTATATTTGAAAGCTAAGAAGTTTAATGATACATTATTTTAATGCTAATAACCATGCGTGAAAGAAGAGCCAAGATAGCACAGCCCACTGACAATGAAACAGAATTTTATCTTTAGGTCATCAGTGAAAATACTGACAAGCTCAATACATGTTTAACAGACTCTAACAACTGATAGAGCATCAGTTTATTTGGGGCTGTAAACCACACTCCTCAGCACGATACCAAAGTGCTCGGTTGGTGGTCTTGATCTTTTTCCTTAGCCCTAAGCAACCAGAAACACTGAGGAACACAAAGCAAAGGGGCCAAAAATTAAGCAAGACTGTGAGTGTTCACAATCAGGTCATGTCAGTTGTGGTTTCCACTACCTCTGTGATCTTCTGTATCCCCCTAGTACAACCTGAACTGAAGTTCTATAATGCAAATTTTTGAGTAGTTTATGTTTCTACTGAAAATCTTTTGATCCTGAATACAGACTTCTTTCTGAACAACAAATTTATACTTAAAAAGCTAGATGGAATACATTTGTTCTGTATGGTCTTAAGCTATTCTAACACGGACTTGTTGCCTTCTGCAAGTTGTACAGCTCACTTTGAAGTTTTAGTATAGTCAGTAACTGGGAAAAAAATATATATTAAAAATTCAAGTCCTATTTGTCTTTGTGACAAATCTGAAATATTGCAATTATGTAATTTTGTTGCCAGATTTTCTATCTGTCTAGCTGAAAGAAAGGCTAATGAGAAAAAGGATTCTCATCCAAAGTACTGTCAACTTTAAAAATCATCTGTAACTGCAGGAACATTTTAAACTTTTAATAATCTTGGAAGATTAACTTTTCTGTGTATGAAAAATCAGGATTTATCTCTCTGAAACTGCTTTCTTTGTAAGAGTATGAGTTTGTAAGGTTTTAAATGGACATTGCTGACTTTAAAGACCACTGTAGGTGCTAAACAGACCAGACACTGCAAAACATACCAGACTCATCTGTCCAAGGCTTACTTGGTCACACTGTATAAAAAAAAAACAACAAACACACCCCTAAAACAAAACAGATCCCCCAAAAATCCGACCTTCTCACTGGCTCTCCATGAGACAGATCTTCATGCCCTATCTCTTTGACCTGCAAAGTCTTTTCAATACTTGTTTCAAGCTTTGTTCTATTTTACCTCTTTCAAAATAGTTTTCTAAGAATATGCTTTCTTGGAGGCAGCCTGTCAACTATGGGGCCATAAATACTGATGCTACACAGGCCTTTGGAAAACCATGCCTGGGAGCAAGAGCAAAGGAAGCAGAATAGCCATCGCATTTAAGGCATACGTTTGAAAAAAGACAACTTAGATAGGTCACAATTGTACTACATGGGGATGGCTTGCTGATTTATTTGATATTTTAGCTCAGGGAAGAAAGAGGAAGAGAGAAATAAAGGGGTGAGATAATGTTTAGCTGAAAAAGCTCATCTATTATCAGAGCATCTACAGATGTCCTTGATTTTAAAGCATTCCTGCAACATTTAAACTTTTGGTTCTGGTGGGGAGGTAAAAAGGTCAACTACTGCAAAATCAGTCTGATCTTTGTCTAAAGATAAAAAAATTGATTATGAACTATCACTTTTTTAAGGCTAGTAGTGCTGTTGATCTATAAGTGAATTCTTTAATAGTCAGAAAATAAATTTGAGTTTTTTCCTGGCCACTTGTGTGCTCCCGTGTATAACTGAACAGTAATAACAATCCAGTGACTTCTATCCACGTAAAAAGTAAGCATCAACAGTTCAACCACCACCAACAGCAAGTTCAAGGCTTTACAGAACCCAGCAAGAACCATAAACTCTTGAATACCTCCTGTACCAAGACTTAACTTAAACCACAGCCTGGTGATTAATATCCATCCAAGTAAAGTGCTCATCTGGGCCGATGGCAGCCCACATCCAACTGTGAGCTTCTCATGCTTCAGTACTGTACTTCAACCCATCTATTCTTTAATCTAAACATACTTTAAAAAAAACCACAACCAACCAACCAAAATCTAGTTGTAATTATAGCCTACAGACCCATACTGATTGCTAGGAAACTGAATTCTAGGACTTCTCCTCAGAACCAGCACATACTCTAACCCTATGGGCCTTCAACCAGAGTTATGAAGAAACAGAATTCTCCAGGCTCTGCTGTCCTAAACCGTAAACCCAACTTCAAATTTAATTCTGGTATTAAACACACAAGCCTGGACGAGGCACGAGCCACTGCTCCCAACTGGTATAATCCACAGACAGGGAACGACCCTTACAAGATGTAGCAAAAAGTTTCTTACCTCAGTAATATCCTTTCCTGTTACTTCAGTCAAACTCAGGTATTAACCAGGTTTCCGCAGACCACACTTATGTAGGAGCTAATATCTGCCTTAGAAACATCAGTGCACCTTCTAGTCTTACAGTGTTTGCAAGATGCAACAGTACATTCAGCTCTTCTGGCACCGCTGTTGCCCTAGACACTAACCTCAACTTTAGTCTCATCCTAACCCTTCCAGTCCCATAAAAAAAGCCCCAAAGCTATAAGACCCTAATGTCTGTTGCTGCTAACCTTGATTACAGCCCTGTGCATTTTCAGGATTCAACATTAAACCGAGACCTTCCAACTGGAAATAGACGTAACACCTAACAACTATGAACTGTGATCTCGCAAAGCAGAAATGTCAATATTTTGACTGACAAATTATAACATTCATGTATCTTTCAGCCTTCATTGTGACTTCTAAGTATTAACTGACCACCAGAACAGTGCCATAGGGATGGATCTTTGCAGAACAGTTTTATGACTAAAACCAGAATCCAAGTATTCCATCATGCTTGTCTCATTCCAACAGAGTGAATCTGATAAATGTGACATATGTTTATCTAAATATTTAACTATTATATTTCTACATAATTTTTGAAACACACACACACAGACGAAAAATAAACAATCCCCAAACAAAACTAGTAGTGTTGAACAAGTTCTTAGCCCTTATAAATAATATGTATTCTTCTGGAGAAGTTGTCTTTATCTGTTTTAAACAGAATATACCCCAAGTAATCTCAGCTATGACAGAAGATGAGGAGACAGAGGGTACAGTCAAGGTCATGGAACACCAGATAATTTCAAACTCTACTGAACTTTGTGGATGAGCTCTTAGTTAAGAATTTTTGTGGTTTGAACCTAACAGCAAGATAAAGAATTATAGTTCTGTTTAGACAAAGTGTGTTGTCAATAGCAAAAATCAGAAACGCAACAAAAGATCAAAGCAGCTCATAGTTACCTTTTCTTTAAGGTGCTGACAAGATGGTATTGCCATTATTGTCACCAAAATTTTCATTAATTCCAAGCTAATTTCTTTGCAGTCTTCCTGGCATACTTCTATCAATGCTTGTACACAATAAAGCAACTGCTCCATATAAAAGACCTATTTTTAAATAAAAGCATAAATTTATTATGTTTTGTTATAAAATATTACATTCTCTTTAAGGGAGAGATGTGGGAAATGACAATAATAAAATCCGAGTGGTGTAATTCCCCAAGTTGGTAACACACTGATAATTTCATGTTAATTCTTTTGATTACCTACATTTTAGTTTTTATAGAATACAATATAATCTTCCTCCCAGACCGTTTGTTCATATTTACCTTGTCCTGTTAACAAAATAAATGACCCTGCTCTTAATCACACAATTGCTCCCCCGTGAATAAAAATATCAAAGCATTTTGAAATGCTTACCAATGGTACTTGCTCATTCTCCAGTGCAATTTGTTAATCAATAACATATTTGTTTCAAATATTATTCCACATTTGACAATTTTGAATGGAACAATAACAGCGAAATACATAAACCAAGAAAACCTGAGCATGTGCTTTTATCTCACTGGATGCAATATAATGCACGTTATCTTGATTCAACTGATAAGCAGTTAAGTCCATATTGTTGTCAGTTAGTTTGCAATAACTTCCATGATAAAGTGCATCAGATATTCCATGAAGCTGTCAGACTGCATTCAACGAACAGAAGGGGCCATTGTTACAAATTTAGTTCCAAAAAGCAAATCAAGTCTAGGAATAGTTTAGCTATAAATGTTATTAATCTCATGGACATGGTCAATCCTTAGCTAAACAGTGTCTACGCAGAATTTGCTGTTTAAAATAGAGAAAGATTGTTTTACAAGACCAAAGGCTAGAACAAGTCCACCAAACGCCTCAGCTGCAGATGAATGTGTCTACTGTATCTCATGCCAAATGGATGTGGTAACCTTAAGACCTCATAGCAATTTTGCAGATGTACTTCTGGGAATTGTTATTGGAACAATCAGGTTATAGTGCTTCCAGTCATATGAGTTCCTAATCATCACAGGCTTCATAGAGATTAAGGTTAATTCCTGCATCACTGGTACATATTCCATTAGGGAAGAAGCCTAATGAGGGAAGAACTTCAAACGTCTATCTTTCTTCGGCTCAAAAAGATGATTACACTAGATTCAGTCTACACACATGAATAACTGTTTTAAAGGGAAGGCTGCATCTGACATGAAGTCAGAATTTTCTGAAGGCACAGCACTAGCCCTTTTTTGGTCATCTTAAGAGCAGAGGCCTAAAAAACTTTTGGTGGAATGAAAGCTGGGATTTCATTCGTGGGGGGAAATTGCAAGTGTTCTTCTTGTGCATCTCTAATAGATCTACTTCCACGTCTGAGCAATTTAAGGGAAAAAAAATAATCCTGGAAGTTAAAAATCTCCATTACATCTTGAAAAGAATCTGTCATCTCCTTATACAGCAACCGATTAATATTCTTCAAATGCTAAAATGAAGATGGTCTTCAGGCTCAGCCATTAGTTAAGGGTACACTTGGGAGCAAATTCCTAATTTATAAAAGGTCTTCCTCCTCGATTTTCATTTAAAAAGAGGCAACCAGGCCCAAGAGTTTACAAAGCACACTCCTAAATGTACACGTAAGAAAACTTGAGCCTTCCTTTTAAAGTGGAGAACAGCAATAATACAAAACAAAAATTAGAAGATGATAGTAAGAAAGAATTTTTCTTGAGAAACCTGATGTGCTAATCACAACGGATTGTGTAGAGCTTTCGGACATTTTTAGTGATGAGATCGAAATACATGATCGTTCGGATTGTGAACACAAAGCATTTAAAAATATGGCTTAAATTCTGCCTCTGGATCAACCAAGGCAGTCCTCTATTAGTACAGCACATACTGAACAGCTTCTTCTCTCCCTGACATGCCTTTTCATTTTCTTCCCACTATCTGAAACCTTCTACAACAGTTCTCTAACTTGAACACACATCCGCTGAGAGGACAGACTGCTGGCAAGTTCAGGGGAATAGCAGATTTGACCAGGAGACCACAGCACGGCCCAGGGAGGATACAGAAGCTCCTGCTTTGTCTCAGACACATGTCCACAACTATATCCTGAGATAGGGTGGGGTAGGTGTGCAAGTGAGGGACAGGAATGGGAGCATTCAGGGAGAATAAGGGAGAAAATAAGTTAAAGAGAACCACTGGTCTAAACTTTGGTCTGTTGTGTGTTTTCCAGTTAGCCTTACCTCTTCAGATTGTTGACAAACTCCAGTTTGTGACAGTGTGTTCCCAAGATCAGTCAAATGAGGCCGTAAGATTTCTTTCGGGCTACCTCGAATCACTGCGGTTAGAACCATGATACAAGATGGCTTCGGTGTCTTCCCAAAGGCTGATGTGATTAATTTCATAGACACCTTAGGGTTGACAAACGTTCCGATCAATTCTGCTGCTTTCACACACTGAAAAAAGAACAGGAATAACTTGAGGATTTTTCTGAAAACACAAATAGCATTCAATACATCATGGGCTTTTTTTTTTTTATGATTCCAGCTGTTACTTTAAATCCATCACCAGTTGCCTTGCAGGCCTTTTCCACTCACTCAGTAATGATTATATGCATGAAGAAATTTCCTTGATGTGCTCCGTAAGCACATAATATAGCATGTAGCACTTCTCAGCATCAGAAAAACTTCCATGAGAAAGAAAGCAATGAACAGAAACAAAGCGTACAACTTTCAGTGTAATAAAGTCTCTAGTTTAGAATAACAAAACGCTGCAGATTTAGTGGTTTGGCATTTTGTCCTCCAAATGCTGTTCCGTGGCATGCTCTTAATGAATTCGTCACCCATCTATTAAAAGCAACAACAAAAAAAACCTGAAAGAGGAATTTTTTGTTATTGTACTATATTTTAACACTGGCATTGCAGATCTGGTTCAGTGTGGAAGCACTGTCATGGGGGAACTGCCCACTGCTTTCAATCTCTTTCTTCTTCAACCAAAAAGATTTAAATTACTATGTATGCCCCATTAAACTCACATTCTTTATTCCCATTTCTACCTTGCAGATGTATCAGTATGTTATATTCCTGAAATTCCATCACATCAAAGCTTGATCCCCGACTGATGCCAAATATTTTTAATCAGGTGCACTAATAAAGACATAGTCAACTACTGTGCATTACCTGTGCAGCAGGAATATTTCTTCCTAACTCATTTATTTAATGTTGCCTCGTTTCCCCAAATATGAAAGCCTATTTCTCTTTGTATATAATTTCTAGTCTAGTGATTTAGTCATGGATTGTTAATTGCACCTAATTAGTACTTGAATCATCATACTTTTCTAGTCTCAATGGAAGCATGTAGCCAAGAATTCCATAGTTTAAACCTGCACTATATATAGCTGTTTCTTTTCACAAGGGTGAAGACTCAAAACTATTATAACACACTGTAGATGTGAACCCTGTCCTCCTCATTTGCTGTAAAGAAAAAGACAGTGCTCTGAAAACTGGAAATGGACAATACAATTGAACAGTTTAATATACAGATTGATATGTTTGTGTGGATCGATTTATTTACTCATCTTAACAGAGGAAAAAGAAAAAAAAAAAGAAAAAAAAAGGAAAAAAGGATAAGAGATCATCTGGTCTGGTATAAAAATACATCTCATCTGGTATTGTTAGGCTAGAGAAAGACATACACAATTTTCAAGTTGACAGCTGCTCTGAAATGGGTTCTACAGTGACAAACAATAGAGGAGATGATCACAGTACCGTGGAAAGCAGTATACCTAAAGAGATAAAAGGCATTCACAAACAAAAGTTGCTGAATCTTAGATTTTGTCCCAAGGAAGAGTAAAATTAAACATAGAAACTATCTCTTAATTGGGGACAAATCTCCTGGAAGCACCTGCAAGATTAGTGGTGGAATTCTAAGAGAGGGAAAAGTATGGTCAGGAAAAGGCAAGGGAAAACTATGTGCTGCTTGAATACATACTTTTAAATTTACATTTATAGCAACAAGAACTAGATAGGAAATTTCACCAGGACAGCAGGGCTACGTGGGTTTATTCTTGTAATTATTTAAGGTTTTTTACATATTTTATGCAAGCACTAAGGAACCTGAAAAGCTGCATATCCACAGTGAGATATCTCTTACTTCGGTTCTCAAGCATTGATTTCCTAAGGCCCATACACACCTTTTTGAGAAAAGAAGATGACTTCTGAAGGTTAACTTCTCTCTACTATTGATCGGTGCGTGACTGGCTTAGTTTACAAGCTCAATCTCACCGTAAAGCAATACAGTAAAAGGTCAGAGACCGGCTCTGAAAGGGGAGGTGGAAGGGGTGGAATAGCTAGAAGGGGATAACAGAGTAAGAATTGGGGAAAGGGGAGGAACAATTCAGGAAATACAAGACTACTTACATACTATGTAAAAATAAATGTAAGTATAATGTTCACATGTTTTTAACATTTATAAAAACTGAGCCTGATCTTTCAGCCACTGGCAATTTCCAGTAATCTAAGGTAAGGTCAACCCTCAGAAGATGGACTCAGGACTGTGAAGGACAGGGTCTTTAGTCAGTGTGCAACAGATACTTTAACAGATTAAACTTACATTTTTAACCACTTCGCTTTCTTCATCCAAACATGCTTGGTACAAAGTTCTAAGCAGTAGCTCCATGTGTTGTGTTATGTGATCCTCTGCATGTAGCAATAGCGTATACAGAAGTTGGGATGCTTTTATTCTTGTGCTTTCAACCCAGTCTGTCATATCATGACAGAGACCTGGAAGAATTTTTGAGAGGTTTCTTGACACAAGTTCCCGACAACCTAGTCCTGGTCGAGTCACTAAAAGAAAAAAACAAACAAACAAAAACAAAAGAAAGAGAAATATCAAAGGTAAAGCCAATACCCATTAACTCTTAGACAAGTTTAAAGTCTCTAAGGTAAGAGCTATGGGTTTCTGCTTCAGCATGGAGCAAAATATTCCAAATGCTGCTGGGGAACTTAATCCCTCAAAACTGCATTTCCTTAATATCTATTGCAGAACTTAAGTTTTCAGAGAGCTGTGTGTAGTTTATGTATTTATTACTGGATGGTGATTTGGATTACATGTTTTAAAATGTTTACAGAAGGGAAAGAGAAAGAAAACTTAAACCAACATGGGACATTACCCACTTTGGAAAACACATCGTAATAATTCCCTTCTCATTTTTATAGCTACACAAATCTCATTAAAGAAATAAACTGAAGCACAAAAAATATAACAGAAGAAAGACTTTCGGACACAAACATTGTAGTATCACTGAGTTAAATATAATTTCGAGGAGGAAAAAAAGGTAGAAGTCACAAAGAGTACAGGGGACATGAACTGCAGTAAAACAGACAATGCCAATTGTGCCCTCTAAAGGAAAAGGTTAAAGGTGTATCTATCTGGCAAACTAAAAGCAGAAAGGGTATCATGACTTGTGCAAGTGCTGTGTAATAGATCAGACCAATCAAACTGATAGTATTTTAAAAATCACAGCTATTATATGATCCCTTTTCTAAGACATTTTCAGGAAAAGCAGCTGACTGATATGCCTCTTCAATCTCTGTCTGATTTTTATATCAAGTAACAGATTTCAAAATGGTATGTAAGATCGTACAGCAATTGGGGTGGGGGATTTTTTTTTTTGTTGTTAGATTGAATTTAATTTGTAAAGACTCTGTGGAAAGTGAGGTTTTGTTGTTATCTTCTGTTTTTAAACAAAACCCCAAAGCGTTACAAATACATACTCCCTACCCCAATAAAAGATGCAGACTTCCAGAGAACTAATAAACTTACCTTTCCCAACAAATACTTACTGTCCTGTCTTGGTAACTGTCAAATTTACATCTTTGGTCATTTATAAATCACAGAGACTCAGAGAAGCAATTTGACCAATATCACAAGCAACTACCAAACCTCCATCTCCGTACTTCACACATAAACTTACGACAGTGCTTTCCAAAGAACTGAAATTAACTTTTTTAGTGACCTTTTTCTACAGTCCATTTTTATCCTTTACACTGTACAAGCTTATAAAAACAAAATCTGAAAAGCTGCTCTCTGAAAACTACCATTTTATAATTGCCACTCACAATGTTCATCACACAGTTTTAAGAAAAAAACATTATTCATTATGAGGCGTCAAAAAACATTGAATGTGCGAGTGTATTTTTTCGTTCTGGTACAGGGTGCTCCTGAAAACACTCAGAAAGGAAATGACTGAGTTGTCTCAGGATATTTTCCTGCATTGGCCCATGTAACTACAAATGCTAAGAGGAAAACAGACTAAAGTAACTGGTCTGAAGAATATAAAAGGCTTACAGAAATGCCTATGAAATATCTAGATCAGGGAAAAAAAAATAAATTCAAGCATCAGGACATGAATTGCTGCTTCTTTTGTCAATGGAGGATACCATTTTGGATTATGAAAACTGACAATGAATAGCAAAAGGTCAAATAAAGAAATCAACTTGAGACAGCAAATACAGACTGGCATCCTATTTGCCCTGCAGCAGAATTTTGTTTAAAGAATTTAGACCATTCTTTATCAGCAGTTCCTTCATTTCAGATGTTCAAATGCAGGCATTTATCCCTGTAGCTACTCCTGTCAAAGACTTCCCTGCTATAAACTGTCTGCACCTGTATCCTAAGGCAATGACTGCTGCTGTTGCTCAGTGGAAAGCTATTCAGTTGGTTGGATGACACCAGGTATGAGGTCTAACTCTATTCTTCCTCTGACCTGCAATATCTGTCATCATGAGATCAAAGCACAGGGAGGCCTCATATGTCAGGTCCATTAGCTTGACAGCTGGATAAAGATAGTGAAGTAAAATGTACTATAAACTCATAGTTGTAAAAAGACATTCTAGTACATTTAATGAGTCAGAAAAAAATGGCAGTGAAGTGTAAAAATAGATCATTATCATATTAAAAGAATGCAAATGTTTGTGGAGGGGAAACAGAGGGGAAGGACACACATAATAACAACCCATCCACATACAGTCTGCGTAGGACATCACAAATTTTTACTTGAAACTAAGGTATATTAGTGTCTCTGATAAAGTTTCGTATCTGTAACACTAAGCAGCAATCATCCTCTCCTCTCATTTTTCTTTTCTTTTCTCACATAAAGCTTGACTGTTAATAAGACATACAATTTGGAAGTAATGATAAGCAGCAAGAAATTTTATCTTAAAAGTCACCATTAACCTAGGACTCAAGTCCAAAATTATCAGGCCATTTATTTGAAGCATTCTTTAGTTATGTATATATACATATACATGTGTGTGTACATATAGAATCATAGTAAGAAAAAAATGCTTTGGTTGGAAGACATCTTTAAGATCATCAAATCCAACCATTCACCCAGCACTACCAAGACATCACTAAACTATGTCCCTCAGCACTGCAGCTACAGGGCTTTTAAATACTTCCAGGGATAGGGACTCTACCAATGTCCTGGGCAGCATGATCCAGGGCTGGACAACCCTTTTGGGGAAGAAATGTCCAACCTAAACTTCCCCTGGTGCAACTTGAGGCTGTTTCCTCTTGTCCTACCATTTAGGTTGGAAAAGACCTTTGAGATCATTGAACTCAACTGTTAAACTACACATTCAAGCCTTAACTGCTTGTTTAACATTCTATCAAGCAAGGAAGATGCATGAAAATTCAATTAAACGCAGGGCTGGAATGCTGCCCAAATTTGTGAAGCATATTTATTATGCTAAGAAGATTATTACAGAAAGAACATATCATTTAATTATGAAGAAATTGATAGATGTTCCTTTCTAAAAGAAAAAAACAAATCAGAACCCAACACACACCTAAAGAAAACTGAACAAAATGACAGTATTAGCAACATAAATGGTAACAACTGTTTCAGGACTGCGGTGCCAAGCCTTTTACGACCTTCACTATATCATGGTCCTTGCAAAATAAGTGACTGGAGCTTAAACGCTCAACTTCATCAGTTTATGTACAATAAAAAATTCTCTGACTGCCAAAAAAAAAGAAGTATGTTTCTGCCATCATTAGTGGAAGTAAAAGCATTCTTTACCATTTACAAATCCCCGAGGTAATATTATATATAAAATGAAGAAGAAAGAAAAAAAGACTTGGAAAGGGTAACAGATCAACTTGCTTGTCTTCAAAGCTAAACAGTTCTGTCAAACCAGTCACCATTATGAAGTGCTTCCCCTTTCATTCAAGTATTACTGAGTAAAACAACTTTAAAGGAGGAGAAAAAAAAAGAAGAAAAAAAAAAAAAGTCATCTAATTTCAAAGAAGAAAGAGCTCCGGAACCCACTGTCATGGAAAGGATTTAAGGATTTTGCTGCTGGGTATTCTGTGATGTGATTGTCACGTAGGCACAAGTCAAGCATGAACCTGTTCTTTCACACCAAAAGAGTTTTTGTCCTGTTAAATATGAGTATAGAAATCAATAAATGACCCAGTAAAACTCTCTCTCTAACACCCATACGCATATTTTTAAACATTAACTTTAGGAACCTGAGACAGGAAACAAATGTCAAGCTCTGCAAACATGTTTTAAAACTACCTGTATATTAGACAGTGCTACAAAGTAATCTACCCATGCCACATATCTTGGGTTTTTTTGTGTATAATAAAGGAAATTATTGCTTCTGTTGCCGTGTTCTTCATGCACCCTGGCAGATTTTAGTCGTCATCCCAGTGTCTCATAAAGTCTGAAATAATTTCACTGCACATTTTTCTTCCATGCCAACTCTGTGGATCATTAATGCAGTGTCTAGTTCTCATTACTCAAGGACTCAGCTCACAAGCTCTTTCATTCCACCTTCCCAGTCACTTCCACAGCCATTCTCCACCTGGCTGCTGGCTAATGGAGAACTTTCTGCTGCTTCTGCATCACTGCTTTATCTCTTTTTCAGCCCAGGCATTTTCGTTTATTCTTTCTCCAAAATGCATTTTGGGATTATTGAAAAATTGCAGGTAGTTTCTGAACAAATGTTTTTTAAAATTTAAATTTAACATAAAGAATTTTATATACCTATATGTTATACATTATATTTAGATATACACGCTACCCATATATGTTAACTAAGATCTTGTGATGAATATTACACATCCTGCTCTGCTGTCATTACCGCACTGCAGCTCTCAGGGATTATTCAGAATGTAAAAACCACTCTCAGTGCAACACTTACCTCCTTTGGGATAATGAGGTGGTGAAACACTAAAATCCATCTTATCCTTCAGATCTTCTTCATTCTCTTTCTCCCACTGCAAGCCTATCTTTTCCCAATAAGTCCACGCCAGTTTTCTAGACACAAAAGAAGTGTTTTACACCAGCGTGCCTCCAAAAGAAAAGCATTTTAAAATAATACTTCCGAAAACTTTGGCTTCTAAAATTCAGCTGGAAGGATGGGAAGCATTCTTGCCATTTAATCCAGGCACATTAAGATGAGAGTTTATGCTCTTTTTGTACTCAATAGACAGAGGTCACCTCTTGCATAGGGTAATTCTGTCTCTGTCTACCTCTCTGTCTTTGTCTCTCTTGTACTTACTTGGATGTAGTGTAAAAAGACTATATCAAAAAAGTTACTGAAGATAAAGCTATCATTTTGAGTTTAAGGGGGAAAAAAAGATTTTGTGGGTTTTTATCTCTCCACGCAATACATCTGGGAACACAGAAACACTTCCATGTACAACAACCATTTAGGGAAGGAAAAAAAAAAAAAAGAAAGGAAAGGAAAAAAGCATTGTGCTTACGTATTCTCAGGAATTTCATCAGTAAAGCTGCCAAGTAACAAAGGGATCAACTTGTGAAAATAGGAGTATCTGTCTCGTAGGTGTAACAACCATTCCCCAATGACAGTTGTTACAGCATGCCGAACCTAAATGGACACAGAAAAATTATTTTAAATATGTCAGGAAAATAACAACAAAAAAAAGAAAAAATAGTATCTGCTTTCAGTATATAAGTCTTGGAGAGGGCATCTATAGTCTTAGAAGCAATTACAAGAATCCGGGATTTCTTCACTGGCAGCATCTTCCGTGCCGTGCAAGGTATGATGCTCCCTCTTGTGTTCTCACTCCAGCTTAGTTAGTCTTGGGCTACTTGCTGCACAAATGTGTGTCTCATAGAGGAAAGCAAGATACAGACCTAACTCAGAAAAATCTAAATTCTCATGCTTAGTATCTTTTGAAAGTGTAAGAAATGTACATTTCTCCGGAATTTGAAGCTTTCCAAGCACATCTCAGGAGGACAATTTTCTCTGTTCACTGTGAAAGAAGCCCAAGCTAAATAATGTGAATACACTGAAGTGCATTTTATGAAGGAATCAATACCATAAATGTTTGCTAAGCATCTGAAAAGGCCAGAGAATCAAGTCCAAGAGAGATCTGACAGAAGAATTTAAGACAGCATTGAAGGTATCCATTAAAATAGAAAGATGTCTAATTCAACAGCCTACAGAATTAGACAGCAGCTGAATAGGTCACCAGCCTTGGTCTTGGATAGCTTACAATTGACAAAGCCTGTATGTGACATATTTACGTATCTCAGCTGAATGAATGAGAGCTGAAAATGGGAAGGAGATGCCAAAAATCCCCAACCTAAACTAGATTTNCGCCGCCATGCTCCGCCGTCGCCGCGGAAGTGCGGTGTCGTCGCTAAGGACGCGCGAGGCTTTTACGTCGGCGGGCGAGCGCTTTACGGCGAGGCGGAGCTGGATGGCTTGCGGCGGGCAGGAGCACCCCCGGGGCGGTACGACAGCCCGGGAGATGACAGCCCGGGCAAGAGGGGGACAGCCCCGGCTGGGAGGGAACAGCCCCGGGGCTGACAGCCCCGTCTTGCGGGGGGAGGACGGCTCCGCTCTCGTTATGTGTCCGCCGCTCTGAGGGGCCGGGCCGGGGTCCCCGCCGCAGGACGGGGCGGTAGGTTCAGCGGGTGCCATAGGTACCAGCAGGAGAAGGACCCGTTACTCGCATCCGGCGAGGAAAAAAAGAGCCGCAAACCTGAGAGGAGCCCGCGGGTGGCCAAAGCTGGTGGAAAGACTGAGAGGAACCAGCACAGGCTGAGGGATGTGGGTGTTNAAAAAAAAAAAATATAGAAAAACACACCTTGGGAATCTCATCAAAAAATCTCTGGGCCAGATGAGACAGAACATCATCCACAGACTTTGCATTTCCAAACTGTATCACCGCTCCAGTAGCCTGAATTACATCAACACGAACTCTGTAGTGCTGGTGCGAAATTGTTTGCATTAGGGGTTTTATCAGCGATTCCGACTGCAGATGGAAGTGCTCTGTCGGGGCAGAGAGACAGAAACTTCAAACATGCTTTTCTCTATGTGGGTAACAGATCTTGAGTAATATGATTTCTGTGAACAGTAGCCTGACTAATGTCATTGTGTTTATGTAGTGTGTAGATTTAACTTTATACCATACTAGAGCTGAACACTAACGCACGTGCTCTCCCCCAACCCTCTCCTCCCACTATTCTCCATATGCTGCAAGGGCTCAGCACCAATCCCTGCTGTGGTTCTCCTTCAACAGACTCTCCTGTAACCTCCTACCGCTCCCCACCTCAGCCCCTGTGCTCCCAGGAGANGGGAACAGCCCCGGGGCTGACAGCCCCGGCTTGCGGGGGGACGACGGCTCCGCTCTCGTTATGTGTCCGCCGCTCTGAGGGGCCGGGCCGGGGTCCCCGCCGCAGGACGGGGCGGTAGGTTCAGCGGGTGCCATAGCTACCAGCAGGAGAAGGACCCGTTACTCGCATCCGGCGAGGAAAAAAAGAGCCGCAAACCTGAGAGGAGCCCGCGGGTGGCCAAAGCTGGTGGAAAGACTGAGAGGAACCAGCACAGGCTGAGGGATGTGGGTGTTACTGTGCGGGAACTTCCACACGGAACACATCGTTTACATCGTTTTTCCCTTCTGTTTTGTTTTTTTTTTCTCGGGAGGGATCAATGCTGCGGTGGCTGTAGGTCACCGATTTCTGTAACAGTGGTATATAATTTTCAGTGTTCATTTGTATTTGTTAATGTGTATATACATTTTGTTGATTCTGTACTTGAATGTGCTTTACACCATGTAACGTTTTGTCTGCTTGTCCTGGTGACTGTGCAATCAACACACAGCAAAACAAAAGGGTCATCAAGGTCTTTTTCTTGACTAATGGTACTTAAAGTGCAACAGACTACAGAACTAATTCAAATGATCCTTCTAAAATAGATTTGTATTTCCTAACCGCGAGTTTATTCTCTTGTGCTGCTCCTAGCTTGACTGAGAACCTTTGGGGTCCTTATTCGCCCTTTATTCGATGGGAACCGTGAGTGCAAATTCCCTGGGAACAGAGGAAAAATTAACGTGTGTTGGAGTATTCCCGACAGCAACAGCGCTGGCCTGTGGCTGAGTGCCAGCTGCGACCACACTCCTCGTGGACTTCACACTTTGGTGCTCCTGGGTGTGATGGTTTTACGTTAAACACCCAAGCAACCAGACTGGTGGGCTGTCCTCCCCAGCCCTGCCAGAGATGTGGAGTGCAACAGGCCTGGCAGCTCAGGTGTCCCAGAGAGCACAGGGGCTGCCATGCTCCTGCTGCGACTCAGCAGCCTGTTTTTCATGGCCAGGCTGTCCTTCATGGCCAGGCCATTATCCTTCATGGTCAGGCTGCTTTTCATGGCCAGCCCATCTTCTGTGACCAAGCTGTTGTCCTTCATGGCCAGGCTACCATTCATGACCAGGCTGTTGCCTGTGGCCAGGCCATCCTTCAACTGCCAGCCTATTCCTGACCAGGCCACCTTTCGTGGCCTGCCCATCCTTCATGGCCATGCTGTTGTCGTTCATGGCCACGCCTATTCTTCATGGTCAGGCTACCTTTCATGGTCAGCCCATCCTTTGTGACCATGCCACCTTTCATGGCCAGCCCATCCTTTGTGGCCACACTGTCGTCCTTCACGGTCAGCCCATCCTTCACGGCCACGTTATTGTCCTTCTTGGCCAGCCCATCCTTCGTGGCCAGGCCACCTTTCACGGCCAGCCCGTCCTCCCTGGCCAGCGGCTCCTCGACGTGGTGGCGCGGGGCAGCCA
>VWZK01017445.1:0-92495 GCA_013396935.1 Baryphthengus martii | reverse complement strand
TTCATCCCTCTCAGACTTTTTGTGTTGATGTAGTCCACAAGTCTTTTCTATCTCACAAACCAATTAAGAACTTAGATTAGCGATTTTGCCACCCATTTCAAACCACATCTACCTTTGCAGAACTGGAGCCACCAATACTGTAGCCATTAATCCCTTCTCCGTTCCCATCTGAATCGGCCAGTGAAAGTGCAATGTACTTAAGCCACAAACAAGCTGAACAAGTGTTACTGCTGGTGACAAGCAACAACTTGCTGTGGAATTTTAAAACGTAGCAGCTACTTCTGTGGAAAAAAAGACTCTAAGGAAGGAAGTAAGTATAGTATTATATTGAGCGATGGTATATTATCAGCAGTCGGCAACTTGAATCCATCAGGCAAGGAACACAACTCTACTGGTAATTAGCAGGACATCTACTGCAATTAAAAGACTGCACAATGAAACAGAAGATGTTTTAGCAGAAGAACTTCGAATATATGACATCTTTTCTGTCCTTTGGACTCTCACCATTTTCCTAAGTAAGTGAAACACTGAAGCCCCAGGAAGTGTAGGGAATGAAGCATAAAAAAAGACAGTCTTGGTTCTGGCAGACACTGGGATGGGATTAGTTCTGTGGGACTGAAAGATGTAATTTCTTCAGAACTTTGCCTAGGTCTGCAAAAGTGGAATTAACAGGTATGTGTTAATTGAAGACAAAGGAGTAACACTAAGAACGTAAAAGACTTTCGTGTCAGTGCCAGCTGTTCTCTTCCAGCAGCTATTCTAAGAGACCTGTCCCATTAAAAAAGCAGACAAGAAATATGAAAAATGAGTAGTATCAGATCTGAGGTGTTAAAAGACAACAGAGTGACTATACAGAAGACTTGACACTGAGTAGGAGTCCTTCAGAGATATATTATGGAGAGTTTAAAAAAAACTTTAGAGGAACAAATGCAAACAAGAAAACAAATGGGGTGGTTGCATAAAAATGGGAAGGGGAATCTTTCCTTCATTTATTAATGTTCAGCAAAGATAATAAGAATTCGGTATTATGCTTACACTGAAGAGTATAATAAAGCCAGAACAAAGGAGAGGCTTGATAAGACAATGCAAAAGATGATAGTGCAGAAATTAAAGTAAAAGATGGGATACAGGAGATGTAGTAATCAGAATATTTTATATGTATTTCAGTACTGGGAGGCAAGGACATCAGTCATGAAGGTTCAGGGAAAGTACAAAAATACAAACCTTTATTTGCAAACAATGCAATCATAGAAAGGTGGAGGAGGTATTTTAACGATCTCATTAATGGCGAGACAGATAAAAGTGAACAATAAAAGGCTATTTTCTAGATAAATGAGTCATTCTCAGAAGAGTCAAATTTTTAAAGTATTCAAAAGGCAATCAGACATTCAGGAAAAACGCTGGCAATTCCTGCCAAATTATTAAGACTAGGATGCAATAAGCTTAATCAAATTTTTTACAACCTAATTTTGAAAACATTCACAAGGAGTGGAAAGAGAAAGTCACATTTCCAATTTCAAAACAGGGATGTACTGAAAATGTAAGGATTATTAGTGCATTTCTTCTCATTACAACCTCGAAAATCCCTCTTCCATACCTTTTACAGACAGATACTCATTAAACAGTGGGAACAGTGAGAGATAGGAAGTACTGGTATCTAGCGAAGAGCATGATGTTGCCTCCCAAGATTAGTCACAAAGAGACAAAACCAAGCAATCAATTTCCATTAGATATTGTTTCAAGAGGAAACACTGATATAAACACAGTTAAAGTGCAATTTCTTAGAGCATTTAGGAAGAGCATGTCAGTGGGCCTTTGGCCTGCAGGGAGAGGACCTGACATCTTAGAAGACCATGGCACAAGCACCTAATTCTTTGATATGTAGAAAGTTGAGTGCTTTCTAAGTAAGGAGGCAATGAAATTTCTACTCTGTTTCACAGCAACTTGACGCTAAGGCGGGAAGAAGAAGGCCCATACTTTGCCGAGCAGTCCAGCCATGCGGGAGAGTCTAGGGTTGGAAAGAACTGAAGCACTCTGCCTCGAGTTCTGAGCAAGCAGCTGCTGTAGGAAAGACAAGGTAGGAAGAAAAGGTGTTTTCAGATCAATGAACATAGCAAGAAAATGGAATGAATGTAAAAGGTGTGTGTTCATGAGATTTTGAGCAAGCCTTCTGTCAGGCAATGACATGAAGCTGCAACGAGTTTGGTAGCTTAAACACCTGGCAGCATTAAATACTAGTACAAGTTTGTGGGAGGAAAAAACCCAATTATTTCCTACTTCGACTCTAGTGACAGTGGGGAAATTTGTCTTTATGCTTTTATTTTCCTAAAAAAAAAATTAAAAAAAAAAATCCTAAAAAGTTACCAAAGTAAAAAAAGATAGCTTGACTAGATTCACACTGATACTGCCTAATCACCAGCTGACACGAGGAGGTGACAAACTGAAAGGGTGACATTGCACTGCAGCGCGGTGACAGTAGTCAGCGCTGGCATAATACACCTAGCCCGGGTGACAGCCGCTGGGACTGCGAGGCAGTGCACGGCTGACTACATGTCAACCACCACAGCAAACCTGCCAGGCTCCTGGCTGCAGAAAGTACTCCCCTTTTGTCGCAGACATTTCTGTAGAGAATTACCGAGGCTGCAGTTAGCTTGCTGTTTTGCACAGGGTCACACACACACCACCACTGGTACTGGCCGGGCAATGTGTTGGATGTGATTTTTACAGATCATTTCTAAGACTCCAGATAATACCCTTTGGCAAACAGTATGCTCATTTCTCTAGAGGCTGTGAAATCCTACACCTATTTTCTCCACCTACCTTCCTCCTCTACCAGTACAAGCCTTCAGGTTCTCCTCCTTGCTCAAAACCTCTGTACTCGCTCCCTTTGTTCAACTTGTGCTTCTCCCCCAGGTCTATCAGGCAATCTAAACCCCAACACCACAGAGGGCGAGACAGGCATTCAAATTTGGCTGTCACTAGGAGAGGAGAGACACAACATAGTGGCTAGAGCAGCAATAGCTGCAAAAATATATCATTCCAGCTTCTCCAAATGCCGCTCCCTGCACCGTGATTGAAGCGCACCATGGCAATAAATTCTTCTAAGAGCCCTTAAATCTATCACACTAATTGCTAAACGTGGAGTATCCATTCATCTTTCTTGGTAACACTGCAATGCATGAATTTGCTGTAAGATTACTTTTTGTTAGGTTTTGTTAGGATTAAAGCATAAAATAAAAGAGTAAGTAACATCACTGTCAACTTTCAGGCAAATGCTTCTTTTTGAAGCCTGTTCAGGATAGAAAACATGAAAGATACGGAGAATTGTCAACAGGAAGGGACAGATATTTCCCTACTCTATTTACAAGCCTTCTATAAGACAGTTATTTCTAGACTGTAGAATAAACAGCACCTATGTTTTCAGAAATTTTGTAATAAATTTCTCTTTAAATTTCTTTCTAGAAATCCCACAGCAAGTCTCCATTCATTTAGCACAGAGCATGAGTGAAACCGGACTGTGTTTTAGCACAGAGATTAAACATTTAAAATCATGTTCTTTGGAGTTGGTCTATAAATGTATGTGGAAAGAGACTTCAAGGAAAGCACAGGCAATAAGGAGAGGTAAACTCGGGACTGTGAGCCGGTCTTTTGTGAATTTGTTCAGCGTTCAGTAACTTTGCCAAATTAAGAAAACTCCAAGTGCATTAGGAAAGGCTGCCCTCTTCAGACCAGCTTCATGAAAGGTATCCAGAAGTCTGAAGTGTCTTGAAGCTAAAATGAAAACGTGGTGAAATGACCTGTGCAGTGTATTATCAACATAGCCACTTTCTTCCCCTTAATACTAAATTTCTGTCACCTAAAGAAAAACACATCTTGTCATTAGCTACAGGTGTGTTTGCTTAGACTCACTACTGATCCATTTACACAGTTTCTACAGGGCTGTTAAAATTTTCATTCATATGCTGAAATAGAGACACAATTAACTTAGAAAGCTAGAGAGTCTTAGCTTACCCTATACTATCACACGGAAAAATAACCCAGGATGCAGCGCTGAATTTCTATCACATGGGAATTTTCACTAAACATGATAAACTTGCTTCTTGTCTCTAACAAAACTTGAGGGCTAGATCTATTTTGATTTCCCTAATGATCCAAAATAGTGAGAGGAAAAATGGTTTTGGCATGGCTGTTTTTAGTTTCTTTTCCTTAAATCTTTAATGAAAAAACCTAGGAAACTGAGGTTACTTAAAAAGCTACTTTTTCTCTCTCTTGGCCATCCGTCTTCGCGGGTGAAATCGTGGATTTTTGTCTCGCCTCCCACCAAGTGACAACATGCAAGGCCACCAGGTACTTCCGTGGTGAATCTGAATGAATTTTCCTAGAGAAGATGACTGTATGAAGAATATAACTCTATCTGGGTTTACCACCACAAATAACAGCTTCCAGTTTGTTGGGGAAGCTCAGGTGGGCATAAATATTTTTAGTAGTGTTTTACTTTGAAAACTGAAATGTGTAGCATGGAATCTGCCGAGGAGAACGAGAAATACAGAGTATGCTCCACAATACCCAACTTGATACTTACCTATCATAAACTTTTAAGTCCTTTAACAGGACCTGGAATCATAGTAGACCAACTTTTAAAAACAATCATCAGCTGTCAATATAGTCCCCTAAAGTTGCTCAAGAATAGGGTGCAGAGACGATGCTACTGACAGAGCAAGTATTGCTATGGACAGAAAGCAACAAGGGATTTAACTGCCAGCTTGATAGAAGTCTCTCCCTTCATCCTTAGACAAGGTCTTTTTTTCTAGCTTTTCAGTAAAGCCTCCAATGTCATGAAGTCTTGGGGGAACATGGCTAACTGCCCAGTAAGTTTGTGAGCTATGTCTCTTTTATCGTAAAACACATTTTTTTTTTTGGTTTCAAACCACTTCCCCTAAGCATAATAAATTCAGTTCATTCCATCCCCTGCTCCAAAATTTGAATCAAGTTTCCTGCCTCCGTCACCACATCGCACAGATTTTCTGGACACCAGGTAGTATCTTCTTCAAATGTCCCTTTCCATGGAAGGACTCTCGAGCCTGTGATACACGCAGCATTTCTAAGTTCACCTCAACAGAAACCCCACACTCAAGAGCAGGGTTTAACCACATGTAAAATCCCACTGAAGGCTTCTCTTTTTTTTGTTAAATAGGATTTGGTTTAAGATATACTTGGAGTATTACTTAAATGCTTTGTTGAACTGGAGCCTGAAATGGGACTTTAATTTCCGTAATAACTCTCAGTATACCATTACTAGAATAAATGTAGAAAAAAACCCCAGACTTTCTGGAAAAAAAAAAGTGTCTCAAGGGCACTAGTACGAGCAAATTATGGAGAAGTTAAATAATGCCAAATTATAAATCTAGTATCTACCAACACTTATCCATCTGTCTTACCAGTACGCTAAGGAGCGGGTCTTGTTTAAAGATAGAGATGTGAGAGCTGGAAATGAATACTTGTCTTTAGTCCCCTACACCATGGTATTCACTTTCACATAGAATCGATGGGCTGAAATTTTAAGACAGAGTAAATGAATTATGAGCATTCAAAATACCACCCTTTTGGCAGTAAGTCCCTGTAATTCTTCACACCGATTCAGCCACCTCTGGTACTGCATCTTTATTTATAGGAGTAGTATTTTCTGTGATTTTGTGCTATATGCTTACTCCAGTGATTCTGAGGGAAAACATAACCATGGGTTTGTAATAATCAAATTACAGTAGTTTTGTTTGGGTATATTTCCTTCATTCAGTTGAGACACAGTGTAAAAGCAAGGCATATTAGTTGAATGCCAGCATTTTCTATGCGATTGCTAGTTCTTGCACAATGGAATTCCTGAGAACTGTGCTGTAATTCTTTCCTGCAGTGAAACACAGGGGTGTCCACATTGGCATTCTTGAATTTTCTTATGTGATTAAATTATAAGACTGCTTGTACTATGAAGAAAGATTGGGTTATGAATTTTCTGAAGTGACAGATTCCGTTACATAAACCACTGGTGAGTCTGGGAATGCCACTGAACATTTTCAGCTTCGGAATTAATTTTATTCTCCTCCTTCCCATGAGGAGATTAAAAATATTCACCATCTTCTTGGTAAGGAGTGCAGTTTCCATGACAAAGTCACATCCCTGGGAAAACCCCCATGTAGATATTCCAGCCATGGGTGTGTAGAGGTACAATTCTGCCCTGACAGCTGGGCACCTGTTGAGAGTTACTAAGAAACTCCAACAAGGAGCCTAAAATTAAAAGGCTGCTCTACAAGACAGCCACAGCATGCTTCTTATAAAAGGCATGGAAGGCTAATGGACTTGGAAAGATAATATAGGAAATTGGCTTTGTGGAATGCATTATAAGCTTCCCCCCCATCACCATCCACCCACCCACCCACATGCACACCCTCAAAAGAAATGAAACTGTTCTTTTCTCCCATTACATGGGAAAAGAGTCTTTCTAGTTCTTTCAGATCCAGGCTGGTGAGAAAACTAGTCAGGTATGTCCACTGTCCTCCAGCATTACAGAAGTGGCATCAAAAGTCAACTGTGAGGTAACTGATACCACTTACAAAAGTTAATATATTTTTATATGAATTACTTCATTCAGTGGCAATTTGGAATCACAGCCTACAGAGTCCAATCAGGACTTCATAAAGTAAATAACTTGAGCACTACGAACTCTTCTACAGACAGTAGCTCTCAGTAAAAAGAATTTGAACAGGTAAATGGCCACATGGAAATGTATCAATAGAGAAAGAACAGAGAAAATGAAGATTAGTAATGAGATAAAATATAAATTCATATTTCAATATTACAGGAAGCTGGCATAAGCCCAAGGACAAAACCAAGATGACTCATTTTTCCTTAAAACAAAAGAAGCAAGCAACCTAGCTGTGACCCAAGCACTGGCTGATAAATTCACTTAAAGAAACAGTTTGATTTCACCTGTCTCCTTTTTCTAGTCAAAAGCCATCAAGAACATAGCAACACCATTATTCCAAAAGCTGCGAGTTTCACAGTGAAGGCAGAGTAGGAAACTTTCACAACCTTCAATGTAAGCTTCAGTCAGCAGATGCAACTCTCAAGTCAGACAAGTAGATCTAAACACCTTAGCACTGGATTTCAGGAAATCAGATGTGTGCAAGAGAAAAGCTCACCTACAGGTTGTCTGGAATATCGCAGTAAAAGCTGAAATAGAGAGGAAAACCAGTTCTTTCTGGGATGTGGCACAAAAAAAAAAATTAATCTATGTTCTTGAAAAAAAGAAAAAGACAAGAAAGAAAGTGAGCTGATACTAAAAATGGAAGAAATTGCTCAACAGTTGTACTGTACTTAAACAGAGTATAAATCCACTCAAATAGTCAAGAGTGGGGCAGGGAGAGGTTCATTTAAAATTTCATCTGGCTGTTCAGATTGCAAGCAGAAAAGTCACAATCCCACTTATACAACCTGGTTAAATTCAACCAAAAAAGCATCAAACAAGGGCAGAAATCCAGTGGAGCCCCAGGTCCTTCACTGGGCATACAGAAGAGTTTCAGCTGCGTAATACCAGTGACATGCACCCTCAATAGTAAAATCTCTGTCAGCCGAATTCTAGTTTCCTGGAAGTGAAAGACACTATTCATGTTTATCTCTCACAAGCCTTAATTTTGGTCTTGTGCTGCTAAATGAGAGGTCAGGAGGTATCAGCTCCAGTGAATTGCTCCTAGGCTCTTCGAGTAGAATTTGATTCTCGGCATTTCTTTTGCCAGTTTTCTGGAGCCTGCAGTTTACTGCTCCCTGCTTTGCTCCCAAAGAGCAGTATCTGTTGTCAGCCAGGCTGCAGGAGGCTGGAGGGATATCTTCATAGTCCAAAGACTTGCACCTCCTCCCGAAGGGGCGTCAAAAATCATCTCTGAAGCCTGACTTGCCCATTAAGTTCAAAAATCCCACTCGCCACCTCTGGGCCTGGGGCTGCGAGGGTCTTCGGGATACGCTCTGCACCTCTCCTACCTCCTCCCTGCTGAGAGCAAGGCCACGGTAGCAACTTAAGAGTTCAACTCAGTCTTCAGCAAAGCATTTCAGCAACAAATGTAGGGGGCTAGTGAAAAGCAGGTGGACATCATCCTGACATCCAATTGAAGCTTAGTAAAACCAATATAGCAAACAAAGAAACCTGCAGCCAGGTAAAAACATCCAAACCCACAAGTGGGGAAGCGCTCAAATAATAGTAAAGCTTTCCTTCCCAGCTGCTTCTGCACAAGTAGGTGTTAAGCAGAAATGCCTCATGGAAACAAACCTAACCTGGGCAGGCTCTTTCAAGAAAGTAAATAGACAGCAAAGTCTCTTGATGCCCATGTAAACGCCATTACCTCTCGTTCTACCTTCTGCCGCAGCCTACACAAGACATCGGTCAAACAGTTCAGAGAGAAGGCCAAGCAGGGGCTTAGGAGCTCTATGCTCCCCAGAGGAGACCTACTCTGCTCCCATTCATAAAAAAAAAAAACAAAACAAAACACAAAGTCTTTTCTACATTAATCTTTAAACCAGTACCATTTCCTACACTTGACTACAGAAACCCCCTCTCAAGTCCCTGAAATAAAAATATTAAGCAGAACACCAAAGTGGTTTTAAAATACTCGAGTTCCTGTCTGCCGCTCAGCGGCACATAGCAATTCAAAATTATTGAAGCTCTTAAATAAAGTGCTTCAATTTGAAGGTGATCACCACTCTGCAGCTGTGAATGGTACCGCTATCTGAACTATCAAAGCGTTTTCATTTACTCTAAGCAGGTCATTTTGGGAAGTGATAAGGGAGCCTGTGATTGCCCAGCCTGTACTGATTTAAAGTTAGGGAAGTTTTCTATTTATTTTCACAAGTACTTTAGCGCTTCTGGCAGCTTACAGGAAGCCTGTGCTGAACACATTTGAGCAAGTTGTGGGACAGGTGTGCGATTTATTTTTTTGTTTTGCTTTTAATTAATAACTTTGCATCAGCGTTTCCCTCCAGGAGTCAAGTGTTTTTCCGTGGTTCCTCCGCGGTTCTGTAGATGTAAAAATTGAACAACCAGATCCATTTTCAAAGCCTTCAATTCAGTTAATCGACAACGTACAATTTTCTGAGTTTACTGAAAATTTCATTGCTTTGTAGCTACAAATTGAAACCTGTAGCGCTCATCTCCAGGAAGCGATCATTAATGCCTTTTTTTACAATACAATATATTTATTCTTACAATTTTAGCACACAGAGCCTTTTTCAAGTATTCTCTTAAATGAGCTAGCAATAGCTAGTTACCCCCTGTAACTTATTACTCAGTGATAAAACTGTCATATTCCATACACAAACCTTTTATAGCTGCAAGGACTATAGAAACACCAGAGATCCTTAAACTCCAGGACGATTCTTTCCTCTGCCATCTCAAGTAGCTTAGGGCCAGAAGGAGGTCTTGCCAGAGTTGTTTGCTGTTTTGTTTTTTTCCCCCCTCGGATTTCGACAGCTTTCTACATATTCCCAGAATTGTTAAATATTGCACTATTTCTCACACTGCATAAAGTTCAATTAGAGGCATTCTTTTTGGGAGCCTTTTTCTTGCGCTCCTCCAACTGCCCCATGGCAGAGCTGTCAGGGCTGATGCTCTGCCTTGACTCACAACTCTCAGCAAGTATTTCACATTTGCCTTTCTGAACAGTTTCGGTGATAAAGCATAATTCCCTGAAAACATTGATGAACGCTGGCATTTATTATAAATTAATTCCACTTCATGTCTAGTCTTTTTAAGGCATTTTCTTTCTCTATCAGAAGGAACTTCTGAGTAGAAGATTTATTTAGCTGTGCACGTTGCACTTTGATACAATTATTTTAATTGGCATACCATGACACATCAAGATGGTGCAGTGTAATTTATCAAGAAATCTGTCACGCGATTTCAGAAAAAGTATGACTTTTTTTAAAGCCATTTGATGTTCTCTTGAATGATTAACCCTCGTGTGAAAAATCAGTTGACAGCTTAATTTTCCAGGTTGAAATCCAGGCTTTAGCACAAGCACTTTTTTCATTTTGTTTTATATGACAAGGTGGAAGTTTGCCTGTCACTGGAAGAAGTGCAGCAGTCACAGTTGCTTAGTTTGCTAACTCCTATTGCTTACACCTCCCCTCCTGGGCATTTTGGCTATAATGCTGAATTCCCCGTGATTCTCTGAGATTTTGCTGAAGAGTTCAGTAACTCATCAGCCACCTCATTCTCACAGGCATTTCCCTGTGGTTTGAGCTTCACCTGAAGTTTCTGAATGTTTATCGGATCTTTCCATTGTACCTGTAAAGCAAGTGCCAGAACAGCAATTTCAGAAGGGTCAAAGTCTTAATTTCAGTAGCTGAACTGGTAGAATACTTCACTACAATACCCTCAACCAACTGTTTCAACTTCTGGATGAAATTATCCTTGTTGTTCCCTTCATTTCTACTCCCATTTCCTCATACTGCACTGTCCTTTGGTTTAGAACTTCTCACTGCCTCTTTTTTTTCAGAGGTATTTCTGAGGAGTTAATGTTTTTTCTTGGCTTGTTTCTTTTCTCTCAGTTATGCAGACCTCAGAGAATGTTCCTCTGAAAATCAGTAACAGCTGTTGGAGCATCCACGATATGATCAGTCAAAAAAGACAATGGCACATCAGGGCTGACTTGTACAGGATCTGAGCTTTGATACACAGACTCCTTTCATCAGCACAACTGGAAATTTGTTTTGTTGTGGCTTGATTAGCCTTCTCCTCAAGGTTTTTTTTAGCACTGTAAAAAAAAAAGTTGGAAGAGAATTCCAAAGTTGTTTTGGCCCCACTCCCTGCCTTAAGTTGAGATCAAGCAGTTGTAGAGCACCCCAGCAGAGTTTTCTTTAACTGCTTTTTTTAAACCTCTAATGAGGAGCCCTGAATGACTGTCCCAGTGTTGGAACAATGGTTCACGATTCCTTCCTATCGTTTGTGTATGTTTTGGGAGATGAAGTTTCCCCTCAGGGCTCTTTTAGCTAAATTAGACAAATCAGTTCCTTCACCTTGTCTGCATAAGCGTTTTCTAATCCTCTTTTCCTGTTACCCTCCTCTGGGGTCTATCTGGTCTTTCTATTCTTAAGCCCAGCTTCCCAAATTCCCATATTTCAACTGCAGCTACCCCAGTTCCAAGAGGAGCAGAGCACTTTTCCTGCCTCTGAAAAAGAGGTTAAAATATCCCATAGTGTCACTCATGTATTTGCAGCACCATCACAAAAGCAGTTCAATTAATTAATTAATGGATTTGTTCTTCAGTCTTATCAATCAAAAAATCTGGTAATTTCTAAAATCAGCTCACCCGGACCATCATCTCACCTCTTCAAGAGCTGACTGAAACTTCCTTTCAGGAAAAATTAAACCAATTAATGCAGCTCCCAGCGACTCCATTTGGATGACTCCCACGACCTGTAGATCGCCACATTTAACAATGGTTTCTGCTCACACCGAACTCTGACACTGGGCACCGATGATCGTTTTGTCCTCACGCTGATCTAAACCACAGGATCGTGCCTGCTCCTTGCTTTCTCCAGTATATGTCTCGACTGCCTCAACTTCTGTTATTGCCATTATTGCCAAGATCCCAGCCCAGCAACGTTGTCAGGCAGAGCACGCTAAGGAGTAAGTCCGCGGTTGCAACTGGCTCTTAGCCCATGAGTGCTGACGCTGTTTCTGCATTGCCATTATGCTCACTGAATAGCAACTACCTCACATCTTTGGATCTATTACAAATTTCCTCAGTTTTAAACTGGTTTTTGTCAGAACTGGTGTTTGCGAATTCCGGGGATACAGAGGGATATGTCTCTGTCTTTCATTACCACTATCAGCTTTTATTATCGCAACTATTGTCCTAGTGCTCCAGAAATGTACTTACGTACTTCACT
Organism: Baryphthengus martii; assembly: GCA_013396935.1. NCBI lineage: Eukaryota > Metazoa > Chordata > Aves > Coraciiformes > Momotidae > Baryphthengus > Baryphthengus martii. The sequence goes on along the minus strand of VWZK01017445.1, from coordinate 80,561 downwards.
TCAGAAAAGACTGTTGTAGAGGCCTGAATTTACCAACGACTCACATCAACACTTGCAAAAATTGCCAAAATCATTACCTTCCTTGGGCGACTCCCTCAGTGAATTTTTAGTGCTTGACTTTATTTTGCTAATAAGTTATAGAACTATCTATCATCTGCCAGTCTGGGAAACCAGTGGACTTGATCTCATCTGGCCTCTTTGGCCTGCTAGACTTAAGTGGCCCTACCAGGAGTTAAAACTCCAGCCAGGAGAGATGATATGATCATTGCAACACAGGTTCTTTCATTATCACAAAGAGAAGCCCTCAAAGACCGCAGTCTCAGTGGTGGTGCCCATCAAGACTAACATTCCTGCTAATAACCACTGCCCAGCATTTCAAAACACTTCTGCCTGAATCCATCCTTAGGTAATCAAACCAAAGTAGCTTAGTTTGGGAAGGTGCTCAGTACTCACAGCTTTCAGGAAATTTTTAGAATTAAATGAAAACTGTAGGGAAAATAACAGACTTAAGAGAGACAAACATAGTGGCATATGGCTGTAGTTTTTGCAAGACAGAAATAAATCTTTGTAAGAACTTAAATAAAAAAAAATCTTAAAAGGTAAAGTGACTAATTGCTTCTTTTTATATAGTTTAATTGATTGCCTACAGCCAAGAACAAATTTAAAATTAATCAAAGTTTCATAAATAATTGTGACTTCATTATGATACAACTCTGAATAATGGACTGAATAATAGGTTAATCAATTGAATGATTCTTTCACTGAACAGAATATAAAGTCAAAATATTCACCTATTATTTACATCCATTTGTATTTAGATGTAAGCACATAAAAATCTGACTTCTTGCCATATTGAAACAGGAGAGTTACAGCATGAAGCGTTAAAGAGAATTTGTCATCCACCTGGAACTGCAGGCAAGGGCAACCGTAACACCTCCTCCTAGCAGACATGGCCCGGCGCATGCCGGGTTTTATGCGCCCACCCACCAACAGCACCTCTTTAGGAAACTCCCTCCCCATTCTCTGCAAAAGCTTCAGAGCCGTACAAGCAGGGCACTGAATCTGGATAATATCCCTCTCCGTAGGATCTACACAGCACATCAGGTCCTACGTCGGTGTGCAGAGCTGGGGTGGATGGAGGGCAACCAGTGCTCTGAACAACCTCTGCCAAGCGGAGGAGTCGTTGCCCCTAGAAGATGGACATCGCTGCCTCTCTGAAAGTTTAAGTGCTCCCACGAAACTTCATATAGTTAGGTTTTGAAAGAGCTTATTAGCAAAGATTCAAGCCAGCTCATAGTATGCAAGAGCACAGGTAACAGTCGTTCACAATAGAAACTGAATTTGGAGAAAGACATGAAGATAATGAGTCTGCATTTAACAAAAAAAATGTCTTGAATGTAGGGCATCTGTAAGTCAGGTGCTGAGCTAACAGGTTTGCAGGCCAGCATGTTTTCTTTTACTTATTTCGCTAGTTCCGAGTTGTATTTTCAACTGCCAAGTCACATTTCAGAGTGGCGCTGCGTATTTTCTTACCAGAAAAACAAAACAGATATTCTGAAATAAAAGTGTGTATTTATTTGAGAGCACCTTGCATTATAGCAGCAGCCAAATTAAACTGCATTTAATAGTTCCTGTGTTGGCTTTATATTACTTATCAGATGCTGCAATTTCGTAAAATACATATATATTCGATGAGCATCTTTGAAACTACATTACCAGTTCTCAGAACCCTCCAACAAGGGCTTTGTTATTCAAAGCTGCCATAAAGAGAGCTGTGCCAAAGGGAGCTATTTGGACTGCACAACAATGAACTTTATTGATCCTGCAAAAGTCATAAACACTGTTATATTTTTCTGAGTGCCATCTATGGGCACATTTGCCATCAGCTGATAATGGGAGCGTGTGTGCGTGCCTATGTATTGCTGTTAAAGACAATACCACTAAGTACCAAAGGATTCAGCCAATACATGCTCCAGAATTCCCAATTGTGGAATGTGACCTTTGCGACCTTACTATTCTCTCACTGCCATGAGATAAGTTTAATTGGTGTCAAACTTGGGACCACATTGAAAGTGCGACCTTATCCAAGACTTCAAACATCTTCTGGCTTTTTATTTACAATAAATGGTTAAATGTCCTTGACAGCTATATATGTATGGCAGTCCACTCACAAGAAAAAATAAGAGCAGAGGGGAAGGCATCCTGGCTTGTATTAGAAATAGTGTGGCCAGTAGGGCCAGGGAGGTGATTGTCCCTCTGTACTCAGCACTGCTGAGGCTGCACCTCAAATACTGGGTTCGGTTTTGGACACCTCACTACAAGAAAGACATCAAGGTGCTGGAGCAGGTCCAGAGAAGGGCAATGAAGCTGCTTGAAGGGCTTGGAGAACAAGTCTTATGAGGAGCGGCTGAGGGAGCTGGGATTGTTTAGTCTGGAGAAGAGGACACTGAGGGGAGACCTTATTGCTCTCTACAACTACCTGAGAGGAGGTTGTGGGTCTCTTCTCACAAGTGACAGAATGCCTCAAACTGCACAATAGGAAAAAAAAAAATCTTTCACAGAAAGGGTTGAGAGGCATTGGACCAGGCTGCCCAGGGAGGTGGCTAAGTCACCGCTCCTGGATGTGTCTAAAAGCCATACAGATGTGAAGCTCAGGGATATGGCGTAGTGGTGGACTTGGTAGAATAGGGTTAATGGTTGGACTAGATGATCTTAAAGGTCTTTTTCAACCTAAACAACTCTATGAAAAAAAAAATAAAAATAAAGGGATATGCATGCAAGTCAACTGTGCCCCTAAAAAACCATTTTCACAAATAATACAGCAGAGTATTCAGTAAGCACCACATCTGGATAAATTCTGCGTGCCTAGAAAGCACTAAGATACCAAGCAGTGTGCACATCAACATTCGGATTTCCAGCGGGGGTACATTCACGTACGGCTTGCACTCCTGCTCACCTCATCTTGCACGACACGTCTCGGAGCACGTCTTTGCTCCTACACAGCCGTGTTCCCTCTCCTTAAAGCCCTCGCTCTGGGAGATGACCACACTCGCACGGGCAGGTCTTATTCCCTGTGGAAGTGAAGCACGGCTAGGGTGTGTGCCCAGACAGAGAAGCACAGAAAGGAGAGCTCTTACAGTCTGCTGCCATAAATGCAGTCAATGTCAACAGAGTTCGTTTTACAGCGAACACTAAAGAGGAGACTTTTCAAAGAAACAAACTCATGAGCAACCAGGGATCGAACACCTTTAGCCTCCTCTGAACAGCACAAGGTCAAACAAACCAACCAGCACCCTGGCCCGTACCAATTGCCACATTAGAATGCTCCGGGAGCCTTTAGTGCAGGAAACCAGGCTCTTGTTTCCGGAAACGTCATTAAAGCACTTTCCTTGCTTTCCTGCAATAAACACTTTAGCACCTGATAATCAAAGGGAAATACCTGAGAAATCTGCCCTTCACTTTCACTAAGAGCACCCATTAGAAGCCTATTTGCCTTCCTGGTCCCAAATTTACGTGCCAGGGCTTCTTTGATTCACTGGTAACAAAGGAGACCGCACACTCCTAAATCCTCTGCTGCTTCATGAGCCTACCTGCAGAAGCTTTCTTCTCCTTCCTACTAGCAGGAATTTAACTATCAATCACGCATTTTTAAGAGTCTCAAGTGCTTTACACTGTTTAAATGTTTGGATCCTTATACCTGTTGCCATGCTGAGAATATCAAACGGGAATCCTGCCCTTAACACCCGCAAGTGACTCACATCCATGTTTCCCTTGGCTGAGACTGCGCTCAGGCCCATCTGTTTGAAAGCACCAATCCTGCTTGCTGGTCCAACGCTCACACAGCGACGCCGACGGATGGGAACACTGAGCAGGATAACACTTGCTCACATAAGGCTACAAGAGTCCTTTCCTTGGCTTCCACACTATGTCACTTCTGCTGCAAGTCTCACTGGAAAAGGGTTCACATCTGTTCATGCCAAGTGTTCTGCCATGGAAGTGAGATACAGTGCAAGGGAGCTCCAGCTCCACATGGGGGCTGCTGCAGATGAAGCCTGTCTTCACAGGCTTGCCCAAGAGCTCATACTCATAGCAGAAATCTCAGGAAACAAAAAGTGATTCTACTGTGGACACATCTCCTTCATATTTAAAGGAATTAATGGAGTGGAGGTGCCACAGGGACCTTCACAGAGCTCCCACGCTCATACTTGAGTCCTAAAGTTCTAATGAAAGACACAAGTCAGAAACAAAGGACTCCAAGTAATGAAATGATTAAAGAGAAAATACAGCTGAAAACTCCTGGAACACATTATACTTCAATATCTGATTATTTACTAGGCACATTGAACATAACATGAACTTCCCTCTGCTCCACGAAGCCCACTTCATATTCCACAGAGCCTGTAGCCTGTAGCTTCTGTATCTCATTCAAGTTGAGATTAAATAGTCCTGTATATCAGACAATGTACTAGAGAGTAGCCTACACTCAGATAATGTAGAATCTGAATGTTCCCAACAGCCCAACCTTCATATCATTTAGAGAATTTGCACTCACATGTTTTCAATGCATAATGAGTGGCTTTCGCAGCTCATAATTATTAAGTAGTTATTTTACATGCCCTTGTGACTGGTAAATAAGGCCACAGAGAAAAAAAAAGTAACTGAGGCTTTGAATAAATGATTCTGCATAAACCTCTTCATTCTTGTTTTAAGTCTACATTATCATGTTGGTTTAGACCTGTAGACTTAGGTCTGAACCATCATGAACTTCAGGGACATTTGAAATTCAGCTCTGAATCCTGACCTGGATTTTCTAAACGACCTTTGAAATTTGGAACTAAATCCAAATGTTGCAGAGTCTGTACCTGGAAGCCGCTTGCTGATGGATTTTCATTCAGTCTGATGCAGGTGGCAAATTATGCCGGGAATAAGTTATTTGCAGGAGATCCAAGGTCTGGCACACAGACTACTGTATCCAGCAGGTTTAAATGGAAAACAAAGGTTCTTCATTTACCTCTGAGGCTTCTGTCTGATTTATTTTGCTTCTCTGGTTTGCATTTCTTTGATTGCTTGTGCCAGCTATAATGGAGAAAATGCAGGCGCTGCTAGGGAAAGCTGTAGTCTGGAGCACTCTGAGGCAGCCTCTCAACCACAGCGACCTCTTGAAGACACCTCTGAATGGAAACAGCAAGGAGAGATGGCAGCTCCCAGCTGGACAGGCCTTTGCAACTTGCCCAGATGCCAGAAAACTAGTCTTTACTGGCCAAGATTGAGACAGCCAGAACTTTTTACAAAGCAGCAAAGCACATTCTCAACTTTCTCACATATTTAAAGGCAAGAATGCACTTAATTGCTCTGCTGAACACAGACAGGCACAGCCACATGCCATGTTGCCCTGCGAATATAGGGCTAGGCGCCCTCAGAGCACTGAGTTTCTCAAAAACTCCTGAAAAATGGGAAATACAAGAAATACTATTTATCAAGTAACTACTCCAGTGTCAAGAGATGGCAATTAGGAAAATGTCCCTTTTGCAGTCTCTGACGGCACCTGATACTACACTACAACAACCCTTACAATCCTCTACCCTTTTCTGAAGGTAGATAGTCAATATATAATGGTAAGCTAGCAGATCTTTCCCAAATAGAAACTAAATAGAAAGAGCATCACAGTAGTCCTCTTCTGATATACTATCATGCAACTATATATAAATGACATTCTGAAAGCTAACCTGCATTTACTATTACTACTTGTCTTGATTACAATTAAAAATAATAACAAAGAAATAAATTTTGCAAATTTTACAAACATTTTACAATTTCACAAATTTTACAAACATTCAGAGGCAGAAGTCAGTCACCTGTTCAAATGTCTACCAGTTGCTTTGGTAATGCGCTGAAGAAAAGAAAAGATTTAAAAAAACAGTCTAGTTACTAGCTAGGAACTGATCGTGCTTTAACTTCAGGTTTATGAAAATGCAAAATGTAAAAGCTTCAATACGGCTCGAGAAAACCGTGCAAGTTCCAGGGACAGGAAGAAAGACACAAAAGCCATATTTTGTTTGCCTTTCAACCATTTCTGCAGGCAGAACTCCCCGCAGGGATGTCTCGCTCTGCTTCCCGAGCAGTTTCCATTAGTAAGAAGCAATCCACCTTTGACTGTGTCTTAATCTGAATTTTTCAGGACAAAAATGTCTTGGCTGTTGTGCTGATCACCCAGCTAGAATTTTTAAGTTCCCTTTGAAATTCTCCCATCTAAACAGTACCATGTCCTCTGCACACTTTGCACTGGTTTAATTCATATTTTGAATGGCAATGACACAAATTGAATGGAACTAAGCTCAGCTGAGATGAAGACCACTGGAGTCATGATTATCACACTGGTTTTTGACTAGTATTATGTGTCATTCAAAGATGACCTGGACTTTCTTCTCTCATCTTAGAGGAAAAAAAAAAAAAACGGATCAAAATTCAGCCTCCCATTTTAATCAAGTTGTCCTGATTACCTGGTATGAATCTAAAATAAAAAAAGGGGGGGGAAGGTTTAAATAGCTCCTACAATTGAGGTATTTCAGAACTGATCTGACAGTACAAGCAAAAAGTAGTAACTAATACAAGTACAATGAAATTACATTGCGGTAATGGCTCAGGAAAGGACACAAAGATTACAAGAACCAGCCGATTACTGTGGATTGTTTCTACATTAAAAAAATAAATTCATACCCTTCAGGCTACCAAAAAGGAAGAAAGAAAAAAGGAAAACATAAATGTATCTGTCTATACAAATGCATTACTGGGTTGCAATTTGTGGGATTTTATGAAAAGAGAGCAGTCATATTAAAGAAAAAATACAAACCAGATTTAATGATGCAGTTTTCTTTCTGGGGAATCAGGGATAGTTTTCTGCAAAGGGGTTAATGTGGGCGTTAACTGAGTGACAAACCTTGAGCCAGACTTCTTGCCAAGTGAAGGAAAATCAAAATCCCATTTCTTGCCCTTCCTATCACAGCTCTGGCAAATAATAAATTTTTTCATTGCCCAAAGAGCCTCTGACTTGGAAGAATTGCTGATAAACTCTGACATTTTCTTGCCTGGGCAGAAAAGAGGAAAGGTACTGGAGGAATGACATTGGGCTGTGCAGACAAAGCCCAACAGCTATGGAAGAGCTGAGGTTCACCTTACATCGAAATGGAGCTTTGCCATTGAGCTCTGGCCAACATGAAACTTAAACCATGAAAAAACTCCATGAGCCCTCCCTGAGTCCTCCTTCAGTCAGTGTGATGTAAAGAATCTCAGATGATTAGCCTTGAAAATGTAAAGCAATCATGATCCTTACCATAAAGTGTCAATGAAGAGATATTTTTTTGTATCCAAAATTGTAATTCATCAAATGTCAGACAAAACCTACCACATACTAACAGTTTAGTATCCTACAATACTTTTAAAATATTTCTCAACCTGGCAGATTAATCAGCAAACTACAAAATAAGCTGGTATTTGAGAGGATGTGTTAAAAGGACGTGATTGTGTTGGCGTTAACAACTGGTTTTCACTGTCAGATTCACGCCATAGTTTTTCAAATGTTTGTTAAAGGTAGAAAGTAAAGCAGAGCTGGATGCAGTTGTAACCCCTCTGGAAAACCCTCTTCTGTAAAAGCATCAGATTAGGAGACTCTTCTAATTGAAGCGCTGCAATATGAAACTTCATGTATAGTCACCATCAAGCGAGGTAACTTAGAAAGTCTTGTCTTAGAGTTAACACCTTAATCCCCACATAGTCACACTGTGAGAAAAAAATACCAGGAACTGAAAAATCCATGAAATAAGGTTATGGAAAAAAAAACAACAAACAAAACCCCAATACTGTGACTGACAAAAGGCTGATACTGATTTCTTTTTATTCCTGCAACAGATACTTTCTGGTTTGCCAGGACCTGCAAACATCCTTTAGGTTCAAGTTATTCTGAGGCCTGATCTAGTTCGTCTTCAACTAAACATTAATTATAAGTATCTGTGCCAACTCTTGACACTAGGAACAGGGTATTTACCCCATGTGATGCCTGAGCTCAGTGGTATTCACCTCTCAAAGTTTTAGAATGCCAGAAAATAAAACTGTGATGGTAAAGGATGTGGTTATGTGGTAAATAGATGAGAAATTTCCTTTTAAATGAAGCACAAAGCATCAAAGATTTTCCTGATTATTAATTACGAGCTTGTGCTCGGGGCCTCACTAAATCAAAGCCAAGTGTTTTCAACCACAGCAACAACAGAAATTATGATTGCATGATAACCACGTGTTTTGATAAGATGCATCCTACAGGCTCCTGCAGATCCTCAGCACTTAGCCCAGGCCCAGCTCATCTGTCGTCCCACAGACAACTACACCAGCCTCAAAACCACCAACTTTTCTAATTTTGTAGTTAACGGAGTGAGGAGGAGTTGCATAAATGCAGCCTGAGGATCCCTGTTTTGTCAGGGCCCTACCTGTATCTGCTGCCTTCAAGGACTACAGCTGTGCTGTTAAAATAACAAAGCCAGCAGTTGGACTTAATGATCTTGAAGGTCTCTTCCAACCAGAATGATTCTATAATTCTATGGACTTGCTTAGCCCTTAGCACTTGCTTGCCACAGGCCATTCTGGGTGTTCTGTTGGTCCCTGGCCTCACATGACATGTAGGATATTTAAATTTTTGAGGGGCAAGAGAGTTTAGCAGTGTGCACATGCACTGTGCCTTGGCTTCGGGGCCGGCAAAAATTCCTTGATGCAACTTATTAGTTAGTGAAGAGACCTGAGTGCATAAAGGGAGTCCTAAAAAGCAAAAAGAGAGGCAGCCATAATGTTACCAGCAATGAACTACAGATGAGACTAGCACTCAGCTTAAGTACAAATTTTAGTAGTGAAGTTCTGCAGTGCCCTGGTTATCCCTCTCTCCCCAGGAAGAATGTATCCTGCCAGGAGTGCTCGTGATGCAAGTCTTCCTATACCATGAAAAATATGCCAGTATTGATGTTTGCATCACTTCAGAACTGCAAGGAGTCAGGAACTACTGCTGCTCATGGTGGTGGCACCTGCTGCCAACTGTAGTACCTTTCAGAACAACTGCTCCTCTAAGAGATGGCAGACGTGACAAACTGAAGTGTCAATTTGTTAAACTGCAATAGCACTGTCAAATTAGCCTGGCTTAATGATAAAAATAATTCCATTCATTACTATGAAGCCAAACCAATTATCAACTACAGAGCCAAAACAAGCATCATACCTTTGATAGTAAAATTCTGCATGCAGAGCAGTATCGTAAGTCCAAAAGAAAAAAACAACAACCAGGGAAACAGGTCGGTGGCTCAGCGTATTCAGCTCATAGAAACGGAGCAAGTCCAACAAGAATATTGCCTCTGAAGACACTTCAGAGAGTGAGCACATGCATCTGCTGAACACCCCCGAGGTTCATCAAAGAAGAGGCTTGAACTCTAGTTTCTCTGGCTGCTGCTCTGGTAGTATCAAAGACTGATTATTCATGACAAAACCAACAAGTACCAAAGTCATGAATTGCCTCCTAAGATATAAAAAAAACCAACCACAACACTGTTACATTATTTTTGTTGCGGATGGAGGTCAAGCTGAGTCCATTCCAAGCATCAGGGCCAAAATATCATCACCAATTAAAGCACTGCTGACAATGTTGTGGAGGCTACATGGGATGGCAGAGCTTACAGGTCACCCTGCAGCTTGGAGGTATCTTGGCACTGATCGGAGCAGTAATAAAAATGTGTTTGTGTCAGGAAAGGTAAGCAAATATGACTCAAAGTACACAGGCTGTAGACAGGCTGAGTAAGAATTCACTTTTCCAAACATAGCCACAATTTGAAGTGCCAAGGCGTGGTGGCCTACAGAGCCTCACTGCTGGACAGCTGCTGCAGAAATCTAACAGGACAGGATAGAAATTAATGACAGAAGAAGGCAATACACACAAGCCAACACACTTATTCTTCTGCAGAAGCAAAAGTTCTGTTCTATGCCTGATATATTCAGGAAGATAGTAGATGAAGAGAACTTATGCCATTGATCCAATATCACTGTATATGGGTAAAAGAAGGTGGGTTGGTGAATGGAGGCCCTGCTGTGTTCTTACAAGGGGAAATACAGAGTTGGGGAAAAACAAACAAACAAACCAACCAACCAAAAAAAACCCCAAGTACAATTCGAACAGAGAGCATAGCCTTCACCATCTGGGAACTTACCTTGTCTGGGAATGATCTCTAAGCCCATGTTAAAAGATCAATGAACTGCAAGAGATGTCTCAGTCTGCCTGGGAATGTGAGGAATGAGTGGAATTTGGTTTTGCTTTGATTTTAATTTACCCTGCCCACATTACAATTTAACATACTGTGAACCTAAAAATACTTGTTCTGTTGCCAGTGTCCTACCAGTAGAGAAAGGGAAACAGTGGTATTTTGATTGTGATTGGTAAGTGGCAAAAGCATGCAAAATAAAATGGGGGGGTGGTGGTGGTGGGAGAGGGGGATAGCTGGATGAGTCATTCCCTAAATAACCCAGTAAGCCAATACTTCAGTACTCCTTGTGAAGTGTGATCATGCTGCTAGTGAAGCAATAAATCCTCCTTGCATTGGTGCTTGGAGGTGGGGGGGGGGTCAGAAGGTGGAGAGAGCTCCCTTTCCTTGCTCATTACAAGCAGCAATTCAAAACGCTTCAATAAAGCTCAGTCATGTCCTAGAAGGGATAATCAGCTAATGCCTCTCTTCACAAACCCATGCTGCAAAACAGCAGAGCTCCTTGGCTCCTCTGCCTTTTCTCTTAGGAGCCCTGTCCCACCACCAAGCCTGCCCCTGCCCTCCCCACCCTCCAGCCACTTTGAGACTTGGATACTTGCCTCCAGACCCACACCAGTCAATTGAAGCACCACTGATTAACGTCTAATCGCCCCCCGCCCCACACACAGATATACACAGACTAAAAGGCTCTTCTTTGAAATGGCAAAGGAGAGAAACATTTCCTTTCCCCAAATTGAAGCTGGCAAAGAAAAATGAGCAAAGCCTCTCTCTAATTACCTCTAATCTGTCTGCCCGGTGAGCGCACTAGTGAGGGAGCCACAAGACGCTGCAGAGCAGCAGATAAAAGCACACTCAGGAGTTCAACTGCTTTAGAAGCACAACATCTGTTAGCCATGTTCTTCTGCAGCTACCCAACAAGCAACACTTCACAGCTGGTGCATTATGTATGCGGCCGGCGGTACCCAGGCACTCGCTCGAGTTCAGGGCTTCCTTCCGCGCAAGGCTCAATGTTAGACAACTACGGGCAAATCTGAGGAGTGTGTGTCTCTCTCTCCCCCTCTCCTTCCTCATATGGAAAGGGAGAGCTCAGGGCCAAATTTTACTCCCAATTACACTAATAAAGCTCCACTCAAAATCAGCCCAGTGTAACACAGAATGGTATCTGACTGACTCCATCCTTAATTTACTCAGTGTGTGGAACTGTGACAAAACGGCAAGAAATCTCGATAGAAGATAACATTTTATGTCATCTATTGTTACAATATCCTTGATTGATTTATCCACTACATCATTATTACAAATTAATTAAGGAAAGGCATGCATTAATGGAGTTTGTAGGTTCTTCAATTACTGTATTTCTATTGTTCTTTCTATTATTCAACTCATCAGCTTCTTCATATTATTTATTTATAACTCCAACATGCTATAGTGCTTCACAATTTAGGATTTATATACAGCACATAAATCTTATTAACTCCACCCATCATACTTATAAATGAGTCAATTAAAGTGTTCCGTGTGTCAGCAGCATATAAAGGAGAAGAAGAATAAGACTGAGACCAAGGGGTTAATAAACTCTTGATTATTTATGGTTTTTTAAATTTCTCTGCCACATTGGAGTCAAAATGCAGCAGGAATATGCTGCATTCAGCAACTCGGTCCAGGTTGTAAGCTCTCCTCAAGTCTGCTCTGTTACCTGAACAGTGCAACGATTTCCATATTCATTTTAAGGCCAAAGGGACCATTTTGTTCTTGTAATAAGATGACTTGCATGACACAAGCCCTCAGGATTTCACTCGGGGATTCTTTCATAAAGCTAACGGTTTCTGGGGTTTTTTTAAGTATCTATCCCTCATTTAGGCTTTTCCAGCTATTTGTTCTGATTTTGTAATCTAGCCTCACTGATAAAAACATACCTGCGGGCAGGTTTCCACATCATATATGCATGCCCATGTTGGGCATCTAGCTCAGGAATGGTTCAACAGCTGAAAGTGAAGGACCTGAGCTCCCTGGCTAGTCAAAGAGAAGAGGCGGTCAGCAAGCTCCAGCGTATCAAGTCAGAGCATCTCAATGAGATGCCTGAAAGCCCTAAAAGCAGACAAGGGGACTAAATAGCTACCTCAGCTTCTGTTCCGAACTGCTCCAGATCCTCCTCCTATTCATAGCTGTTCCTTCCAACTGTTGACTTTGGCAATACACTTCATTTCCTAGACGGAACAGGCAGCTACTCTCTCTACAGTCGCACGTACAACTCTGTAAGAATTAAAACACACTGAATTTGCAATATGATAGCAAAATAGATTTCCCAGAAGTCAGATCATTTGTGGAGGTCTTTCCTCATCTCTTCCCTTTTTGCTGCTGTCTTTATTTCGGTGCCAGCGCACACCGCACCTCAACACAGGGTTCAGGCAACAAGAGTCCTAAGTGCCACTGAACTGAATCTGTGCTACAAAGTCATTCAAGTGCTTTTGAAAAAAAAAACTCACACCCTTGATAGGATTGAAGCCTTATCCTGGCCACAAAACCCCTATGCAGCATCAATGCATTAATTCCTATTTGTAAGGCGCTTTGAAGATGCTGAAACTACTGCACCTCACCCTGCAGATTTTCATGGTGCTAACATGGTACAACTCTGTTGTCTCCCTCGCCGCAGCCTGAACCAGTCCATTGAGAGCTGCAAGAAAGACCAGAAAATGTTTTTTTCCCATACATTTGAGAAGACAAATTTTGATGTCCTGGCATGAATTATTCCACACCACACCAAAATGCTAATTAAGTCTTTATTCTATAACCTGACAGATGTTTCTGATGCGCTGTTCATTCATTTCACACTGTACAAAAGCTAAAGTTTTAAACTTTTTGTATTATGACAAAATTAGCATTATTCATGAAGACAGCCATCAAAAGTCTACTTGAAGCTCCAACCCATTCCTCAGAGGGAAGAATATTGAAAGACACCGGTGAAGACTGCCCTCCCTTGTGCATTAGGTAGACATACCATAGCCACACACGCATGCAAGGAGTTCACAGACCCCTGTTCCTTCTCCCCAAACACCTTCACTTGTCTTTTCTACTGGGAGCATCTTCTGTTGCACGTAAGTTACAATTCCGGTGGCTTACACTTATTTTACACACCCTGATGTTCCCCAAGGCTTCTCCCAAGCAAGCCACCATTTGCTCTCATGGTCTATTCGGCAATATGGCAATGTCACTGCAAACTCATCTTCATCCATGTTTCTTTGTCCTTTCTTCTACAAATCTACAACATTTCCTTCCATATTTTTGACTCTTCTTACATATCCCTATTTCCTTTTCTCCTTTGTTCCCTTAAAAAAAACCCACCTCATTAATACACCAACCTACTGATTCTTCTGCCCTTGTCACCAGACCAACATCTAAGAAAACACTTGTCCTTTCACTTGTCTGTTACTATAAAGCTGAAGATCTAAGAGATGTGGTCTATTACTCAAAAAAAATAAATCCAGTATTCCATCAGTGGCACCAGTCTCTGAGCCACATGTTAATCAGGTGTGTTTTCCTGTTCCTTTCCATACTCTTCCTGCCACTTGAGGGATTAAGGAAAACACTACCTGTGCACCTGGGCCTTCAGCGAATCACCCCAATGTCCCGAAGTCCTTTTCAATTGCTTTTGGACTTCTCTCCATAACCTCCTCACTACCAACCTGGTAAACCAACAGTGGGTAATAACCAGAGGGCTGCACCAGACCGGAGTTTCTTGGTAACATCTCTAACCCGGGCCCCAGGAAGGCAGCACTTCTCTGGGGAATGGATCCGGGCGATACATTGGGCCCCCTGTTCCCCTCAGAAGGGAATCTCCTACCACAATCACCCTCCTTTTTTTCTTAATCGAAGTAGTCCTAAGGCCTGGGGGTGATTGACTCACCCAGGGCATCCCCCTGGACGGGCCTTCATCTCCACCCTCGTTCGTTANAACCAACAGTGGGTAATAACCAGAGGGCTGCACCAGACCGGAGTTTCTTGGTAACATCTCTAACCCGGGCCCCAGGAAGGCAGCACTTCTCTGGGGAATGGATCCGGGCGATACATTNGCTTTCGGCCGAGCGGCCGCCATGACCGGCTCCTCTCTTGGGAGGGCGAGGATCTCTGGTTGAAGGCACCTCTCAGACAGAACCAGCTCCCACCCACTGCGCTCACCTCCGGCACTGGCAGAGCCCTTGGTGTCCAGCCCGCAGGTGATTCTTCCGTAACTGCCCCATTCCGAGGAACACCCCCTCGCTGCTGGTTCGCAGAGCCCGCGGAGCGTCTTTTCTAGCGGGAGGTGCTCCCAGCAGGCCCTTGGCGCGTTCCCGCCCCACCGGGAGCGGGGCTGCCCCGCCAGCGCCAGAGCTGCCGGGCCAGGCTGAGCCGGGGAGCCCTAGGAATATCTTAAAAGAGCCCCCCACAGAGTCCGGCCCTTTTCGCTGCCACTTATCAAAGAAATGATAATAACTGCAGATAGTCAAAGAGGATAAAGATTTCTGCAAGCAGAATTTTAACCAAGCCAAAATGGTCTGTGCCAAATTCATTGCTGTGCAGCAGAGTTAGTTTAGCGAGGCCTGAAAGTGTGGGACAGATCATTTAGCTACAAGTTTATCAAGAACCATCATGGAACTAAGAATGTGACCAAAGACGAGGAAGACACGAGGACTTCCCTGTTAGGATCTGCAAATCCAAAACCTGATGTCCCTTCTTTCTGCCAGGTAGAGTCCAAACACCAGATGTATTTATGGGATCCCTGTTCATGGGAAGAAATACACACTTCAAAGAGGCAGCCCAAAAAATCTGTACTCTGATCATATATCTAGAAAAAGCAGCTGGGAAACCAATGCTAAGAAGGATGCAATAGTGATGCCATCCTTCCTGTGAAAGCCTAAGAACTAGGAGAGCTAGAGACTGGCTCCCCTGCTGAGCTGGATGGATGGCAGGGGAAAAAAGAAAGAGTACCTTTCCTCTCTCCTGAAAACTCAACCACTGTGTGGTTCAGGGTTGGTAACACCGGAGAATAAGAAAAACAGGGATGAATTTTCAACCACCAGTTGCACAATGACCTTTTTTTATAATAGCTCTGGGGTTAGGGCAGTCATCTTGGATACAGGCAGTGGAGTTTGAAAGAACTCAGACTGAGACAGGAATTTACTTCAGTTTTCCTACTGAAAAAAAAAAAAAAATTAATGTTTGAAAGTGTTTCTTATCACTACACATTCTCCCTTTTAACAGCAGAATGGGTCTACATGACCAGTAAGCAGTAGCTATCTGCAGTGATGTACCATCAGAGCCTGGATCTGTTTTGTTTGATGTGACTAGGTCCCGTGGAGCTAGCCCTAAAGATCACAATGACTTCTTCTGTCCTTAAAATCTATTAATCTTCTAATTAGAACTAATTAAAATGAAATGCATTTTTACTTTTTTTTTCCTAGACAACTATCTCTTTCATCATTAAAACACTGACATTTTTTAAATGAGCTCCCCTAATACCAAGAGAACATTAATATACCTTATTAGTATTCTTTTCTAATAGTAAGATGATAGGCTTGTCCAATTACACATTTTTATATCATCAGAAAGAAAGAAGTGTGAAGCTACTGTAAGAATAGCTTACATGTAATGGCAGACTCTAGTTAGCCCAAAGAAACCAACGCAAACAGAACCAAACCATTCCTCTAGGTAGTGGGAACACACGGAGCACTGGGAAATACTCTGCTGTAGCTCCTGAATTGTCTTGAAGGGTTCATGCAATAATTTTATATTCAATATTTGGGATAAACTTGAGCAATGGAGAAGAGGGAGCACAACAGGAAGGAAGCAGGGAGGGGCCTGCCTGAGTAGGACAAGTCTCCTCTCAAGCTTTCAGCTCTCTCTTTAGAGCTCTTACGAAAAGCTGGTGGGGGCAGAAGATGACAGGAGATGTGCCATTTAAAGACAGGTAGGCCATTAGTATATTGTTTAGAGGAATTCAAATGCATTGCACAGGATTACCTGCCTGCCAATCATCCCAATTAAGCAGGCATGTCATTCACTGATCAGGATAGCAATTAAGAGGATTCTAGGGTATCAGCAATTTATTCTTAACGGCCTCAAAACTAATTGCTTTCAAACACAGAACCAGGTTCAACGTTCTTTACAAAAGAGAAAAGAAAGTTATTGGAATTTTTCTTGTTCTCTTCTCCTAAACTACCTGTGGGCTAAACTAGATTAGAAGAATTGACAATAGTCCAGAGGTCTAAAATAGTAACAAATTATTCCATCATTATCTGCTGTTAGCAACAACAAATTACAAGATAAAATGGAGTGACACCTGGTGTTCTTTTATTAATCTGGCTTTGCAACATCTCTGTAAGTCAACGAGCAAAACTCCAAAGCCAGCCCACAGTAATGTGAAGGCTCGGCAGCTGCAGACGGATGGTTCTGTCCAGTTTCAAACCAGCAAGACTCCCCACACTTAACATGCTCCAGTTGGTGTCCTTGGGCTCAGAACCCACTAACACCCAGGTCTAATTTCTGAGCAGGTTGATGGGTTTGACTCGTGACTGCCTGTGTTACGAGCACATCAGGATATCTGCTGGTCTTTGCTGGGTCGACCGTGCTCGGGAAATCCTCTGTGCAAGGAGGTGAGATTGAAAAAGAGCAAAGCATTGTGCTCCAGGTAGCTCAGGAGCTCATGGGAGCCGAGTTGCCACAGGGATGAGTTGGACATAAAAAAATGGATAGTTACATGGGCAGACTGAGCTGTGCTGGTCCACAGGAACACCAAGGAGTCAGGATTGGTCATAACCTCAGCCTCAGCACAAATCAGAAACCTAATAAACCTTGTTAAAGTTACAGTAAGAAACCTTGTGTGTGCTGCAGTACATTATTCCGTCTTTTCAGGAGGTTTTCTTCTCCTTTTCTGTCATTTTCTGTTTCTTTTCCCGTTCGTACAGCTTTCATTCATGTGCATCAGTAAGGAAATAAACAACAGATATCTTAATTAGAATACTTACATTTTTGCTTTTCTTATTGACACCAAAACCGCTATGAACTGAGCAAATACTCAGATATCATCAGTGTGCTTTTTAGAGGGTTTAGATACTTTTTTTTTATTTCTTTACTTCAAAATAATATCCGTACATGCTGCTCTACATCAGTGAGCTTCACATTTTTGCACAGGATTTTACCTTTCTGAAAAATCAAATATTCAGTACTATAGAAATAAATTCCCTATTTTAAAACATTTGTTAATGCAGAGAGCATAATATTGGCTGTTAATTACAGGATACCTTCATTACCTCCATATAAATATGCTGTTTTACAAACTACTCTTTACGTAAAGTGCATTTTACTTCAAGTGCAATATTTCCCTTTGCAGGATCTGTGGATCCTAAAGGGAGAAGGCAACAGCAGTGGAGATCAGCACGCTGGAGACAATGAGAGCAGGAAGGAACCCTCTCCTTCCCAGTCCTTGGAAAATGCCAAGGACTCCAGTCTAAAACCTCCAAATCCCTAAGAAGAAAGGAAGGACTTTTCTGGTGCAAACAGCCCACAGAACCTGGGTTCAAGCTTCATCTCCATAACACCACCTAAACATCTCCTTTCTCTTCCCTACTTGAATTTAACCTCCTCAGACCTCCAGACTAGGGAATCGCTGTTACCCACCCCTGCTTCAGAGGGGAAGCCCAAAAGGACTCTCTCACCTGAGATCACACAAGAAGCCCAGACAGATCCCTAAACTGGATTGCAAAGTCCAGAGTCCCAAGAGCCTACTGCCCTAACTCCTGAACATATAAGCCAGGAGTGGTTTTAAGGACCATCTCTTCTCCTTTAAAGAGCCTGGGACTTCCCCTCACAGCTCTACTTCAGATGGTGTTTTGCAGCCTTGGACAAACTACCGCCTCTCTCCTCCATTAATTCTCTCTGTAAAACTGATGTTGTCGTCCTCTGAAAGGCTTTCATATCCTGGCCTGAGAGATGCAGTTCCTATTTATCCAATAAATGCTTCTTAGCGTAATGGACCCTTGCACCTGGAGCTGAGAAGAACATCCTATTAACCTGCTCCTAGCCAAAACGATAATAATTGCAATTAAATTTTAAATTGGCTTCTGCAGAGGTCAGTGGGGCTGCTGTGGGTAACAAGGGGAAGAAAGTGCAAAACTAGCAATTAAAATAGCCTCAGTCTCTCCTCATAAAAGGTGCAGGAGAACACTGTATATAGACATACTGATTTTCTAGCCAAGGCAAATACCTTCGGTAAATGCGTATTTGGCAACTTAGCAGGTAAACAAATGGGTGAGGGAGTTAAAAAAAAAATGTTTCTTTGCTGTCATTTCAGGAGGGCAAAGCCTGCAACAGCCTGCATTTTAAGTAAACCAGACTCTTTCTACTTGCAACAGTGAAACTGTTTATTTACACAGCTTCACGCTTAAGCATTTGCCTAGAAAAAAAAGAGCGTAGCCCTAGTCCTCAAACCAGCTTTTTTCTATTAATTTCACTTTGCTTGCTCGATGTGTAATGCAGCCATTTGAAATCCTTCCATCTTGTTTGCAACTTGAATCATGTCTCTATTTTTAGAGGACTTGGAACCGCGCTATGACTTTACCAACTGGAAAATGTAATCACGTCTGTGTTATGTATAACAAAGGGTGTATTTGCCCTGAGCCAGATGAGCTGCATCATCAGAATTTTGGACAGAGTCAGATTTGGGGGATAGCAACAATCCCAGGAACTAGCCCTGCCAGCAACTTTGCTTTCCTGACTTGCATTAGCTGGGGGTTTGTGACAGTTCCCCGGAGACCGGCGCTGAGGCAGCACAGCAAGAAGACAGTGTCTCAAGAATGCATGAAACCAAATTACTCAATTTGTCCTTATAGCGGATCGGGATTTGGTCTATTCAGTGGGAATGGACACAGTCAATGTGGGGAAAAAAAAACAAAACAACATTTCTTTCAGAAGAGCATGTATACGGCGTGGTTTTAACCGACTCTCAGCTGAACTAGCACTGGCAGGGATTCAAGAGGGTGAAACACTCCTCCCAAACTCCCCAGAACCTGATTTATGCCACTGGGCAGAATTTGCACATAATGAATTTCCCTCCCAGAGGGTCACATTTACTACTTCTGCCCTGCTCTGGAGGCAATTCACATCCACCTTCCAGGCTCTGCATTTAACAGGAACGAGCCGACAGAGAAACTGCAGAAACATATGGCAGTTTTGTGCATATGGAAAGGAGAGAGGTATGGCTGGGAGCACACTCCGTGTTGTTGCTATTGGAGCCCCTCAAAAGACCTACATTCATGCAGTAGGTTAACAGGAAACCTGAGCTGTTTGGTTCTATGCTGGTTTTCAAAGATTCTTAAACCACTAATGTCTTATTCAAAGCATTCTAGATGAAAAAACCCACACCATTCTTTTTAAATACTTAAAGCAGATAAATATACAGCGTGCCCTTACTGATGACAATGGAGAGGCACAAGGTAAGAATACCTGCATGCATCTCATCTGGTTTTCCTCTCATAGCAGTTTTATACTGGTATAATTTCATTGATCCCTGACAGATTGTTACAGATTCAGTGGAAGAGAATCCTGAGAAAGAAGAACCAACCAGTGAACGTCACTGCCTTAAGACTAGTACATGATATTTTAAAATGCCATAATAAATGCCCACAGAAGCCACAAAATCCCTTGCAAAAAGAATCCTGAATCTTGTGGGACATGTGGGACAATTGTTCCTTAGCAGAGTGGTCTTCCCTCAAGTGGAGAAACTGTCAGCGTACTATTATAGATGTCTGAAAATCATTAAATGTCCATGTTTACTGGAAATGCATTAGTGAGAGAACACCATTCTATTTCTCCAAATGTCTTTTGAACATAATAGCTTTTTTTTTTTTGAAAATGAAATTCCCAAATCTGCTAAGAAATTACCACCAAATGTCACATTTCTGTAATTAATAATTCAAATCTTTTCCCTACCCAAACCCATAAAGAAATCAAAAATACAATTGAAATGCTGTTTTCCTGGCAATATGTGCTCTATTTCACAGCAGTAGTTGTCACAAAAATACTTTTGGTGTTAAGGAAGACACTTTGGGCTTGGTTTATAAACAAATTTTTTGCTGGCACAATTGACATCAATCAGGATAACTACATGATTTTTACATCAATTGCATTAGATCAAATTAGCTGCTATAATCGAGCAAAACCATTCAGTTCTCCTAAATATTGCAAAATTATGAAAAGCAATTCACATCAGGTCATTCGTAGGCATTTTTTTGTTGTTTGAAAAGTTACGCTCCCGCTTCTAGAAATGCTGCAAAAATATTTGGCGTAACATCACTTCGCCATAGAGTAACTTGCTCTGTGTCAATTAGAATCCTTCCTTAGCACTTTGCTCTTCAGCAATTCTTATGCTCTGCAATTGAACTTTGCCTCTGCTTCCACGGGTGGGAATAAAGGAACAGAAGGAGAAGGTTGAGCTACGGACCCAGCCGTTTTCCCACTTTCTAAATAAAAACCTGTGCCTACCAGCACAGCTGTGGCGGTGAAAAGATGCTAGAGGCCAAGGATCCATCAAAAACATGAGTGTCAGAACAGCCTTTGACAGAAAAGCAGACCCATTTAGAGACAAAGTTATTCACATCCTCCAGTGCTGTGGGGATTTGGGTGAGTATCTGGTGGTGTGAAGTTGGCCCTCCATCTCCAAACATTTGTCTGCTCGCAGACAGATACGCTGTAAAAGGCTGCCTGCAACTGCAAATCTCCTCTCTTTGGAGACCACATTGATCCACTTCTAAAGTTCCCAGCATAATTTTGTTGGATCTCACAAAGCACCATCACTAGGCAACCGCTTTTTGGTGGACTCCAACTTATTGTTTAATACGAGCTTTTCTGTGCTATATCCATCGTCTACCACTCCTTCCCTTGGGGTGTTGAAAGCTGTCAACATTTCTTAAGACAGAGGCAAACAGTTTTATTTCTACTTGACCCTTGTGGCAAAATTGTATTACTTTCCTGCACTGCCTTTAAATTCCTTCTCAGCACCCATTTGCTTTGTATCGAAACCGAATCGGCAGTTGCCAGGAATCTTGTCCGCTGAAAAAGATTTCAATGCTAGTCCATGATTGTACCAGACTTTCTTTTAAAGGATATTTGAATTGCATTTTCAAGACACCTTTGATACCCACGCTATGTACCACAGCAGCAGCAGCAGCAGTGTGGTAAGCGAGTGAGCCCTTCAGGCTGGTGCGCACGCTCTCCTCGGAGCATCCCCCCCAGCGCTCTCCAGCTCCCCATCGGAGCGAGGCCTGGGCTCAGAGCATGTGCCAGGTGTCTGGGGAAGGCACAAGGGCCAGAGGAGGAAGGAGATGATTCAGCCCCTTAGGTCCCCTAAGCTGCAGCCAGGGTATATGGGAAAAACCATGAGGCTTCTCTGCTCCAGAGCTCAGCCAGAGGCAAAGGGATCAGGAGAAGGACGGTGCATTGCTATTCCAAGCGAAACATGGGACATTTTGAAGAGGATTCCTCCTCAGCCTCCTTCTTTCTTCCTCATTTTCATGTTTCTTTTCACCATTTTACTCTGACCCACTGCTCCCCACCTTCTGACACACTCTCACCAGCAGAAAAATATGTCTTAGAAACATATTTCATCTCTGCAGTTCTATTGTCAGATTCACTGGAACTGTTTTCACTTCTAAAGAGCACCATGTGCTGCTGATTCTTGTTAAGACTGTGCTTACGTTTTATAGACAGAACAAGACAATAGGAAACATTTTTATATCATATATAATTAGCCTGTGGCAACCCAGCTCCTTCGATTATAAGGTTTCCTAAAACAACTATACACTTATTTAAACCATTGAATAATAATAAAAATTTGATACTTTTTTAGAAAAGGTACTTGTGAGGTAAAATTTTCCTGTTTAGAGGAATTTTCTCCATGTAGGGAAATCATACCATGTAGGAATTTTGCTGAACCTACTGTTTGTAATTTTTTTAAGTATAATTAATGTATCTGCCTCAGGGCAGATGTTGACTTCATGTTTGGACAGAGAAGAAGTTTCCATTTTCAGCAAAGAGGATTATTTTGAACAAGTCTTCCACTCCTCTTTGAATGATCCAGTTTTACCCATTGTCAGTAAAGTCAGATAGAAAATGCTGTTTAAGGATAAACATCTCTCTCTCTCTCTGCCATGGATGTATGCAATCAAATTAATCCCTGAATGGCTCCTTTGACGTCAGTTTTGCATGATTCATGGCAGGACAACAAAGGGAAAAGTAACTCTTTGTTTGTAATTCAGAAACACGAGAAACTTGATTGTAATAAATGCATTGCCTTATGGTGAACATGCCTGGATTCCCATTTGAAAAGCATATGCTTCTGGAGCCTCAGCGGTTACCGCAAGGAGGATAGAAACCTCGCCGAGGAAACCACTGAGACTGGAGCACACCCAGCAAAACCCCAAATCCCATACCAGTTGGGTGGAAATCCCTTGCCAGCCGAGTGGGAAGTTAAAGCCCTTAGTCAATGCTAAAGTATTCGTATTGCAGACCTAGGGGAGAAAGGAGAAATCCCTCTAAATGCAAACATATATTCTTCAAAATGTTCTTCGTCATTCTTCCATTGACTTTGCTCTGTTCTGAATGCTGAAATTTCTCCAGTCCAAACATCATCTGATAGGTCTTTTTGTTTTGCATAACTCATAAGAAGTTTGATAGACCTAATTATGCTCTCCCCCCTTTACAAATTTAAGGTAAATTAGTTTAGGCAAGTCTGAAAGTTAACCATAGCCACATCACTTATATCAAGAGAGACATTCAGCATAAAATAGAGGTCATGTGGACAGCAATAAACAAGAACATTTTGCAAACCTATCAAAACTTTAGGAAGCCAGAAAACATATCAAATGAAGCAAGACAGATTATTTTACAATGCAAACTCATTGGTAGAAGGAATGAGCACGAAAAAAATTAGTTGTGATTGTAAAGCCATCATGGTATGACATGATTAGCACATGGAGTTAGCAGTCATGGTTAACCACTACACCAGAGGAAAGAGTTCCAATGCCAGAATACTTAAAATCAGCATTCAAACCTGCTCTGATCAACATAAAACTTATCAGTAAGTCTCAAACGAACAATCTCATCTGAACCAGCTCAGACTGAGCTGCCGATACCAAATGTTTACAAAAGACTGATAAATATTAAACTAGCAAAATAAAGGTCAGCTTTAGGGAAGTTTTTGAACCAGTAACGGAGTGATCTTCTCTTTCTTTTTGCCTTCCTTCAAACAGTAGCTCAATGCAAGTGCCATTTGTTTAAGAAAAGAGTGTAAGTAAACAGAGATCAGAATCAGATCCTCAGTGGATTAAAAAAATAGCAGAAACTAGAGTAGTTAAGAGGCAGAAGCAATTAAGATATAAACCCCTATCGCTCCTTGGAGCTCTAGGTCAATACAGAAGACGGTGTATCTAGGACACCAGATGTGCAAGTCTGTATTTGTCAGAGAACTGAGAAACCTCTTGTGCTCGGTGATAACAACTCTGAATGTCCCTTCTTGCTTAAGAAAAGAGATGGCCTCAGGCAAAGCAAGAACCTGGCAATGAAAAATCCCAGTGTCCCTCAGACTTTATGGGGAGGACCTGAAGGTGCTCAGCAGGGTATGAGCACACACAGGGTGGATCACTTCTGTCCCTGGAGGCTTTATGTGAAATGTGTCACCAGCTTTTGATTAGCAGCAATTGGAGTTGGTTTATTATTTTAACAGGAAAAAGCCTGAAAAAAATCCTGTCTTGCTGTGTGTTTTATCTTCCATTGCAGAAAACTAAAACAGCAGCAGCAAATAAACCTTGTACCAATCCAATTTGGAAATCACAAGTTCAGCAAAAATGAAGAGACACAACAAATTACTGAAGTTACCAGGTTTGAAAAGACCTTTATAGGGAGACAAGGTGAACTAGAGGTGTAAATAAGTTTTTAAAATTGAATTTTTCTGAGCAAGCTTTAAAGCAGACAACTCACAAGGTGAGGATAAAATAAAGATTTAGAATGTCATTTAACCCTGGGAATTCAAAGTGGGCAACGAGGCTGCACACCTTGTGGACAAATCCTCCAGCTCCCCAGGAAAAATGCTAGAGAGGAAGAAACTGAGAACCGTTCCAGCAGCAGGTGGACCATGGCCCCCCAGAAACCCCTCCTACAGCCGTGCCTGTGAAGATCCCAGAAGACATGGAAAGCCTGCTCCCATAGATCTACGGGGACCCAAAAACCCATAAGCACCAGGACGTACACATGGGCTTCCTCCTGTCGAGTGGCTGTAACAGGAAGGAGAAATGTGTAAGACAGGTTGTGCGTTATCTCCACAGCAAGAACATTGGTGTGACAAGGATGATGACAAAAGTCTGTATTCTGTCGAGCCACAAACTCATGTAAAATAGCCAAATGCCACCAAGCCCTCACTTCTTCCTTTTTCTCTCATCTAGAAATTAGAATTGGAGAAGACCTTTGAGATCGTTGAGTCCAACCATTAACCCAGCACATCTTTTAAATACCTCCATGGATGATGACTCAACCATTTTGCCGGGCAGCCTATTCCAACGCTTGATAACCCTTTCAGTGAAGAAATTGTCCCAAAACACAGGATGTTCTGGTAATACCAGTGAAAGTGACAGAGGCTACTGAAAAACTTCTCAGACGTTCAGAGCTCTTCGAAAGACTGGCCTAATCACCTCTACTGCAAACAGTGAGTCACCCAAGAACTGCCTAAAGAACACAGCTTTTGCAGTTTGGGAACCTTCCCTTTTCTCCTCACTCATCTGTGCTGTCAGGTTGATTTTCTCCTCAATCTGGACTTGAGAGAAAAAAAAAAAAAAAGACATCAATTTTTTTTTTTTTTTTTGAATACTAACAAAACCCAATGGGAGAATCAGGCAAGAAGAAAATTGCAGGCTTTTCAATCTCCTATTGTAGGCAAGGATGCTGGAAAGACATTCATAAAATGAAATGAATGTAAAGAGTACATCCAAGAGTGCAGATTAGTGAGGAACGCATGTGCTAGGATTTGCATAATTCCAGCTGGTTGGTGGAACATTTCATATTAACAATAATGCTAAAAATAACGTATTTTGAATATACTTGAATAGACTATGCTTAAGCACTGCTGTTTTCTTCACAGGCGATGGGTGCTCTACGAGAAACGCAGGGCAGGAAAATTCATCCTCAAGTGAGGTTCTTGCAAACAGCTCTGCGAACAGCTACAGCTATTGCAGGGAAAGATGTCACGGATGTAACCAAACACAACAAAATTCCTCTACCTTCTCATCAGCAATAAACCTTTAGCTCCTGCAAGAATCTAGACATTCAGTTCTTGTTCAAGTGAAGTTCCGACCTGTTTGATAACGGGCCTAAATTAAGCATTGCCAGGCTGAGAGACTCCTGAAACCACATTGTCTTAGAAACTCAGGTGATTTCAAGGGTCTTTACTTCAGTGCCTCTAAGCTTGGAACTGCTAAAAAAGATATTCCATCTTTTAGATTGATCTCTGCCTAAGACTCCTCTACCTCTAGCTCATGATTTTATTTTGTGCCTTTTGATTCGGTGTTTTTCTTAAAGCCCAGCTCCTTCAATGATATGTTTATGTAAGGATTTCTTTTTTTTTTTTTCTTTTAAATAAAATCCCAGATGCTCTTAGCCTTCATTATTGAAAAGTGGAGTTTGGAAACCATCGCTAAGCTCAAGATAAAAGATCAAAAACCAGAAGGCAAATAAAAAGAATGCACAATTTGTTTTAAAGCCCCCTTTTTAGTTTTTTTTTTCAGCCAACATGATCTTTTTGAAATATAACATGATTTATGAAGGTTTGAACTGGAGAAAAAAAAAATATTAAAAAATGCTTTTTCCTGCAAGCATGAAGATACCAGTTTAACCATACATACCAGTATGCCAAACAAGTTAATGGGGTTATTCATGTGCATAAAAGTCAATGTCTGAATATTCACAATATGTGGAAAGAGCACTTTTTTCTGACTCAGGCTGGATAGAAACTTTTATTCCTTTTTTGTTTCCCTGTGTTAGAAGAGGATATCAGCCTTGAGGGTGTAACCATGGCTCAGCGAAGAGACCATCCAAAACCTAGATTGGAAGTGTTGAGTGGAAACATGCAGTACGAAAAAAAAAATAGAATATCCACCAAGTTCTGTAGTTACCTTATGCCTAAACCGATAAATAAAATGGGGGGAATGGCCTGTGAACAAAAAGTACCAATTCTGTAAGGCTGAAGTTTGGGTGATAAGGTGACAAAAAGAGGAAATTCTCAAATTGAAAATCTCCTGAAAGACCATGTTAGCAGCCTCCATTAAACTCAGAAAGACCTAGTTCATAAGTCTGACTTCGGAACGAACAGTAGATATGTGATTGACTCATTCATACCTCAGCTTTAATTTTTCAGTATGTCAGAATCTTGATTTTCAGTCCCCGAGCACCTACAGCTCCACTGAAGTAGCAGGAGATGTGAGAATTGAGCCTCTTTGAAAATTCAGCTAAAGGCATTTGGAGTTATGAACAAAATGCAGACTCAGTTGCATGCCTATTACTGTCTGATCATTATGACTACTCACAAATTAGGCACACAGTCACACACACGGTCGTAGCCACACGGGGGAGAGTTTCAAAGACGCATCACGGGATGATAGGAATCCAACTCCCCATAAAAGCACGTACCTTTGAAAAGTTCACCCTGGGCTTTGAACAGCTTTTCACAATGGAGCTTTTCTAAGATTTGGTGGTGATATCAATCATTCCTTATATATCACCGGATAAGAACTCAAGATTATTGAAAAAAATGCTTGTTTTTTTTGCAAGAGGAGAGAAACTTTGCACATTGCTCCTGGGAAACGTATGTTGCAACAAGAGGAACAATACAGGGCAAAGATCATGCAAGAGTGAAAAAGAAATAAGACTGCTACGCTACTGGACAAGGGACATCTCATTTTAGTCCGCTAGTAGATCAATCCCTTGTTTGTTTATAGTGGATTCATGGGGCGGGTGGGGGCAAAAAAATAAACTACCTTCCCATTAAGCTCATTCACAAAATAAACATCATTTTGAACCATCGCTTGTATGCTTTTGTTCTGTTACAGTCTAAAATAACCATAATCTAGTTTGTCGGTTTTACAGGCTCTTCAACATGTGCCTTTTTCTACTTAACCCAGCACTTAACTATAGGGCATGTAACTGGGAGTGCAGTGGGAAGGGAAGCACCTTGATTAATCTCAGCCAAGGGTTTCAGTCCCAGTCTCACATTGGATTCAGAGTAAAATCATGCAGTTGGCTTTTAAAATCACCCAAATGTATTTAAAATGTTTGTTTAGTCAAATCTGTTCTGCTTTGATAGTACCAGTCTATACCATAAGGGCTCGGCAAGGAAATATATAATATGAATGATAGCATTAATAAATAATTAGGATAAACTGCAACCGTGCCTTTATATGCTCTTTTGATCTTTACTGTGTAAAAGGCATTTAGGCAACAGGAAAAAAAAAGAGTTCCTTGGAGTACTGTCTTCTGAAATGTTAAGAAGGGATGGAAGAATAGCGATCCATAGGGTAAAACTGGGATTGCACGTGCAGTCTCAGTTCCCGTGAAGTCAACAGGAATTTTGCTGCCGTATGGGGGATTTTACCCTATCCAGATACAGTTATCTCCAGTTGTTTCTCTGAAGACAGTAAATAACACGCAGCTAAGTGATCTCCTCCGGAAGAAGAGGATGAGAAGAGGAGAAAAAGCCTTGCTGCCCACGCCTTACAGCCCACATAGGATAACAAAGTGGGACCACCCAGAGTCTGTGCAGTGTCTTTGCAGGAGTAACATTTATCACCTGTCCCAGAAATCTTTGTATCAGCCTCTACTTCCAGCTTCACTAGTCTCTTTGTTCCTCTCTTCTTCAACTGAAGACAACTTTGGCCTCTTACTAGGGCAATCATTGTTAAGGATGGGTGGGTTAGTCAACTCAGTTTTAGGATGATTCGTCATAAGCCTAGTCTCTAAGAGACAATTATGAAACTGGGAGCTGGGCATCTAAATATTTTCTTTCCAAATTAATTCCTTTGGTAACAAAACCAAAAAAAAAAAAAAGATTGTTCACCATAAATCCTATAAAGCTTGATTCACCAGCTAATCACATGTTTAACAGTAATGAAGAAGGTGAGAAGAGCCCAATATTGATAGGCAACTTTTAAACCAGATAGCTTCAACAGGTACTTTGACATCTTGAAGACTAGATTTTCAATTTGAAAACAGGATATAACCTGAGCTATGCATGTATTGAAAGGCTATATAAAAATATTAGCTATCCAAAGAAAGTCTGCAAAGAGGAGGGATTCAGCACTAATTGATTGTGACCTAAGCGGGGCGGGGGGGAAGCAAAGACCCCATTGAACAGTATGTGATATTTGAAACAGCTCCACGGGCAACTGATGACATTACATATTATCTGGTCTTCAAAATGTTGGCTTTTCCTCTCTGTTCATTTCGTTTTCCCGGAGTCTGGTTTTAGCCTGAAAATTTTCAGCGAAATTTTTTTTTTGTTTTTCAGCTTAGTTACAGGGAGAGTCAGGATTTTTGTATTTTCTGAGTTGGATGCAAAGGATAGATCCTTCTCCATGCTAAGGTACAGTTTAATTTACTCGCAGCGCTTATCCCACGACAGGAGAGAGGATAACATTTTTCAGGCTTTTTACAGAGAAGAGTGTCGAGGGAGGCGTTGCACTTACGCGTTACAGTTCAGTCACCGAAGCTGGATTGAATCTGTATCGTTTGCTTACATCTTTACAAGATCTTCAAGGCGTATCAGCTGCAATGTGTTATTCTCAATGTCAAATATTCTAGACAGGCCAGAAATAAATCTGTCTACGAGCTATGACTAAGAAATCATCCATCAGCAACACAAAAGTCATCTCTGCTGTATTCTAGTCCAAAGTCCAATCGAGAGGGTCTAACATATTGGCTGTGATCGGTAGCTTCTGAGGTTGGCTTTTTGCCATTTTCTCCTTCAGCCCAGAAAGAAATGAGAAATTAGGCAGTGTGTTAGCTTGCCAAATCAATGAGATCAAAAAAAAAAAAAGCCAAAAAACTTTTAGTGCTGATTGGATTATTATGTTTTCATGGAAGGTGATAAATAGAAAGGGGAAAAAAAATTGCATTACTTATGTCATGGAAAGACTTTTTAAACACTCTTCATAACTTGAGGAATATCAGCTTTCCCCCATGTTCTTCCTCTCCAAAAAGCTGCTATGTATCAAATTTTGAAGCCTAGAAAGTCCTTATAAATTTATCATCATCCTCCTCTCAGGTGAAAGGATGAGTTTGGTGGCAGACACAGGAAAAGAACAATACACACAAAAACCTTAACAGGGCGTACTAGAAGATTTTAAAAGATCCACCCTGCCTCATGATCATATGCTATGGATACCCTGCAGACTGGGAATTTCTTTCATCTTGGGATTTTGTTAGCTGCAGAAATTGGGTGACTGGAATACAGTAACTGCTGACCAGAGGCCATGGATACCTAACCCACCTTGCTGCTTGCACCTGAGCTGTGACACGCTCCGCAGTTCCAGAGTAGATCCCCCAGCATCTGCTCAACTGGAGGGAAGGAATGCAACAAGCCAAAGTTCTGATTCTTTTCGCACAGTGTGATGTAGCAGATCTTTAAGCCAGGTCTAAAATGACAGGTAGAGAGTGGCATAGAGAAATCATTTCCTTTGATAGATTGCCTTTGTGCGCAGCTGGATGTGGTGCGTAGCAAACCGTTTTAAAAGAGATTTTACTCCGAGCCTACAGGTAACAGAGGGATTTAAAACCCCCAAGCGTTTATCCCTCTACCTGAAAAACTCCTGCACATCGGGTTCTGTTAGAAACAGCTGGCTTTGAAGGGTGGAAAGGGCAAAGTATGCTCCCTACTGCTAATTGCTGTTTGTCCAGGGAGTTCCCTCCACCTTCCCAAACCTCATCTTTCTGAACACTCTGGACAAACAGAACATCCATTCCTGTCATCTCAATTTCTCTCATCAGCAAACTCCAATGCAGGCCTAAATCTGCCACCACTGATGAGAGCGCCACTTTAACAACACCGGCACCGGTCCCTGCTGCTGGCACAGCCTTCCAGCAAAGCCCGGCCTGCTCTGACACCTCTTCAAGTGAAATCCCAGTCCCTCCCAACCCTTGCCTTAGTGACAATTGCCAAGAGGAAAGGAAAGTGCGAACTTTGGGTATTTCTTTCATCTTGGGATATTATTTTTTTTTTCCCAACAAAAGCAAAACAGCCAGCCCATGAACTTCCCTCTAGAACAGGGTGTACTCAACTCATCTGCTTCAGTCTCGACAGCAAACAGCCTGCGTTGCTAGGCTTAATTGCTATCTGGCAGCTCTAACCATGCAAACTTCTCCAGCAGTTTTCAGATGCTGCAATCCTACGGTTCCCTGAAAAAAAAAAACAGGAGAATCCATTCCCCGTTCTGTATTTTGGGAACCCTGAACATTTTTCTATGCAGTTTACACTGGATGACAATTGTCAGTTGACACAAATACTGGTTGGCCCAACGAAAACTCCACCTGGAGCACACTGTAGGAAAACACTATGGTTGGGACAGGATTCATCTCACCCAGCTTATTTTATTTCAGTGTTAGGGCTTTAATACTAGGCTAGCCAGCTAATCCCTGTTATAATCACTGAGGACACGGGCAGTTGAAGATTTATTGAATTCCAACTCAGGCTTCTAAATTAAGTGCAATGAGTTTACCTCTTTAACTCCTTGACTGTAAAGAGAACCCAGAGAACTAGCTTGGGATAGCTGCTTCCTTTTTTAGATCTGGTTAAGCACCAGTCACATGACCTGAGCTCCATGCAATAGTGTCAGATCCCAGTGGGAATTTGATTGGCGTATATATTCCAAAAGATTTCAAATAGCTTCTTAGTGGCTCTCTGTTTACCCAAAACACCATATGTTCAGTAACTTCAAGCCAGCTTCTAAGAAGACTCGCTGAGGTGTTCAAATGTCTTAATCTGTTCCTCTTAGAAATTGAAAAAATATGTTTTATGAGATAATATACCAGAGTCCTTCTCTTCATATGCTAATCAGCAATACTTTATGTTCGGTTTCAGACACGTAGAGAAGATGAGATGGCTGTGTTTTTCAATGTAGGGTATTTTTCAGTCTGATTTTTCATCAGGCTTTCAAATCTGGCTGCAATTTTTACTTTTCAGCCAGCTGAACGTACAAACAATTCTATAATTGATTTTGGCATTCAACAGAAGAAATGGTGTGTCAGGTATTTGGGGGTTCTATTATCAAAACCACTTCAGCTACAATTTTTTAAAACATTAACGATTAATATGTAAGAAACCATAGTGGCATGCAAAGTCTTCCAGATATGAGAACAAACTAATGACTTAGTGGGTGGAACTCTGGAATGCTGACCAATGGAAGCTAGACTTCTGTAATGCACTGGCAGCATTGTTAACAGCCTGCAACCAAAATATCGTATCATCTTTATGTGAACCATCAATTTACGGGTTTAAAATTACATTGTTATCATACCACTAGATTATTTTCTGTTTTTCCCTTGCCAAAGCTACTTTATTTTCTTGAGCAAATTCTCCGCTAACATAAACTGTTGGCCTGGGGTTGTTTGCAGGAACAGGTGCATCTAGAAAAGAAACAACCATCGCACCTCACGGGCATTCATGCAAAGGAAAGCACGTTTACTTTGCATGTTGAGGTGCTGGAAGGGGTAAGTATCTGAAAGAGTAATTAAGAATAAAATACAGTAAAAAGCTATGCATCCCGTTATCTTACATCCTCTAACTCTGTTTTGCCTTCAGTCTCCTTCCAGTCACATTTTCTTGCATGTAACTTACACATGAACTACTTTCATGCCCCGTGTAAAAATAATGTCTGGCTGCACCAATTTCTAGCAGGGTAATTGCTGAGAAACAGGTGACGTGAAAAAAATAGATAAAAGAGGACTTCCTTCAGAGCCCTGTCATGGAGGAAGAGAAACTGGATATTGCCTTTGTTTGCTCGTTGTTGGTTTCTTTCCCGCTACTCTATTATTGTACCCTCCGGCTTAGAAAGTTCCCAAATCTAGGAAAGTATAAAAAGAAGAAGGTATGAACATGACCTCATCGAGATATCTGCTACTTCCTAGTGATGGAGACGGGCACGGGCAATGTGGACTTTCACTGATCTGTTTCTGGCCATCCTTATATCTACTGATTCCCACCTGAGAAAAGAGATCCCTCAGCCTACAAGACCGGGCAGCTCTGGGGCCATCACTGGCGTGAGACATGCTCAAAACCAGTCCAGAATCATTTTTTCTCCCTGCAGAAAACTCTGCCAAGACCGTGTCCTTTTGAAAGCTCTAGTATAACATTTCATGGCCAATCTAAAAGACAGCCCTGCTTACAGAATGTAGTTATAAAATACTATCCCATAAACTCTGAAAACTATTCGGAGACTATAAAATCGTTACAGCAATTCCCTTTTGTATTATTCACCAAAAATAAAGGGAGTAATAGAAATTCAAACTTCTTGCAGGAAGCACAGTGAATATATCCACATATTTATTTGACAGTAATTAACTCCCACCTCCTTGTTACCTTCAGATCTTTTGAGGTGTCACTCTGAGAATTACTGAGAAGTAAATTTTAGCCATTTTTCAAAGGCAGAAAAATCACTTCTGCATAAGGAAGCTAAATTGCTTTTCTTAAAACAAGTTATTCAAAAAGCATATCCTGACAGAAATAACTGCATTCAAGGCCTAGACATTCTACTTTGGTTTTAGGTTTATGGGGTGATGTCCTAGTCGCACACAAGCCAGTGGAAATTTTGACATCTGTTTCAATGGTGGCAGAACTTCCCTCACTGAGTCCAATGAAATCAGAATTATTAGATTTTCATGTTAAATGCAGAGGAAAATCCTGTTCATATTTCCTGCTAATCCAGACACAGAGTTTCTGCATGACTAAACCAAGAAAGTTGGTAACCTCAGATCTTTCCTAAACCATACAGGAATGACCCAATTTCCCACATTCTTCTGCATACTAAATCTTTGAAGCCTGTGATGTAGGGAGGAAGCGCTATGTTGCACTTGGAGTTTCACTCAGTATTCTGACAGCAGCCTTTGTAAGTCTGCAAGGATTTACATTCATTGTCTCTCCAGTCACTTGCAAAATGATTTCTAAAAATTGTCTCTTTCAACTACTGTTAGACACTGTCTAAGAGAGGAATAAGGACTTCCAGGCCCAAGGGCCAGATACAATCTGCAACGTAATTTCTGGCAGACTGCAGCCAAATGAGTTTACAAGGGTGTTTATTTATTATTAGATGAAAAAAACCCAAAAGTGCTTATTAACATCTGACTCGCCAAACACTTCTAAGACACCTAACTGGTCCTGCTCAAGGAAAGGCTACGCGATACGTTGCAACTCAACATTACAGCTCCCAGCTGAGCAAGACACAACTCCCACACTGCAGAATATCACACAATAGAGAAATGCAGTATCATCAGGTAGGTTTGCCATGGTGGTTCCAAGGGCACCCCGAGCAAACACAGAGGTTGCTCACTACTGGCAGTTTCACTTTAGTCAACAGCAAAGATGGGGAGGGAAGGGAAGAGAGGGAAGAAATTACTCTACCTTGAACTTCAGGGTCCAGAGAAGATTTGAAGACTGCCAGGAAAACAAACAAGCAAACGAGTATCCTTTGGCTTTCGATCTAAGCATTTGATACAGAAACTGGGGAGGAGATAAAATTAAGACTCCACGATGTCATTTCTACAAAGCTCCTTTTTAAGCAGCACCGTTCTTTGATATCAAGCAACATTAAAAGGAAATGCAATAGATTAAGAGGGAAAGAATGTTCAAAACTGTAGAAAGATGCTCACATCATACTGTTATTTGATCTGAAGCATCTCACAGCCATCTAGGTTATTGCTGGTTCCTGCCATCTGACACTGAGGAGGGAGGGAAGAGCGGGAGGGAGGGAAGAGCGGGAGGGAGGGAAGAGCAGAGGTGGAGAGTCTAATGAAAGAGAGGAAAATGTAATGGGTTTACATCATCACCCTTCATAAATCTTGATCATGTCTCCAGCAAGATCTAGAAAAATCACAATTTCACTCCAGGACAGGGATGTTCATTACCCAAGTTCAAACCGTATGAAAAATTACTGTGGGAAAATGGTTCACAAATGATTCATGGCTAAATTGAGGGAAGTGGAAGTGCCATGGCCAATCCAGTACCTTCAAAATGTCCTCCAATCTTGCACCCACATTAAAAGCCTTGCACAAAGCTGCTTCTATCATTTGAGTACCCAAATACAAAGCATTAACCCAGCACATCCCATTAATCATTCCAGCCACCTAGAAATGAAAGCTGCAGTACAGTGGAGAAAGGGGAAAAGTGAGTAATTTAGTAATTGATCTTTATCTGGAAAAATATACCATTCTAAAATAAACACTTCTCTCTTTACAAGCCTGAGAGAGTTTTCAACAATATTTATATTTAAAAATCAAATCAATTTATTCATGTTTTTTTAAGAAAAAAAAAAAAAGAAGAAAAGTCTTTCATCAGAGGGAAGGCTCAGGATTTTCATTCATCGTGTTTAAAAAAGCCACCTAATTTCTTGAGAACTGTTCAGAGCAAGTGAAACAGAAGGAAGGTTCTGTATGACAGAGCTTTTCGGAGATCAGCTGTTCAATGTCTCCATATACTTCAAATCAATACAAAGGGCAGATGGATGTTTGGATTAATATCTGTGTTCCAAGAAGTGCAAAAATATCTAAGGCCAAGCATTAGCTTCTATGCTTTCCAGCAAGTTTATCATAAACAGACATGGTACTGTAGAACTGCACAATGCCTCTAGGAAAATTTAACTCATGCACTGCCAGGAGATACCCAGAATGTGGATACCCAGAGCAGCAGCAGAGTATCTGGGAAAGGAAGGTAAAAAGTGATGACTCTGCTTCAGGGATCAGTCTCTCAAAGCAGCAGCCATCCTTCTGACAGTGTGAAGGGAACTGGGACCCACTGGGGAAAGAGCCAGCTGTGGACAACTCTGAAAGAAGGAGGTCATGAAAGTCATCGGGAAAAACCAAAGCAAAGCCAAGCCTGTGTCATTCTTCTTTGCATCCTCCTGAGAATCCTGTCCCATGTTTCACTACCTGCTCACTCGTGTGTGCACGCAAACACCCCTACACGTGCACATTTGTTGCCTATACACCTCAGTGGCTTTAGGCTAGCTCATCAAGCATTTAATTGCACTGTTTCTCCAAAGCACAGAAACCAGAATCATGAGATATTACATGTGAGAAAAGACATTTTAAAGTTGCGCAGTAGCTGAACGACACTGTAACAGCACGAGCACTAGATATCTCTATCAAAGGCTTTTTTTGTTGTTTGTAAATGAGCACAGCACACTGAATTATTAACTCTCCCATACAGAACGTAAACAGGATTTCAGAAGAGGGGTGAATCAGGAAAAATTCGAGTGATACTTCAAAAATTGGAGCATGAGGTAACTAAGTAATAATCCTCCTGCAAAGGCACATGTCAGGAGCTGGGCTTTCATAGGACTGTGGCTATTGCCTATCTTTTCCCCCTCCTAAAATTTTCAGGTTGAGCATGATATGAAGACTGGACTGTTAATATCACCTCCCCAATTAGTCATAATTGGTATCTTATTGAACAACTGCAAAGTTTCTTCTTGTGCCCCTGTGGGCCTGTGCTACAGCATGAGAAGAGAGTAAGTCCCCAAACGCTCATCTCCACCATAATCAGCATCCTCCATAATTCTATCAGTTCTCCTCTTCTCTGTCTTCTAAGGGTAAATGTTTGGCCCCTTTTTTCGGCAGAAATTTTCCCAAGCTCTTGAATGTTCGTGTCACCCTTTTCTCAATTCACCTAAGTCGGCCACATCCTTTTTGACCTCAGTAGGCCAACAGTGGACACTGTGTTCTAGCTGAGACCACAGGCCCAGCTTTATACAAAGGGCTGTACAATACACTCTCCAGTCACTCCATTTCTTAGTAGTCTTGAATGACAGAATCATAGAATCATTTTGGATGGAAGAGACCTTGAAGATCATGAAGTCTAACTGTTAATCCAGCACTGCCAGGTCACCACTAAACCATGTCCCCAAGTGCCACATCTACACAGTTTTTAAATACCTCCAGGGATGGGGACTCCACCACTTCTCTGGGCAGCCTGGGCCAGTGCTTAAGAGCCCTTTCTGTGAATAATTTTTTTTCCTAATATCCAACCTAAACCTCCCCTGATGCAACTTGAAGCCATTATCCTATCACTTGCTACATGGGAGAACAGAGTGACCCCCACCTCTCTACAACCTCCAGTCAGGCAGTTTGTAGAGATTGAGAAGGGCTCCCCCAAGCTTCCTTTTCTCCAGACTAAACAATCCCAGTTCCCTCAACCACTTCTTATAAGACTTGTTCTCTAGATCCTTCATAAGCTTTGTTGCCCTTCTCTGGACCCTCCACTCCAGCACCTCAATGTCCTTCTTGTGGTGAGGGGCCCAAAACTGAACACAGCACTCAAGGTACAGCCTCACCAATGCCCAAGACTTTAGTGTTGCAGGGGGTTCTTGTGACCCAAGTGCAGGACCCGGCACTTGGCCTTGTTGAACCTCATCTCACTGGCCTCAGCCCATCGATCCACCCTGTCCACATCCCTCTGTAGAGCCTCTCTACTTCCAGTAGATCAACGTATCTGCCTAAACTGGTGTCACCCACAAACCCACCAAGGGTGCCCTCGATCCCCTCATCCAGATCATCGCTAAAGATATGAAAGAGAACAGGCCCCAGTAGCGAGCCTGGGGGAACACCACTTGTGACCGGCCCCCAACTGGATTTAACTCCATTCTCCACCACTCTCTGAGCCTGGCCATCCAGCCAATGTTTTATCCAGTGAAATATACGCCTGTTGCAAGCCTTGAGCATCCAGTTTCTCCAGGAGAATGCTTAATGCTGATCTGCAACCCAATAGCACAGTTGTGTTTTGCTTGTAGTTGTCACTTGAGCAAGTGTCCCCACCAATCTCTTAGCTCTTCTAGATCTGGCAGGACTCAGACTTACTTTATTCACTACTGATATTTGTCCAGCACTGTTCTGCTCACTTGGCAGAACTCTTTACAATTGTCTGAAGCCACTCACAGTTCTCACTGCTCCTGAACAGACGACCTAAGTATTTCCACTACAGATTTTGCAACTTTATGACTCCAGCCCCCCTCAATAAATAGGTTAACAACAGGAATCTCAATTAATTTGCAGATGTCTAAAGCCCAACATTGGTCTCTTGCAGACTAGCCTAACCCTCTGCTTTTCCTCTCCTCCCCAGCTTTCAGCCATAGCAGTAATTTGCCTCGCTCCACGACATTGGAGTTCCTGTAATTTTTTTGTGCAGAATTTTGTCAAAGACCTGCCACTCACAGCATTTTTTTTCCAATTTCTCATGCCTTCTCCAGCATGTTCTCCATCCTAGGGGATCACTGAAACATCAGCTCTCACTGCAATAAAATAGTGCTGGTGGACTATATCACACCATCATCTCTCTGGTACTTTACTATTGTTTTTCAATGAGGATTTCAAGTTGGCTGCCAAGTCCAGATGTAAAGTGTTACTGAAATATATCACTGAATTAACGAACTACGTCTGTAACCGATTCACAGCCCACGCTCTGGTTTCAGTAGAATTTCTGGACAAGATGTAAGCCTCAGATCACTACTAAACCCAAGGCTCAAAGCCCTCCAGAATGTGAATTCCTAGTCTCCAAGGCCCAGCTGCCATGCAGGAATTCAAGATTTTGATATGCAATGGGAACTGACAATCCAAGGAGCACAGGAAAAAAGAGCAGGGTCTTCCATGATCTCTGCTGAATCAAGGAGGCAGCTCGGTCAAGTAGTTTTATTTAATCCTTCTACTCTGAGGACAGGACACTTGGATCCTGTGTACTTTTGCGGAGGAATGCTAGGAAAGAACAAGCCAGAAGAGTCCCACTGACTCATGTTGGAAAAAGAAAAGAGGAAGAAAGAAAAACTAGCATGTATGAAATGGTCCAATTTCACTTTCATGATCTTAGAGAGTCAGAGACTCCTGACACCACACCAGAGGCCAGTATGACAGCAGGGTTATTGTAAATGGTAGCCACAATAAAAAAATGCAATAAAATTACAAGGATGCACTGGTGTTATTACACTTCCGAAATTAAATTCCAGCAGTGAAAAAAGTCAGGCGTAGTCATACTCTGCAATCTTTCAGACAGCCCTCTGGATGACACTATGGCTTCACACAATCACACAGAATCACTATGCTTGAGAAAGACCTTTATGGTGATCAAGTCCAACCATTCTCTAACTCTACCAGGGCCACTACTACACTATATCCTGGAGCACCATATCTAGATGGCTTTTAAATCCTTCCGGGAATGGTGATTGAATCACCTCCCTGGACAGCTCGCTCCAGTCTTTGATAACCCTCTAAGCAGAGAAGCTTTTCCTCGTGTCCAACCGAAACATTCCCTGGTGCAACTTGATGCCATTGCCCCTTGTCCTTGCCTGAAATTGGACTCTGCCTCCTTTCCAGTTTGTGCAGCCGCAGGACTGGGACCTCAGCATCACTGTCCCACACGAGGGTTCACGCACCGCGAGTGGAACTGCAGCCCCTCTCCCCAGATCCCCATCCTGCATCTGGTTTGTTCAGGAGTTTGCAACATCATTGAATGTCTCCTTACTGAACCAAATACCACCACATGGGTTGAAACACAGCTCTAAAGTAAGCACTTCTTGGTTTTGTTTTTTTTACCCCCAAACATACAGCACACAGAGCAAAAGGACAAGAACAACAGTAACCGCTATGCGTGTGCTTCCCCTTCCCCATCAGAGCTGCCTTTCATCACACCGACACCAGAGACACTGTCTCTGGGTTGGGAAGGTAGCTCTGCTCCCAGCCTGCTTCCCATTTGCCTGTCCATTCAGCAGGATGGGTGCTGAGTAACCACCCTTCTTCCTTACACCAGCATCTTTAAATACAGGCTTTAATACTCTGAGTCTGTGGAAGGAGTAAGCAGTTTTCTGTCTGGCTTATTGGAGAAGGAGGGAATACTCCCCAGTAAATACATTCTGTTCTGTAGCATTTCATTTAGACCTCTTATCCATGACATTGTTCTGCCTTTTTTTTTTTAATTTTTTTTTTGTTTAACTTTACACATTCAGGCAAATGGATATAATGCAAATAACCTGAGAGTCAAAGATATTTATAACATTACTGCACATAACACCCTCAATTCTCCCCACCACCCTTTTACTCTATAAAAATACACAAGAGTAAACAGGCACTCCATAAAAAGAAACCCAGGCATCCAGTGTTAAAACTGAACAGCTAAGGACTTAGCAGCAAATACAACCTCACCTCCTTGTGAATAATGCCTGGTTATTTAGTCTGGTTACAAGAAGATGTACTGTACTACAAATGCTGTGCTGTGATATCAGCTTTGTCTGACAATCTTCAATACAAGTCCAGAAGGTTATGTATGTGAAGCCAAACAGCCCATTTGAAGGACTGAAAGAAAGCAAGTATGTTTGAAAATTGTTATAAAAATAAAAAAAAAAAAAAATAAAAAAAATCAACCAACCAACCACCAATCACAAAAAAAAAAAATCCCAACAAATCAGAATGAAAATGCTGAAGCACAAGCAGTGTAATGAGAAAAAAGATGACACACACTTCAAAAGGCAGGATATCACTGCACATGAAAAGAAAGGAATGAAAAAAAATTACTTAGCCAAACAGCTTTGCCCAACTTTCTGCCCAGCCCTTGTGAGCAGAGAAGGTTCACATCAGTCATCTTTGCAGATTCTCTGGAGGTGGCTTAAACCTGAAGCACCTAATACGCAAGTCCCCTGGCTCACCACAGATGAGGCACATCCCTGGTTACTAGCGGGGGCTTCATCTCTCTGGAGAAGTAGAATAGAGTGCTTGGTCAAAAGTCCCTACAACTCTGCCACCAGGCTGAGAAGTGAAGAGGCACCGTCTGCTTCTTTTGTGTTGTCTCATGAAGAAAATCTTTAGAAGAATTTTACAGAGAAGCTTTTAGTGAAAATAAAGATATTTATTATTTTCCTCTACTGAGGATTTTGGGCTTCACACTGACATTTGACTGAGCAGTTGTACACTATATTTCACTTACAAAAACAGTGCATGCAATAAAGTTCCCTTTTTCCCCAGCAGATGACAATAAGGTATATATTTCATAGAAAGTTACATTTTTTCAAGGGTTTTTTTGGTGTTTTTTAAGAGACTCAAATGAGGAAAAATATGTGTGAAAAAGGATCTATGGTGAGAGTGACACTGAGTCTGGAGATACAAAACTGATTTCTGTGCTACGTTAAATATCCTACCATGGTCAAACAGGCACACACAATAACATTTCTATGCTCAAAGGATCCACAACCCTAGGTCTGCCACATCCTCTAGAACTTCCTTCAGCTGCAGATTCCAGAGTCATCGACAGGCACCTGTAAGACAAAAGAATACACAACAAGTGTTAGCAGAAAGACCCTTCTCCCATCCACAGCTTGTTGCTCAACAGAATTTGCAAGAATCTTTAAGATCTATCCGAGATGCCTCATTCATCTTGCTGCCCTGCACCGCTCTGATCAGTAGAGGAACAAGACGGGATCTCTTTGCGATCTGGGAGCGCAGCAGGGTCGGCAGGACTACCCAGGAGCACATCATCGGTACCCAAACCTATGAAAAACGGAGGAAGCGAAGTAGCATCCCACCTGTGGCTCACATTCAGAAAGGCCCCCTCCACTCAGGCCACGAGGTGGGTGTTTCCACCCACCCGTGCAGAGGTGCCCGTAGGACGTGGCGTTACTTTCAGGGATGACGTTACTCTTGCTGCTAATGGCACGCTGGGGAAAGGTAAGACACAGCTCACAAAAAGGAGCAGTAAAACCTTTTTAAACAGACACAACAGCAAAAACTATTAAAGAAACTCCTTCAGTTCAAAGGTACCTGGGGTGAGCCCATGAACAAGCTGCCTGGAGGCCCTGGAGAACAGATTCCGAATTAGCAAAGACTGGAACAACTAATTGGTGATTGTTTATCAAATAATGCGCTAGCAATTCCACAGGACTCTGAGGGGGAGGGAAGAATAAAGCTATTTCAGGTGCTACCACTGCGAACTTAGCATATTTCTGAGGTATGTAAAATATGTTCTTCAATTCTTTTAAGTGTCCACGTGCAGACTAGACAGAGGCTGGTAGGAAGCACATTTGTAAGTGCATTTATTTCAAGTGGCTCTGCTAGTTCAAAGGACTCAAACATAAACAGTTGTCTAAAAAACTATAGATGTATTTTGGAGAGAAGGGGGAGGATTTATCTGTTTTGAGGTAGGAGGAAGAGGTGATAAATATGGTGCTAATTAAGATGAAGCCTTCTTCTTTGCTGCCTCCTTGTTCCCAAGCACACAAAACCAAAAGCCTGCTCTGCTACACCCTCTTAATACACTTGGCACATACCTCCTTCTCTCTCTGTCTCCCTCACTCCCTCTCCATAAAGGGGCATGAAATGAGGAATTTTAGCAAGGTTTCCCTACAGAGGAGAGTTTTGGTTTCAAGCCCAGTATACAGATGTGGAAGGGAGTCTTCAAAGAGAGACTCCCTCAGCACTGCCCAAGAAAGTGGTACTTCTCATAGTCTGGAAGCAAGACTTTCTGGGACTCACTGTCTTAAGTTCCACCAGCAGTACACAGTCCTTCAGAGACAAGAAATGCCCAAGGTGGAAAAAATAACTGCATGACGCTGTCTTGAATTTTTCTCAGCTTGAGCTTTAGGCACGAAGTGACCGTATGTTGAGAGGGATGGTTAAAAAAACCAACCAAACAAAAAACCAACACCACAAAACCAACTGAAAACAAACTCAAAAAAGCCTGGTGTCATCCCTGGATTTGATATTTACTTCTTAAATATGGTGTCCAGTCATAGGAATTAGCCAATTTATACTGAGGATTCTTTGTTGTCTTTAGTTTCAGATAGATTATTTCTTTTCAGCAAGTCCTTGCAAACACTTGTAACGGTTTATTGGTTAGTTATACAATTTACACTAGTAAAAAAGCCCTTTGCAGGTACAGTTCTGCAACATTTCAATGAACAAATTAAGTTGTCCAAGAAAAAAAAACACTTTTTTTTTTTTAACCCTGAAGTAAATTCATAGATTCCAGGGCTTTTGTTAGCATAGCAATGACGACAAAAATATAATCAATCCCTTCATGACACAGCTGTGCAGCAAGACTAAAGCCTTCCTCTCAATGAGATTGAACTACTTCATATTGCAGCAACATTAACATGACAAGCTTTCCCCCTCCCGGCACAGCGCATCCTCCCCAGTTGCCTGGCTTTATCTTGCTTCGTGCCCATATTCTGGAGGGTCTGCTCCGCAACCTTGGTAGCATCAAGCATGCAAGTGTATGGTCACTAAGATCATTTAAAATGTGGGGGTTTTATTTAGTTTAAAAAAAAAAAAAATTCTCTCCATCATGCAGGCAGATGTTCCACAATTACTGATGGGAGCTCTGCTCCATCTTACGGACAACTCTAACCCGCTTCTTGGTATTATAGTAGTAAACACTATCCCATATGGTTGCGGTGTATGTTTGCTTTAGTTATGACTTTTTCTCCTGTTTTAGGATGCACAACGTAAATCAGATGCATCTAGTTGCCACAGCTGTACTTCCCCTTTGAGCATATCGGGAGGTAAACAAAATAGCCAGCTCTTTTTTCTATGATTAAAAGAGAATTTCTTACCATGCCCAAGGAAATCCAGAATCTTTCAGTGTGGATGCCTGAAAAAGAGAAAAATGTCTTTAAAAAGACAGTATTTTGCTCAATGAAAGTCTAACTCTGAAAAAAACTATTGCCAGTGCAATTCTATAGATTGAGTTAAATAAATAAATACTTATCTGATGATTTGTTGCCTGGAATCCATTTGTGCTTGTGTCTCTTGAGTTAGAGGCCATATTAAAAAAAGTGCACAGAAGATTTGAAATCTGAGGACAACCTAAAGCTTGATTCTAAGAAGGCTCAATGCACCAGTACTTTCTCATGGCGTGGGTGAGACAGGTTTAGCCATCAGGTGCGATCAGATCAGTCTGTTGCAATCCAACATTACATGGAGAGCCAACTAGAAAGCAACACATTTAGCACACACACTGCACGTTACAATGCCCTCGAAAGAAAAGAAAGCCAGGTGTTTCAATACACAGGTTTTATTCAGGTCAGCTGCATTTCAGACTCTGAAAAGCTCCAGCAAGTGCCTGGATACAAAGACGTTCACAATTTAGAGATTGTTGCCAGATGTTAACACCACTGTTATTCACATGTGGGTGACATGGTAACAGTGTACCATGGATAGCTATTCAGACAAAGAGACCCTCCAAAAGCATTAAAAAGTCCTTGCAAATTAGGACTTCATCTAGT
The DNA here is from genome assembly GCA_013396935.1 of Baryphthengus martii. Taxonomy (NCBI): domain Eukaryota; kingdom Metazoa; phylum Chordata; class Aves; order Coraciiformes; family Momotidae; genus Baryphthengus; species Baryphthengus martii. Next base: position 36,748 of record VWZK01017445.1, on the reverse strand, counting down.
ACGCAATTTCATTCAGCTCAGGCTGTTTTGGTTTGGTTTTTTTTGAATTCTTCTGCCTCTCTCTTCTGCAAGGACACACTGAAATCCTTCCACAAAAGCTCAAATTGATTTTTAAGGGCAGGAGCTTCTTTTGTCATGTGTTTAAACAATGTTCTGGCACAAGGTGGGTCTTAATTACACAGGAAGAGCCAGGCAGGATCAGCTCAGAGCAAGCCAAGCATCCTGTTATACTCACACCTTTGACTTTTTCCTCCCCAGGCAAAGAGCAAACTGCAAGATCCCTCCCAGCTTCACAATCTCCGGGCCTTCCCAGCTTTCAGCAAATCTCTGGCAGGGTGATTCCCTGAACCACAACTGGATCTTTGCCAACAGGAGCCCCTGGGAGAGTTTTCTTTAAGAGGTAGGTCCAAACATCACTGTCAGGATGGGAACTTTTGGCATCTACCATATCCCAGGGCAATTTCACAGCTCTGGAAGTCCTTTTTGCTAGCTTTAAAATTGTCACCTAACCCTTCACTTGAGGCTGCTCGGCTCCCAGGGTACAGGAGAGTGAAGAACCAGTTGCTATTTGCTTTATCCACGCCACTTGAGAGTTGATAGACCTCTGTTTTCTTCTGCTCAGACAGGACGGTGAAAATCCCCAAGTTGTTTTCCATATGGGAGTCACTCCACATTTCCTGTATCTTCTCCCCTTCTCCTGCATCCTTTCCAAATCGAGGGAGCAAGGATGCAATATTCAAGTGTGTCAGGCATTTATACTGTAGCATAAACTCCTTTTTGTTCACGATTCCTTTATCAATAATTCCTAGTGTTCAGCTCTTTTTTTTTTATTCTTATTGCACATTCAGCAGACATTTTTATAAAATTCTTATAACCCAAGGTTTATTCCCAAGGGATAGACTCCATCACTGTGTATTTCGGTTCAGGATTGTTTCTCCTGCTCTGCATTATTCTATATTCATCCACATTGAATTTCAACTGCCTGACCACCCTTCAGTCCCTCTCTTGTGAGGCCTTCCTGCAGTCCCTTCGTACATCCTCCCCTCAGCTATCCTGCCTAACCTGGTATCAGCAGGAGGCTTCTGTGTCTCAGCCTCCATCTCTTTCAGGACTATGCTAAAGAGCATCAGACTTAATAAAGAGACCTCACTGGTCACTCCACTCCCTTTTAAAGAGCTGGCCAGTTCTTCCCTAACTTTCATTTCCTAAACTGAAACGATTATTAATCCATGTAAGGACCTTGCCCCTTATCCCATGGCAACTTGATTTCATGAGAAATTTCTAAAGAGGTGTACATAAAAAAAACACAAACCAACACAAAAAAAACCCCAACCAGCTTAGAAGATGTGTTTATTTGACTATAACACAAACGCAAATATTCTGAAGCTCAAAAGTCTCTGCCACTGTCCAATCCTTTAAAGCAACTCACCCTTCACATACCAAGCTTTGAATTTCTTCTTAGATTACCAGCACATGGCACGTCTCTATACCCTTCAACAACTTCTCCCCAGCCACTGAAGCTACCAGCCCCCATGGGAAGAGTGTCCCCTGCCTTAGAAGGAGGATTTTCTAACTATGTTTTCTCTAATCACAGTGAACTGTTAAACAGGAGGGCCCATTCCAGTCCCTTGGGATTACAGCCCTGTAAGCGTGGCATTCCTTCCAGGACCATTAAGCCAGGAGATACCAGCTCTGCAGATCTTTTCTGTAGAGTGCATCTGGAAAGACTTTTTTCCTGTTCTTTCTTAATTTAAAAAAGCTGCGGCTCTTCTTTCCCATTCTCAGCCCTCTTCTGCACATGCATAGGTTGAACAATGGTGCATGCTCTCTCACTGACTGAGCGATATTTTCAATGACATGTTTACACAAACCCTCTGGTTTTGAATGTCATTCAAACAATGCAACGCCACATATGGTTTCTCAGTGCTCAAGAGTAGCTCAGAAGTCCCTATTTAGACTCTGAGGCCCACCAAATTGAAAAGAATGTGATGCACATGTTCCCAGATCTAGCCCTGCAAATGTGGGCGAGAGGAAGAGGAAAACATCAACCCTGATTACTTAATATTATAGTAGACGAAGAAGTGTAATCTTCTCAACAAAAATAACTGGCTCAAGTATAATGTCAATAACTCTTCAGGGGACTAGAGTTGGTGAGTACCTCTGAGAAAAATAAAGGAGGCAATTCTTATTGCATGCATGCACTTTAACTGCAGAAACCCACTAGGAGAATTTTAATTCCGGTTATTTGCATAAAGCTGGCTACACGGCATCAGCAAACAAAACACACAGGTACGACGAAGCACAAGCCCAGAAGAACTGCATGTTTCAGACTGGACTCCAACCTCAGCCAAGCACACCTCCAGGCTCTCTAGAATGCCCCATGGGACGATGGCTGCGCGGCAGCTTCCTCAGGAGCAGGAGCTCTATCCCAGGAAGGACGAGCCCAGCCCTGAGATGCTGGGATGGTCACCGCAGTGCAGCGCAGTGAGAGGAAAGGTGTCTGCTCAGGCCCTGCATGACCCTTTTCTGTGCCAAAACCACTAAATAATAGCAATAAAGAGTAAAAAAAAAAAAAAAAAAAAAAAAAAAAAAAAAAAAAAAAAAAGGAAAACTTGAAAAAAATAGATATTAGTAAGATTCTGATTCTGCTTTCTCCAGCAGAGCTCTGCACGTTGCAACCTTACAGCACTTTCTCTTCCCGTGAGACTACTCCGGTGTCTGCTCAACACCAGAGTTAAAGGACGCACTTATTCATTACACATGCCCTCAAGATTTCCCCAGGGCGCCCTGCAGAAGCCCTAACCTTCCCTTTTCAAGGACATAAAGAGTGTGGGAAGAGAGCAGTGAAGCCCCTGCCAGCCTGGCCGGGGCTGCACCTCCTGCAGCACACTCTGCCATCTTCCCTGGGACCCAGGGCATCAGGGAGCGGATTCAGCCCAGCTCATTCGGCGGTTAAAAATGAACAGCAAACACAGCCTCTCTAGCTGCAGAGAAGTCACCCCAGAGACCTCTGGAAACTAGTGTCAGTCCTCCAACTTGGGTTCCTATTACGGCGTTAATCTTTGCGGTTCCCCCACGCACCGCTGAAAGTTTCAAGCGGCCCGTTGGCTCTACCAAAGGACTGATCTTCACTCAGCTCACACACGCAGAAAGGGAAATGCAACGCACCAATCCGCTCATTCCACTGTCAGTGAATGACTTAGAAGTGTTACATTTTTAATATCACCTCCTCATTTACTGACCCCTGCCTTAGTAGTCATCTGTAACCTAATCCTGTATTTTACTGATATTGCAGATGGTAGAACCAATCTCCTAAACTCTCTACACTCTCAAAGGATTAGTATGATGGGTAGAGCACTTTTAGCTTACAAAGCACTACTTTAGCATGTAGGGTTATTGATTTAACTAAGAAATACTGCTATATAGTGTAGTTTTACTGATTTACCTTTTACAGTAGCGTAAGAATATCTTTTCTCCCCTAAAAGTTTTGACACACTTCATTATCCAATACAAAATATTGCTCCGGGGAGGATTTCAGGGCAGGCATTCAGTAATCAAAATTACACATTTTTTTCAAAAATTCTGTGTTGCAGGGCTCCTCCCTCTTTTGTACTAAGTACACCTAACGTATCCTCTAAGCTTTCCAGAAATTTCTCAGAGAAGCACCTACAGCTATATAGCAGCACTCCCCCTCTCCTCTTCCAGCCTCAAGCCTTTGAGTCAGATCTGTTTTGATAGAGGGCAGATACTGACAAACAAGGGTTTTCCTCCTCCATCTGGAATACTTCCCAAACATGCTGCTACGTTTTCCTCCTTCTCAGCCATAGCAGTCATTCAAGTCTTTAGTCTCCTCTCCTCTTCAATGCTGCAGGAACCCCCTGAGTGCCATTCCCAGACCCAGCTCACACCGTTCCAGCACATCTGGAAAGCTGCAGTCGAACAGTGCATACGAAGGACAGCAAGGAAATAATCCTGCAACCTTGCTAAAAGCTTATTTTGAAAGCGCGTTTTAAAAGCAAGACCAAACCACAGAACCAGTACCAACAACATTCTCTTCTAGCTTTTCTTCATGACCAGCCATCTCGGCAGCCACACAACTCTACCTCCTCCTTTCCGCCCCGCACCACTCCGCTTCCATCACTGCTGGTGCAAGTATATTCTCTTTTGTTAGCTGTTCTATTTGTTTCAATCCTCCTCTATTGTACTGTGTTAATCACTTCACACACGCTCCCTCTATCTTTAATTTCTCTGCTATTAAACGTGACAGGGAAAGTGCTGCAGCTTTACCTTGTGATGACTTCCCATGGCACCAGCCGTTATCAAAAAAGCAGCCTATAGTCTAATGTTAACAGCCAGGCTTTCCACCTTTTCTCTTTGCGGATGTGGTTTTACCTAGGTAGTTACATCTGTCAAAAGCCCACCTCAGCTGTATTCTGACATATAACCAACTCACCAGATTTTTGTACATTTGATGAATTATACTCTTTAACTGTTTGAATCCGAACCCTAGGTACTAGCCCACTGCCTGCAGCCAGTGATATGACAACAGCTACCTCTAGTAAGGGCTTAGACTTACAAATCAAGAGCTGCACAGCTGTTGATTCGCATCAACTGGCCACATGTACATTATTTTTGTCCTATGGCAAAGGCAAGATAATGTACATTAGCTTAAAAAAGTCTCGCCTCAAGGAAAGAATGCCATACAGTGCTACCCCACCTCAACACCACAAGGAAATAGTCAATGACAGGTAAGAATTACACAAAGTTATTACTTCAGTCTCAGATATAGTGTTTTCACACCTTCACACTTTAAGATAACATTATGATAATATCTGGGCACTCCCAAACTCTTAGCATGTTAAAAAATAAAATAAATCTATATTTAAGTTCCTATCTAAATCTCTATTCTGCTAAGGTAAATAAAGCACTGTGATTTCAAAAGGTACAAGTATCAGAGACAAACTAGCCTCGCAACCAAAACCTTCTCTCTCACACAATGAAAAATTGGGCTGTTCCAGCAGCTATTTAGACCTCACTGCCTGAACTCAGGCTGACCTGACACATAACCATTGCCTCAGTACCCCAAGCCTTGTGCCATGTGTGGCATCAAACAACTTCTCTTCTTCCTGCTTATAACACCTCCAGCAACAATATTCTTTCCAAAGAAAAAAATTTTTTAAAAAGGGCAGACTATTTAAAATGGACTGATGTTTACCGAGTTAAACCAAAACAGAACAGCACACCCAACTTTGTTCCATATTTTTCATCCTGCGGTGGCCTCAGCCAGCTGGGCGCTGTGACCCTCTGAATGATCCCTCGAGTGTGCTCCCGTTTTATCCAGCAACGAGCTCTCCGGCCTCAAAGCCAGGAAGAAGTTTGTCACTGACTTCAGCTGAGAACAGGAACTGGCTCAATCCTAAGAAACCCTGAGCTAAATAAAGCTGCAAGAAAAGACACAGGCAGGAGGTGGGGGGTGTCAGCTCAGAGGACTGTGGGGCACAGCAGTGCTTGTTACCAAGGTTACTCGATACTTCCCCACACAAAAGTTCATTTTCGGTTGCAAATAACTCTGCAAAATTTTGACCCTCTTGAGCGGGAATCTGGGGTGGAAATGCATTGAATATGTACTACAGCCTGATTTAGGGGGGGGAGGAAACTGTTTCTAGGCATAATATTGTAGGCAGTTTTGAGAAAGGTTACAGGGAGAGGTATGGAGGAGGAAACATCTTTTTCAAGAGAGGTTCCCCCCTACCTCCCTGCTTTGGGCCTGACAATAAATATAACACATCAAAAACTTGCCCTTTGCGTCAGGAACGTGTTTAAACAAAAAACTACCTGAATTTGGACAAAGTGTAAGTCCTCAAACAGAACAGAAAATAAAAATTCCAATTCAAAACCTGTCAATAAAGATGGATTTGATTTTTAGCTGTTTTAGCCGAGAAGCTGCTCAGGCAATCTCAGCCATTCCCTCAAGGCCAAGCAGGACTTTCCTTGGACCTGCAATTCCAGTGTGCTGAATGCTGCCAGATCCAGACCTTTCAAACAAAAGCGTGGATACTTTCCTCCTCCATAGGTGTTTCCCCAGCCCACATACCTCTTTTGGTCTAGGGAACACGGAAGAGAAAGTTTTCAGGACAAAATGTAGTAGGTAAAAAAGTGTTGGGCTTGAAAAGTTAGGGAGAAATAGAGGGAGCCAGTACGTAGGCAGGGAAATGTCTCCCTAAGTCCCTAATGACTGGCCTGGAGAGGCTGAAATACAAATTGGGTAAGAAATGGGATCAGAGAGTCAGGGAGACTGAGATCATTCATAAGCCTGGCAAAGAAAGCCATGGCAAGAAGTCAATATAGTGTGGAAACATGGGCAACATCACAGCTCTGATGACCTTGGATGCAGAAGAAATGCTGAGACTACATCCAAGGGGTGCCAGGTGGCTGAGGTATCTTTGGAAAGGAGCTCAGGCCTGAGGTTCAGTGGGGACAAAGCAACATGGCAGAAAATACCAAAGTCAAAGCAGAGACAGTCACAGAATGTCTTTGGCTGGAACGACCTTCAAGATCATCTAGTTCAACCTTCACACAGATCAGAATAAAGTCCACAATCGGGGGACTTTGTGTGGCAGAGCCAAAAAACGAGATTTCTGTCAAATATCTGTGAGATAAATCATGAAGACTGATGGCTCCTCCACTTTGGCCTGTGGGAAAGGTGCTCGGTGGCCACCAGTTACTCTGCTAGCCCAAGTGGCCCTACGCGGTGTGGTGGACAGGAAGAGCTGCAGTCCGCCTAACAACTCAGAAGTGCACATTTCACACCACATAATTAATTTGGGTTTTGTAAAATGTGAGTTGGCAGGGAGCAACTTCTTCCCTTGTGTCTCTAGTACCCCCTGCTCCATTCACTTAGGCTTATTTTAAAAGATAGGATTTGGTTACCTACAGCTAGAGCCATCTCTGTGGTGCCTCCCCCTGTACTCATCTACCTTCACTTGAAGCTCAAAGAGACTTAGAAAATTCTGTTGTCTTTCATTTGCTGGGAAATGTGCATGTTGTCCTCGCATAAAGTCCTTGCACTGTGGAGGAGACGAGAACAGGGATATTTTACTCGCCTGAGGAATATTCATGGCTACATTTAACATTACAACCTCCTTCCTCTCAAAGAGATTTTTAATCCTAGTATCACACAAGGTGATCACTTGCACATTACAGTAAAAGCTGGTTTGAGTGGCCTCATTGGCTTAGGACAGTATTCCTTCTCATCAAGAAGCACACACAGAAATCTGTGAACAAATTGCAGAACAATAATTTAAAACATAGTAATTTCAACTTCTGCATGGCACCTTCCGTCTAAAGTACTTGAAAAAATTGCTAAATAAAATCTGTAAGCATCATTGCAGATGAGAAAAACAGAGCCTCAAGAGAAAAGTATTTGCCTCAGGTCCCCATGCAACCCAGGTTAGTTGGAAGAGAAAAGCAGTGCAACATAACCTCCTGCAGCACAAACCACCTGTAGGGGAACCAAAAAAAGACCAGATCCAAGTTTATTTAGTTCCTGGTGACACTTGCCCACTTGCCCTTCAGTAAAAGGGCTGAAAAAAATCTTGATCGCTGCCATAGTTCGTGAACCTGCACAAAACTTCCCTGTTCAAAACACCATGTAAATCTGGAACCATGATAACCAGCTGCCCAGGGCAGTGCTGGAGTCCCCGTCCCTGGTGGGGGTATTTAGAAGACATTTAGGTGTGGTGCTGAGGAACACAGTTTAGTGGTGCCCTGGCAGTGCTGGATTAACACTTGGATTTGATGATCTTGAAGGTCTCTTCCAACCAAAACAATTCTATGATGCTATGACCCTGCCTCACCTGTCTCTCTGAGAACTACCAGAGCATTTGTTTCCTGGAAGGATCACTGCATTCAGACCTGGGCACTATTTCCTTCCCAGGGCTATGCTGGTTGCACGGCTGATAAAAGGGAAGAGTCTTTCTAAACCTGTAGCATCTCAGAAGTTTAATTACCTCCAGGGGAGGTAATTTTTCCCTTTCCATTACTACTCCTTCCCCCTTCGGTTGTTGGCCCTTGATACTTGCTTTTGGCACAGATGCGCTGTTTGTTGCACAGGGGTTGGGCCGGCACAAGCCATTTAGCCTGGCAGTTTGAAGGAAAATATTAGAATGCCTTTTCCAGAAGAGCAAACATTGATTGGTGGTAGGAAATGTCACTTGTGCGATGCGCTGTTTCGCAAGACCACCACGGCTGCAGTGCCTCGCTCTGATCAGCCACATTCACATTTGAATACTGGATGACAGTCCAAGATTAATTCCAGTAAGTTATTCACGCCCAGAGGTTCAGATTTCCAAGCCAAAGTATGTGGGCTAGACTATGGCATTTCACTACAGCCCCAAGGAAGTGCAGTGGGAAGTCACCCAGCCCTAAGAGGGTCAGAATAGCTTGTACCTTTGTAAAATAATCCCTCTTCCTGCCTCTCCACAGCCAGGAGATGTGACAGGGGCCCTTCCTTGCTCTCAGCCAGCACTGCCAGACAGCTTGTTTACAAAAGGGGGTGTGGACATACTCAACCTTCTGGCCCCCTTGGAGAAAGATGCATCATTTACCCAGCCAGGAAAGCAAAAAAAAGGCCATTCTCAGACAAGCCTTCCTTGCAAGACCAGAATCTGTTTCTGTGAATGATCAAGTTGGGCCCAGCTTGGCCCTCCCCACTTATTTCAGTTCCACACTCTTTACATAAGAGTCTTGAAGCCAAGAAGGACTTGAGAACATGACAGTGTGAGAAGAGATACTGTCAAAACAAAAGCATGAAGGCCTATGCAGTGAAGAGCCTCTCTTCTGCTTTTCCTGCACAAGGACAAACTGTTTTCCTTCAATTTTTACTGACGCTCACAGAGCATGAAACCGATGCCTGGGAGCATTACTAGAGAGCCAGGGCAGAGGGTCTCAGCCAGTCAGCACCTAACCATCTGCAGAAGGACAGCCAAGGAGTTCCTGCCTCCTACTGCTAATTCTTTCCTAGAGTTTGAAGAATATAAACTGCAGTGAGGTTGTTTGAAATATTACACTTCCCCCCCACCCCGGAAATCACCATTATACACAAATTTTTCGGTTTTTTTTTAAATAAGGAAGAAGTAGTCTCCTTTTCAGAAGTGCCCAGCAACCCCAGCTCAACCCCAGCAACGTCTAAGGATGTACTTTCAGCATGCAGAAGTCCACTAAAAATAGGTCTAGAAGGTATTAATTGCTGATTCCCACCTTTGAAATGGAAGTTCAGAACCAGCAAAAAGAAAATCTCTCTACTATTCTATTCGACACTAGCAAATCACTAGGCAGAAATCATCAAGACTTCCACCCCACCAGGTCATAAACACATGAACCAGCTATTATTGTCTGGCTGTCTTGAAACTCCCTGCCTGATGTCTCCATCTGACAAGGAACAGAACATGCAAATGTTGGGTACATATGAATTAGGAGCCCTGACAAGGGTCTAGTTTACAACAGACCCCGTGTTTATGCTCGCCAGAAATTCATACAGAAATCACCTTCAAACATATGGCTTTCAGTTTCCAAACAGGAACAAACTACAATAAGGTAACTCTTAAAAGTAGCTGAAAGTACTCTACTGGTTGGTACTCAAAATCAGAAAGGTTTTTTTAAATAATAAGAGTGTGAAAAGTTTTCTTAGGCTAAATATAAACAGTACAGAGCATCGATCTTCTAGGCTCTCAAGAGGAAAAAAAAAAAAGTATTCCAAAATAAAATCCTTTCCTCCTCCCTTCTACAACCTGGGCAAAGACAGGAGACACTCACAATGATGTGTATGTAGTAAAGTCAATTTTTTCCATTGCTTTGCAGTCACACACACCTCTGTAAAACGGACAGAAAAACACTGCCAGTGGAAAGACACGGCAAATATCTGGTCGGTGTCTTTTATCCTGCGCTATTTCACAGCAGCACAGGCATGAAACAGGCTCACTCTGCTCTCACAGATCATTACAAAAGTCCAGGTCAACAAAGATCAGGCTCCTTGTCTAAATTGTCAGTCGTGACCCTGACGCCAGGATTACTTCTTTCTCTCAGTCTCAGGCCTCTCTGATTCCTCTCCCTTTTCGCTAAGGATACCCTTAGCAGCAGCAGCTGCCCACATTCGCCGTCTTCTTTTGGCTCCTTCGGGGCTGGGGGACTGGGGGTCCTTGCTTCCGTGATGCCAGGCTACTCCGCAGTGCCCAGCACCGGGAGGATTTGGGGGGTTGCAGATACCCCCGCCTCCCAAACCCACAGCACTGCGCTGGCCAGAGCCCGATGGCAGCGATTCAGTGCTGCTGTCTGTTGAGATGACAGGAGTTTCTGTTTGGGTTGTGCCTGCTGGCTGCCACAACCACCACGCCACAGATTTTCACTGAATTTAAAAAGCACCCCTTCCACATCTCTTAGCCCGCAGCTGAGCTTATCAGAGCAAATCATCTGTGCTGTAAAGACAGTTTTACACAGTTACAAGTTAATCAAGACCACCAACACCTCAAGGAACTGAGAAGGAAAAGAAAAAGAAAAAAAAGCCCAAATCAGAAAGACATCTTCACCTTTAGGATGGCCATTTGAGAAGCTCCATTTGAAAAGCAGCAAACTCAGGATTTCAGAAATACAGACAGCATTGAGACAACAGGTTCGCTCCAAATTCAATAGAACTAATAATACTTACCGAAGGAAGAAAAAGGTTCACAACATAGAGCAGGTCAAGTAAAAGGATTGTGCAAAACTGAAACCTCCTGCGAGGTGGGGCACATATGGAAGAAGTGCTGACTTTTAAAGAGCAGACAGAAAGAAAAAGGGGCTTGGATTATGGCTGGAGTAAAGAGCTCTCTGCTGCCATGAGTCAGCCTCCAAGGCTGGGAAATCTGCTACAGCCACATTCCAAAGCAAACAGTGTTAGATGGGGCTGGGCTTAGTCCTCACAGCCTTGCAGGAGAGGACACGGGAACTTTAACTTGAGTCCAGTTGCATCTCAGTCCTTCCCAGTTTTCAACCTACACCTCCCTGCAAAGAGTCTGTTCAGGTGTGAGCAAGCATTTGGGAAAGTGTTGATAGTTATCCTGCTCAGGCTTCTTTCAGCACTAACTAAAGCAGGGCAGATCTCTGAGCAGATTCTAAATGAAATACTGGGCAGGGGGAAGGAAAAAGAAAAAAGGCAGGAAATAAAAATAATGTATCCAAACTACAAGGGGAAGGCAGTGAGCTACCTTAATGAGTTGGGGAGGGGTTCCCCTAAAATTTTGCACAGGACTCCTAAGGAGCTACTGAGATAGTAAAAATCCTAGAAGAACAGCTGAAAAGATCTGGTTTTATAGCCTCTCTCCTGCACTCATTTTTTCTTAAAATACAATTTGCTTTGATAAAATATTAAATAAGCTATTGAAAAAACAATGCGTTCAACATCTGCCAAAATCTCTGTAACAGTGTCCTTCCAGACACACCCCCCAGGCCCAACCAGGAGCTGGCTGAGACAATTCCAGAGGGGGCGGGAGGCGGGGCAGAGAGCAGGAACTTGCTTGGGGGAGCTTTCAAGATTACTCCCTTTTTCTAACTAACAATCTCAAGAAGTAAACTTAGCCTACATGGAGCAGTAAAAGAGGAATGGAGCTTTCTCCCCTCTACCCTAACTGTGGTCCCCCAGCATGTTTAGGTCCTGATCCCAGCCTCCTGTAGAGGGAACCAAGTCCCATGATACCCAGGAAAGGCAGGAATTAATTAAGAGCTAATGAAGCCTAAGTATTTTCGCGATTCCATTGTACCCTGATCCTTGCTGCATTAATCCCCACACAAATGGCCTAAAAGCCTAGGTGATGAACACTGCCTGCAAAGAGACCCACTACTCCTGTACTTCCCAGCGGTCGAGCATCTGAAGATGCCATGTAGCCTTTCACATGAACTGAGGCTCCTATTAATCTAAGCCCAACGGAGCAAAACTAGTGAAAATGCCACTTGATTAGTCCATGACTCAAGAAGAGCCTTATTTATTATTAATGAAAAAGTTCTCATTAAACTGTATTTTTTTCAGCAAACCTGGGAGAGGCTGGTCTCCACAGGTTTTTAGCTTGTTCTGTTACAGTCTTAAGCAGCTCACCAAATACAGTGCTTCCCAAGCTGGCTGGAAAGAGCATGCAGAAGCTTTTTACCTCCTTCTCATTTTAGCTGGTATAATGAAGACAGAAATGTAAACGTTTAGGGAAAAAAACGTGAATTCATATTTCCCTCTTCCCCACATTCTCATAAAACTTCGCTCTGGGGAGCTGTTCAGCTTCCTTTTGGAGCTGTTCTCAGAGACCTTCTTAGAACAGATACCAACACTGGAGATTTGGCAAGTGAGAGGTCACACGATGCAATGACTTCAGATAATCAGCAGTGCAGTTACTGAGACATCAGCATGTTTGTCACTGTTTCAACAGGAGCTTAAAGCATTTAAACAAAGTGAATTCCAAGTCCAGAACTCCAAATAAATAGATCAGTTACCTACCCAGATGAGAGGGAAGCAGTTTCCCTAAAGCCAGGTAGATTTACATCAACAGAACACAGTAACCTACTGTTTCCAACCACTTTAGAAAGTTAAAGACAAAACATAAATCGACAGTGTTGCTCTATAAGGTAGCCCTAATAAATACAACCAGCATCAGTATCACAGTCCTATCCTACCTACCACTGGTCCAGCCTATCCCTTTGAATTTATTACTGAGCAGAGAAATAAACGGTAAAGGTGTTGGTTGGTTTGTCCGTGAAGTCAATCGGTGAGTCGGTATTCACCAGCGAGTAAGTCAGGACAACAGCCCTTCCATGCACAGTCCCAGCCCATAATGTTCCAGCCAGCTTCCTGCAGCAATCAATAAGAGTCGTGTCTGTGTAAGAAAGAGTTCAGCCAGGTACTATGAGAATCACAGAGTACAACGCCTATTCTATTAGAAATAAATGAGCTCATTTACATTTTAATTCTGTGGAACAAGCCACTCTCAACAGGGCAGTTTGCTAGAGTTACTGCAGAGGTACAGAAGTTATAATTTTCATCATAAATGCACATTACAACAAAAATCTCATCAGAGAAAACAGAGAAGCAATAGGCATATTAGGGAAACTGTCTGTCTGGGAGGTCCCTCCAAATCATCATGAACAGAGTTTCTTCTTATCTTGCAGTATGTTGTTGCACAGCTGAATACCATAAGAAGTCTCATTAGTCAGCATGGAAATAAGTACAGAAAATGCTGTACTCCTCATTGACCCTTTCAAATGATTACCACTGTACAGATGGAAATCACGCCAAAATATTTAAAGACATAAATAATTTAACTGAACAAGCTCAAATAAAAGCATTACAATAACTGCAGAATGCACTGATTCTCCGCTCTCTGACTTAAGGCTTCATTTCTATGAATGTTGTAGTCCTTACACCAAGAACCTGCCATCCCTGACTGGAATAGAGGATGGAAAGGCAAACTCCACCGGGTAGGTGGTGCAGTGCACCAAAATAGCGTTTTCTTTTTTTTTTTTTTTCCCTCCCCTCTCTCCTAGCAAAGACTGCAATGATGGCCAGGTCAAAATCTGCTTAAGGGAGAGGACATCGTTTTTTCTGGATGTTTTTTAGATTCACTGTGATCTTAATATTGCTCATGAGAAACTCAGATCATATTTGGCAGATAACTATGGCTCAGTAAAACAACCTGGACCCCTCAAATATTGGAAGACCTTGGAATACAGTGTTTATAAGTCATGATTTCTACAGTGACAATCCCATATTTATAGGGTGCTAGTATTTATGACAAAGAGAGAGAGTCCTCGTTCCAAGTTGCTACTCTTAGGTAGGGAAGGAACATTAACCCAGAGCTTTCATTTCAGAGGAGACAGACCTAATCATTAGGCTGAAAGCTATTCTGAGGTAGATTCTTCTTCACTATTTTTACCTGGGCTTGTATCACTTTATACAGAACAATCAGAGAAGGCAAAAATCGGAAAACTTCCAAGTCACTTCCACTCTCTTTCTGGCTCTATGACTAGTATCATTACTTTTTTCATGATGGAAGAGCTTCAGGATTATAGAGCATACCCCAGGAGAGCCTACAACTGTGTACTGAGAGCATTCCCAAAAGACAGGGAGAGATGGTTTGGCACAAAGCAAAGAACTGAGCCAAGGCCAAGCACAATCTAGAAAAAGTCTTGGGATCTCCACTGGTGGGGTGCAACAAGCCTTGTTTCCTTCTTTTTTTTTTCTCTCCACTTCATCTGTAGCTTCAATTGTTTCATTTTCTTTCGACAGCCTCAGATGAAGTGGGTTTCCTCAGGGCTGAGCCTATTTGTTACATACAAGGGATTTTTGTAAAATGTTTTCTTCTAGGTTTCCCAGAAAAAAACAGAAAATTCCTCTTGTAAATCTCTCCTCCCTGCCACCCCAAAAGCAGCAGAGGGTGAAGCCAGCATTATCCACTGATTCACTTTCATTATACATTGAAAACCGTGGTGGCAGTCAGATCATTTTCAAGAAGCAGAATGGTAAAAAAGAAGCGGCTTGAAGTATTTTCCTAGATTCAAAATAGTATATGGAAACACAGAGTATAGATTTAGCACTTCTACCCACACAAACCTCCTAAGTAGGCTAGTGTCAAATTAAATCATCACCTCAAGTAAATATTTTTTAAATTATTTTATAGACACTAGCTTATAGCTGGGGCACCTCAGGAAGGGTAGCTCCCAGCTGCAGGTTTACGTGCACGTCCCGCTGTTCCCTTCTCTAATCACACACTGAAACAAGCCTTGGAGCAGGGAGGGAGAAGGGAGACGGAAGCCTGTGGAGCAAGAAGAGAGTCAAGATGATTTTACTCCCTCCAGCTCCCCCCATCCCCTTCCACTTATCATCATGCAGGAGGAGGAGGGCGATCTATTGATACTGGGCGTAAAGGCAGCGGCACTTCTGATCCTCTGGGGCTTTTGTGAACAGCAGTGAGCTGGGGAAAGAGAACAAACGGCCTCCCCTACGTGCACTGTTAGGGTAGGAGACAAAGAGAAACCTGTTTTGAATCACTGAGGACTATTACCGTAACAAAGTCTGAGATAACATTTCGCCAGAGGATACAAGAGATTCTGAGAGGAGCAACAATGAAGGCAGACAACCTTTCAGTCATCTTATCAAACTGCTTGGGGTACTTATTGAACAGTGGGAGAAATAATAGCAAATAGAGAGCAAACACAGTTAATCTTTACACAAAGGCTTTTTTTGATAAATAATAAAATAGAGTTAAGACTGGCGTGCTGGCCTTTGCCACCTCACGCTGCTTAGAAGCCAGGATGTAAGGCACGCCTAAACAAATTCCAGATAAACAAATGGGGAAATGTTGCATGAATGAATTTCCTCATTCTCCTGTTCCAAGAATTCAAGAAGCAATCAAAGCACTCCGAGGTTCGCTGTGCTTCTACAGACTTTTTTTTTGACACGTTCCTTTACAGGAGCGTCACAACAGCCCCAGTATCAGTAGCTTTGGTGTCACTGTATGGTATGTAAATGGAATAGGCAGATCTTTGACATAAAAATAATAATCTCTGGTAAAATTACAGTACTACAGTGTATCAGAGCATCAGAACTGTGGAAATATTAATACATGGATCTTTGACAATACAATGTAAGATGTCACTTTGAGCAGTTATTATGCTAATAACTGATACTTATTATAAAACAACATGAAAGAGGTAAGCTCTACGGATGTAGAAAGGGATATTTAGTATTCAGAAAATATATTGAAAAGGAAGGAAAAGTAAGCGCTTCACACAACATCTAATCCCACATTAGGCAGATGAGGAGTTCCCTGGCAGATGGGTGTCAGGGTCCCCTGGGACTGGGAAGAAGCAGCGCCTTCTCTCCCAGTGGAGCACACATGCCAGGAGAACTTACTGCAGCCTTCCAGCTTCTTCTTGTGGTGCAGCGGGCTAAACTGGGACTGAAATCATGAAGGTGAGGAGAAAAAGTGGCACTAGAGCTTTGAGGATTAAGTAGAAAAACTGCTCGTCAAGTCTACCAGGGTTTCAAGAGAAACCGCTCCTGCTCACCAATTTTAAAACATAAAAAAATCTGATACTAAACAAAGAGAAACATACCATGATGAGGAAAAGGTCTCATACCAAATTCCCTATATAAAGCAAGCAAACCAGCATCATGACTGGTTCCAGTTAAGCTACAAGAAAGCATCCATTTACATTATGGAAAAAAAAAAAAATTCTAAGACTATGAAATGTTGCATTCAAAGCCAAAGGAAATATTTACAAACAGTTCGTAATATAAGGAGGAATCCAAGGAAAGAGAGCCTCTGTTGGCCTGGTGGCTAAAGAGTAAATTTCTCTAGGGCTTGTCCACTTGGGGAAGGAGCAAGTTGTAGCTATTCTACATTAACTCTCACCTGGGCTCTCTCACTCCACACTAAGAACCCGTTTTTCCACCTCATCTGAAGTACAGAGGCACTCCAGGGGCAGAATCACTCATCAGGCACAGTGCTCCTATGCTCTCAATTCAAATCCTAGTTGTGCTTCACAAAAACTCTGTCCATATAACCAAGCCACATCCAGAGCCTTCATGGGCAACCGAAACAATTCTCACCCTCACAAACACAGGCTTCACATCCACCACCTTTGTGAAGACAGAGCACAAGATGTAACACTTGAGACAACAGCCCTAAATAAAATTCTTACAAGAACAAATGTAATCCATTTCGAAGAGGAATGTTGGGGCTTATGCTGTAGCAGTTGGAAATACCTGTCTTTCAACATTAAGTCTTGGGAGAATAATGCTCAGCTGCAATCTAAACCTTAGTGAGCGCAGCACAACAACTAGAAGAAGCTGTGGGATTACTTGTCAGAGCTCCCAGGCCAGGAGAGGAAAAGCTGCCACCCAGCTTGCATGTAGGTATAACGAACCCCTCACCTCACACAAACCACGTGGGCTCTCACTGGAACGTTGCTTGCCATTGCAAGCACTTCCTCACACAGACTTCTATGTACAGATGCATTCCCAGGGCAATTGCACTGACCATGGACTAGACCATACGGCCTTCTTTTAATTACTTGGAATTTTCTGGGTCAGTTTTATGCAACCGCTCACCACCTACCCCTTATCCTTTGCCTCCTGTCAGATTTCTACAACTTTTTCAGGATAGATGCAGGCTCCCTTAACTTTGTAGCTGTTTACCTGGGTTTAGCTGCCTTTTGTGGTAGACTGAAGACAACGGCCACCTGCAAAAGCTGTCAACAGAAACGTGTGAGTATGCAAAGGACGTTGAAAGTTACTGCTTTACTAGCACAACTCCAGTAGGCAGCTGTGACCAGCCACCGGTGTGTTCAAATTCTTGAAGCCTCATAACCTACAACTCCTCAGGTATGTCTGATGCAGAAACAAAACTTCTTTCCCCTGCTTTTGATTCGCAATTTGATCACTGGCCAGCATACTAAGAAGAAGATTTGGAGACCAACACTTTCTTCCAGTAGAAAATGCTACTGCAGTTATTGTCAGTTAGAGCTGGAGCGGGCTGGGAGCACGACAACAACAGAGGGCATATGTAAGAGGGCAGTAAGTTTTCCACTACACATACCTGCTAGAGACCTGCAAACGTAGGAAGAAAAAGCAAAAAAATGGCAGCCTGAGGCATGTTCCTGTTAACTCTGTCATGATCGAAATCCGACTTTGACAGTGTAGAGTTGTGGGTTTTTTTCCCCCTAAACCTTCAGCTCTAATAATCAAGGTATTCCGTTACACTTGCAAATTTCCCTTGAAGAAAAGTGGTGAGCAGAGCCTAAGAAAAAGCTTGAAAAGAAGATTCCTTCAGAAACTAAAAAGTAGAGGTCGTTCATAAATCATTCCTCAGTCCTAAGCCATCCTTGTCATTGGGATCCTGATTCATGATTTTATCTGTAAAGTCCAGCAGAACCACTGAATTTCCCTTCCTGACAGGTGAACGTAACTCATCTTACACCATGTGCTGGAAGTTTTCCTGGCATTTTAAGATAAACTGTCTCTTCAGGCTCTAAGACTCTTCTCTTCCCTTCTAATACCAAAGCTTCAATTAGCCCATGATTAAAGAGGCTGTACTTACAGATCCAAGCAGAAGGTACAGGTTGTCAGTTTTATTCCGGGTCAGGAATTTGCTTCTCTGCATGCTCTACACTTCAGAGTTTAATGTGAGAAGAGAGTTTAATAACAGGTAAGTCAGATTTGCTAAACAACGGGATTCAGTCTTGATTATCAATTAAATGGGCATAAAAACTTCTACACAGATGGTTTCTGCCAGTCTACAGAAGTCTTAAGGGGAAGAGAACTCACATTCATTCACAGAAGCATCTTATGCAAAACTAAACCAAACCCAACAGAACATGTGCCTCGTGTGATGCTGCTTTCAACTCTTTTTAGCTATAAAAAACCCTAAAAGACTGTAAACTGCAAAATACTGGGTGAGCAAAAGAATTCTGAAGCTCCATTTGCTTTGTGAATTTGTTTCTTACAATTCGGAGTGTCGATTGGTTTCTGGAAAAATATGATGCAAAATCCTTCACCACTGTTGGTGCTTACGAGTGCCAGAGGAAGGATCTCAGTGTCACTGCATGAAGTATGTCCACACAGACAGATAAGCAGCTTCAGTCCCACAAAACTACCCAAAGGAAAGGCACAGCAGCCTGGTGTTGGAGTCCTCACCTCATTTACACTCAGGTGCAGCTCTGGTTATTCGCCTTTACTTTTGACCTGGTTCCCCCTGCCTTTCTCACACTTCAGCTTCTGTGCAGGTTCAAACAGACACCTATTTTTTAATTGCCAAAGAAAATGTTGCTTTCTCCTGCACACTTCGTCACGTGGTTTCCGCACAAAGATGACACTGTCCCATAGTGTTTAATGGGCAACATTCCATTTTGGATCAGTAACACATAGAAACTCTGGTAATGCACACTCTCCTAATTTAGAAATGGAACTTTATAACACCAAAATATTGCACGAAGCTCCACTGCTTGCTCTTCCATTAATTTTGTTCTTACTCTGTTGGATTAGCATCAGCAATTCTTAATTGATGCACTATGAGCCATGCCATCAAATATTCTCTAGAGATCTAGCTGGCAACTACAGTGAGTTTCTAAATTTTGGTAAGCTACCGATTATTTAGTTTGTGATTACTTCAGAGTAAAGATCTTCTTACATTTTGGAAAGCCCCAATAAATAGTGGGCACGGCTACAGATACATAATAGACTATAATAAGGATTCTTATGATGGTAATGCACAATGCACAACCACTTTCCAGATGATATAGAACAAATTGTGCTGCCAACCGAAGGAGCCAAATCCAAGAGCAGATCTGTAAGAGGAATTACTGTTGAACCAACCTCATCAGTGGGAAATGCTTCAGCCTCACAAACCCTTGTTCGCGTTAGCATAGTCTTCACCCAAGTTAATGAAATGCAGCCTGCCCCTAATACAGCCGGAAAACCCAAGGAACTCCCATACAGGCAACTCCAACTAATCAGAGGCAGAACTGGCATAAAAGAGAGTCGGGACAAAGAATATTCTCCAGCAGAGCAAAAAGCAACACGATAGGAACGAAACCACCAAGAGGCAGATTTACATCACAGCCTTTCCTAGTCACCATTTAGCTAATCTTTAGATTTTTAGTCTTTTTAATCCTTCCTCATAAATTAATACCTGTAGCTCCCAATTATTTCAGTAGCAGGCTCTCTGAGCTGTAACGTGTAAAGAAAATTAATGACCTTTAAAATAGAAAGTTTACTTCCGCAGCCGTTAATTGCCATTGTAGCGCAGATGAACTGTTAAGCAGGCCCGTGAAATCTTTTACTCAAGCACCTCATTGCAGGGAAGGTAATACTTTACTCAAATCCTTGGATAAAAAAAAGGTCAAACACAATGAAGTTTCTATCAGAGAAATAATCTACTCGGGTCTATTTGCCAAGTAGCGCAAACAAGTTAACCAGAGGCATCATTAAGTTCTGAATCCCATTACGATCATAGAGCAGAAACCCGATTGCAATTCCAGTGCCTTAGGCAGATGATGTCATTTTAAGTAGGGAATCAGTCCTCGGGACAGGCTGTATCAAGGATTCTCATTGATTATCATTTCCAACTAGAGGACATAAAAGCATTCAATGGCCACTTTGATGCTGGAAGTGCCCTTTCACCTGGACACTTTCCCTGGCAGATGATGGTAACCAGCAGTGTTATATTTCTCTTGTAAAATTTTTTTTCTGCTTAACGGATCTCCACTTAATTAATTTCAGCTCCAAAATGTTAGCATTCCCAGTAACAACCAATAACCACAAGTAAGCAAATCATGAGTAACATCCTTGTCTGCAAACAAAGAAAATACTGTATTTCTCTAACATAGTCCTGCCTCCTGCCATTAGCATAGCTGTGTGAAATGAAATATAAGAGTTCTAGTGAGTGATTTTTTTACTAATCCCGAGTAACACATTTTGCAAAACTGTCAAAAAGAAATATAGTTCAGTTGCTGAATACAGAATGGAAATTATTTACTTTACAATCCAAACTTCTCTATTTACATAAAAATAACCTGGCTACAGCAAAAATTTTAGGCTAACACACAAAATTAATGGAGTCCACTTGCATATCATTCTCAATGGGTTATTTTATAGCCATCATAACATCAGTTGTGAGGAGAAGACATGCACTCATACTCGCAGTACGTTTCAGTGTGCAAACAATATTTCAAAAAAGTGCACCAGGCAAGCGTCAGAAAAGGACTACCCTAAAAACACCATCCTCTCTAAAACCTGCATTTGCACAAGAGTCTTACTTCACTCTTAACATCACTTATCTCAGAGTTCAAATTTATTCCCACAAGAAAGAATGAGAAAAGCTTCTTGGCTGTAGAGTGATCCACCTACCATCTTGATTTTATTTCTTCGCTGGCATTTTTTAGCAGAGCTTTGTTTTCCACTGGTTTTACTGGCATCCTAGCACTCAGCACTGCTGCTTACACAGGACTCTCTCCAGTCCATCCATGAAGACAATCACAGAAGCCTGAGGAACACATTGTTGTCTCCAAGCAGCAGCTGGGCCTCCCAGGGCCAGGGCTCCAGGAGGGCCGAGCACTCTCCTGGCAGCCACACCACTATGGGCTGTGAAAACAGCTTCCAGACTTTTGGTCAAGCTGCCACTCCAGAGCCAGCTGACCTTTTGAAATATCTAGACTTTTTGCTGAGGATCTAAGAGAGAAGCATCATTTACTGCTGGGACTTCCACAGTTTTCAAAGTCTTGGCTCCGCACCACCAAATGTGGAAGTACAAGTGTAGCAGGATTTTCTGCAAGGAATATCTTCAAGGNTTATCTCCACCCTCTAATCCCCACCTAACTGGCAGCTGTTTCCCATTTCTACTTTAGTTCTCAGCCTTTCAGGGTGTGCTTGGCCTGGCCTCCCCTCCTGGCTGGCCCTCTCACAACAGAGGGAGCCCATCCCTCACATCAAGGTCTGCTATGGCATGTGTCCCCACCACTCCACGCCTACTGGGTTACAGCCAGCAGTAGAGCTAAAAGATCTTCTTGGTGGCAAACACAGAGGCCAACCCAGTCTTGCCCTTGGTTCCAACAGGAGGCACCTGGGCAGCCTTAGCCCCTTGTACCTGGTTGTGAAATTCATCCAGGTGTCAAGTTCACTTCAGGGCTCGGGGTTCAGACCCCAGCACTTCACCTCCAGGGATGGTGACTCCACCACCTCCCTGGGCAGCCCACTGCAGCACCTGATGGCTCTTTCAGTAAAGAAATCCTTCCTGATACCTAATCTAAACCTCCCCTGAAGTAACTTGAGGCCATTTCCTCTCTTCCTGTCGTTATTTACTTGAGAGAAGGGGTGGCACCCACCTTGCTACAACCTCCTTTCAGGGAGCTGTAGAGAGTGAGGTCTCCCCTCAGCCTTCTCTTCTCCAAACTAAACAATCCCAATTCTCTCAGCTGCTCCTCACAGGACTTATTCTCCAGACCCTTCACCAGCTTCTTTGCCCTTCTCTGAACTAGCTTCATGTCCCCTTCAGCCTCTCATGAGTCCAGATGCAACTGTGAGAACCTGTCCTTGATTTACTGAAATTAGGTCAAATCTGAAGGCTTCCCAATAAAATATTTTTGAAAAATCTCTTGACCAGCTCTTGTCCCCGCGTGACCCATCAGTTCTATCTCCAGTTTGCCATGTTTGATGATTCTCTGGCCTCAGAGGTCCACAAAGAAGGACTAGAAGAAATGGAGCAGGGGAGAAGAAAGTAGTAGGTAAAAAGTTCATCTTGACTCTCTCTTGCCCAGCGCCTGACTCTCGCTTACATTAATGAAGAACAAAAGAATGTGAGGGTAGATGACAAGGACAAAGCTAATGATTAGATGCCCTTAGACTTAATTTGTGACCTCATTCCATCTTTTCCTCCTTAGAGACAATGAAATGCAATAATTTGAACTCCTAAGGAGAATGTGACAGTTTGCTGTTGCTTTTAAGGCACACCCAGATGCATGGAGCTTTCGAAAGGAAAGAGGCATAGCTGTGGTAATCTGTACAGGAACCAGGAATCATGATCTGTGATCTACTGGTGATCTACCCAGCCAGAATCCTGCAACCAAACAAGTGCACAAACAGCTGCCTGTAAGAAAGACAAGGGAAAAAAAGGCCTTTTGACCTCGTTAATAGCAAAGGAGCTCGAACCAAAGAGGCTTTTAACTTTTCCACCATTCTTTTTTGGCTTTTAATCCACCCCATTGCAATTGGATATCCCTGTTATCTACATAAGTGAGTGAGCTAGATGTTAATGCTTGGCGCTCTAAGCACCAGCAAGCTGAAGAGCTCTTTCCTCCTCCTTGACTCAAACCTCCCCCTTCAGTGAAGTGAAGCCTAAGCCTACTCTGTTCCTCCGGCGCTGCGTTAAACTCGTGCCCTCAGAGATCACCAACAAGCCTATCACCAACAAGTTCCACCAGCAAGCAGTTCACTGCGTGACACGAAATTTCTTTCTACTTATTTTTGACTTTGCCACATTAAAGCTTCACCGAACGCTCCCTATTCTTCCCTGATGGTAGAATAGCTCTGTGGAGCCCACGCCTTCGTTGTCTGTAACCTTTTATCATCTCACTTCTGATTCATCTAATTCATTTCCTCTCCAAGGTAAACAGTCCCAATCTTCCCAATCTTGTACTATATGAAAGTTTTCCCATGTCTGTTTAAAAAAAAAATTATTTAGGTAAACAGTTAAAAACTTACTCTGTTAGCTTAGCTTATGCCTAGAAATTACCCGTGCAGATTAAATTTGTATTAGACAGGTTTATCTGAATTAAGTGTATCCACACAGGATTTTTCACCAAATTCCTAAAGTCAGTTTAAAAGCATACCTTTTGGTAAAGCAAAGCAAACCGAAGTGTAGTTAGACCGTAGCCAAGGACTTCCAAGAAGGTTTCAGACAGTGCTTTGGGAAAGGGTTTATTTCAGCAGACCCCTCAGGGATAGCAATCTCCATTATCCTGAAATTCATGAAGCCCCCATGCATAGCAGGGAGTAATTCTTCTGAAATATTTTCCATCGGCAACGCAGGGAATTGTTACAGAATTAACGTGTTTTATCTTGATAGCACCTCCATTTATGGGAGATAGTTTATTGCCTAGGCAAGTCAAATTGCTATTAAACCACAGATTTTAATTCAGCGGTAAGTGAGCTGCCCTTTCGTACCCAGAACACAACAGAGATACAAAAAAATTTGCTATAAAAATTAATGCTGAAAATACCAAATATGAGCATTGTTTAAGTTTAAACAAAGGATATTTGCTAGTTCATTCCATGACTTAGCTGCATTCAAAAATCCAACCAAAACAGGCTTTGACAACAGACACACACACACACATTTTCTTGCGGAATAAAAGTTTTAAATTATGGCTGTTAAATGCATGGTATTTCTTAATCATAGCAGTCATTGTTATACTCATAATAATACATTTGACAGAGGGGAAAAAAAAGAATTTATCGAAAAGCTGCCAATGGATTTTAATAAAAAGTACTTTCCAGTAGAAGGCAATGTTCTTATCTGCTAGTCTACAAAGTGCTTGAGTATTCTGCAAGGAATTTAGAGGCACTATTTTGCAATAGAAACTTACTGAAAGTTACAAAGCAGCAAATAATTTGAAAAATCAAATCTACAGGCCACTGAGTCGAAAGAAAGCAATTTCCCTTGTTAACATTAAGATCTATTATACCCACGTACAAATTTCCATGCAAGTCAGACTTCGCTCATTGTGTTATTTTGCCTTACTTAATTAAAAATGAGAAAAAAAAAAAAGAAAGAGAGAAAAACACCTATCCCCCTTAATTTTGCCTCTTAAATTGTTGGTGCCAGTAGGATCCTGAGGCCAGTGTTTCCATTGAGGCTACTCAGAGAGCAGAGGTGTGCTCATCACTGCCAGAAAAACAGTGCTGAGGTTGGAGTGAGCAGCCACCCAGCCTGCCCATCCCGGCAAGTCTACCTCCATTGCTGTACTCTCTGGAAAACTGCCTAGACAGACCCAGCATGATCTCAGAACCCTAGTTACCACCTCCCAAATCATTTCTGAACTTGGTAAATAGTAGGGCTAATATCAAAGGAGAGAACTTCAGACGATTGAGGCCCAAAGATCTCCCTTTCACGGGATGCAGAGACTGAAATCCACGCAGCCCGTCCCAGGCACGGCCATGGTCCTGCCAGAGATGCCCCTTGTTCAGACTTCTTTGGGTCTACCCCACATGCATGTTCCCTATAACCTTCACTCCTTGTTTCCCCATGGAAAAGCCTTATGCCCTCAGCTGCTCCACACCAGCAGGATGTGCTAGCTGGATGGGCAGAGCTGCTTTGGAAAGGCTTGTGCAGAGCCCCACATAGCTTCCAAATGCCTTCCTGCCAGCTCACTTCCCCTGCCTAACTCCACTATCTATAGCTTTCAAATGCCTCCCCTTCATAATCACACCTCCTACTATTTTGAAGACTATTTTGTGGGAAGGCTGAACATATTTGTTGGCTCACTGGCCCCGAGCATACTGACTGCTCATTCAATAGCATTCACACAAGACTGGAAAATACTCGTCATCCTCTTACTCTCTGGCACTCTGTTACGAGCTTACTACTGTTCTCCTCTGCAGTCCAGGTCCAATTTGGATGTCAGACACAGAACAATGCCAGCAGAAGCTCCGGTTCACAGTCAGGAACCAGTCACCAGACACAGTGCAAAACCAGACGCACACTGGCACGTTACCATTAACATGAGGTTTGCCACGAGTAAGCTCTTTGCCATTCATCTTTTTGTCAGCGAGGATGAGGAAAAATTGGGTTATTACAAGATTTTTAACTATTTGCAAGGTGCTACCATTCTTTAGCGATGGCATGAGTCAAAAGCTCAGGCACACGCCAGGACAAATAGATTCTCCTGCTTTCTGTAGCCAGGTCTTCTCAGGAGCAAATTCCCACGGAGATCACACAGCCTACAGCATAATTGCCTCCCGGCTGTCTAAATATTCAGGCAAGGAAAGAAGAGATTAGCTGGGTCAATCTGCCCGCTCACTAGCCAGCCTGCCAAGCACATCCACCACCCAGCCCCATTCTGCCCGTTGTCTGCTGCGACTGACCGGCTTTCCTGGGCTCAGCAGAGCCACGCTGAATCCACCTGGGGCATTCTTGCCAGCGGCTAAACCTCAGCTAAAATAAACCCCTGGCTGTCACCAGGAGCAAAGCAGGTAGGGTGAAGGGGAACAACTCCATAGGCATGCTCGCAGTCAATATGGTAAACAGCTGACATATGGTAATTTGCAAGGGGTTGCCGTTGCTGCAGCAATTATAAAAAGGCTGACACTCAGCTGAAGGAGCTGACAGTTGGAAGTTACGCCCTAGCACAAAAGAGAAAAAAATAAAAGAGCAAAATGTGACTGAACCATTGTCTTGCACACTCCTATGTTGTTGACAAATGTATGAGTAAGTATGAGAAGTCGGCCCTTTCTCACGAGTGTCACCATCGGCTGCTGACGAAAAAGTAACCCGAATCTATTACAGATGTGCTTCTCTGCAGAGTGATGCTCCTGCAGGAGAAGAGGACAAAGCATTCCGCTCTTAGCAATCTGTGTGCAGGCTAAGGCTCTAGGATCAAGAGAAACACTTGACATTGTGATACATCCCTTCTACATGTGAAAAAAAAAGAGAGACTATTTGAAATATTGCATGGTAATGAAATAACTCTTTAAACATATCACACTAGGAAAATGCAAGTTTGTTAATGGTTTCAACTTTAACGTAAATTCTCTTTTTAAGGTGCTTCAAATAATTGTTCATTTATTGCACTAGCACTTTATATCACTACCACAAATAGATCCAGGTTAGATATCACATTCTCCAGCACACTTGTTTTACTGGGCTCTAAAGGCAGTTTTTCATAGAGCAGGAAATACAATTTCATACTGTTGAAACATTACACTTACTGCTACATGAACATATAAGTACACAGGGTTCGTTGTAGCAGCAAGGTTTAAATACATTGTGGTGATAGTTCCCCCTCAAAAGCTCCAAACTGCAAAATCTGACCCTGCAAGTGTCCACACCTGACTGTGAGAGAGCAGGGAGCAATCTGATTTACAGTTACATTCATTTTATACAATTGTCAGGTAATTCATATCAACTTCTGAGTTTGAGCACGTCCAGAAACTGTGCAGATGCACTTTCATTTTAAAAAGCACCAAAGCATTTTCCAGCACGGAATCACACAAGAACAAAGTGGAAGATGTACAGCATTCGCTTCCTCCGCGGCAGCATAGTTCCTAATCCCAGACAAAATCTCATCAAGGGAGTTCCAGTCTTTTGTGTGGAATAGAGTAAGACTTGGACTATGTGTCTTCAGTAAAACTGTTATTATTTTAACAAACTTTAAACCTTGAAGAGCTTAATGCACAGAAAGGAGCTTCAATTTCTCGTTTGTGCTATAGCATGTCCTTCGCCCTGATGTATAAATAGAAGAATCCTTTAAACTGCCAGAACACCGACAATGCACATCTGACCATCTCATCTGATCCTACTAATCCATCTGCCTCTGGATTACTTTTAACAATCTGCACCTCCCCACTCCCTCCTGCCTGGTTTCTACTCATAACAAGTTTTACTTGGTCATAATTCATTTCAAGAAGGTAAAATATAGCATGCCTGTGAAAAAGCGGTGGAGTTCCTTTGCCAGTAGGATGCAAACTTTGTCCTTAGCCCATTACGAAGTCAAAAATTGTACCTCAGAGCTTTAAAAATGATGTATCTTAGAAGCACTTTCCTAAACTCTGAGTTTCTTAAATTTATTAACTGACAAGTCCTTTTGACCTTTGCACATCTGGGCTGATGCTGAAGTGCTAAAGCTGCTGTCATGTCAAGGGTGCACTGTCCTCTGTTCCAGAGTCCACAAGCAGCATTGCCAGCACACATCAGCACTGGCTTGGAAGGAGATCAGGGGAAGGGGACAGGAACAGACTAGAGGTCAGAGGTGATGCTTTGTCCCCCACTATGGCCAGTACTGCATTGTCATCCAGTACCAGCTGGGCAGAGAGAAGACCTGAGGAGTATTTTACCTGTGGTGAATGTGCCCCCAGATACCTCAGATCAAGCAGTGCCCTGCCATACATGCAGGTCCCATTCCCTCACACTTGCTGAAAACAAAGGAAGATGGATAAACTGCCTTGTTCTCCTTTTCCTTTAACTTTGCACGTAAAATTTATCATTAGATCCACTGCTGCATTTATGCATTTTCTATTGTTTTGGCTTTTAAATATGAGTTTTATTAGTCCTGCCTACTTGTTGCACATTGGCTTTTTCTGCGTGCAAAAGCCTGTAATTACGAAACGCTGCCTGAAGAGAGAAAGTCGGTGAGTCTTACTAACAGGCAGAAAGTGCACAGAAGAGGCCAGGCAAAAATCTCCCCAAGTGCCCAACAGGCAGGCTTTAGGTCCACACACGGGGCCTATGGAGTGGCTGTGGACGTCCGTCTGGAGGTCATGGCAGCAAGCTCACCCTTTCCCTGCATCCATCTGGACAGCCAGATACCTGCTAACGATGTGTCATTGCCTGTGCATGGATGGTGGCTGCTTAAAGCAGAAGTCAGGTTATCACTTGGAAAATTCAGCATATGTCCCTGACACAGGCAAGTTGAAAGACGCTTCCAGTCATAAATCCGTTCAGACGCACACACGCGTGCACACTGCTCGGTCTCTAAAAGTGGACTGATCTTCCCGCAATCACTTTAGATTAGGGACAATTTAGTCTAAGAGCACATCATTTGAGAGCCTTGAGAGAAATAAGACAGGACAACAAACGAGGATTGTTTCATTTCTAAGATCTTTGGGGATATCCCTTCTAGCCTGTCATATCTCTCAAACCCAGCTAATCCAAATATCACTCTATCTGTTGGCTCTGGCAAGGACTCGCTGTGGCCTTTTATTAGCTATGAAGCAATGGGCGGGAGAGAGTGAGCCAATTAATCATTAAAAGTGGCCTTCACATGCTTTGAAAGTCTGCACATCCTCGGAACCCACTCCATAAAGTTAACCAGGCTAACCAAGGCACTGTACAACGTCTGTGAAGCCTACACAGGCATTTGGCCAACTCAGTTGTGTGCTTAACTCCCCATGACCTCAAAACACACTTCATAAAGCTCTTTTGTCTCAAAATACAAACCTTACAAACTCCTTCCTTCCAGTCCTACTCAAAAGTCATTGTTTTCAATTAGCCTTCCGGCAAGGACCCCTCTGGCTGCCCTCTGTGCCACTCCCTCTCACTCTTCGTTCACCTGAAGAGCAGAAGTTCTTTGCATCCTGCCCCCACATAACATGCCCACCTGCCTGTCTGTGAGTTCTTGCAGCTGTCCTTCCTGTGGGTAACCACCTCAAGGCAGTAACGGCCTCTTTTTGAATTCTCAGCAAAGCACAATGCTGTTATTATACTATAGCTACTACCACATTAGTACTAAATACGACAGTTGCACAATTATTTGTGGTAGACACTAGCCCTTTAACTCCCTTTCCACAAAGACTTATCTTGAACATGTTCATTTGAATCCAAAAAGGGATTTTCTGCTATGGACTGCAGGAAATGAGGATAGACTCAGTAATAACCTCAGTGAGACAACCATCATTAGTTAATAGTGAAGAAGAAGTGTCAGTGGTGCTTGAGGCACTTGTTGAAATCAATTAACACAGCCCCTATGCTAACAGAACAGGCACAGAGATTCCACACCATTTTATTTTCACTCTCTAGTCAAAGATAACAACCCTTTGCGGACGGTTTTAAACTAAAATGTGGAAATGCAAAGTTTATCTCCCTGTGGTATTTTCAGTTCTTGATCATGTTATTACTTTGAACAACTTATGTAGAATATCTCAATGGAAAGAATAAACCGAAACTATAGGCCAAGGTGTTCAACGGAATGAACCAGAGGCCTGGGAACATTACATATATTGACCAAGCTTTGGGTCTTGAGTCTGTAATTTTTATTCACCCAACACTTGTTTTTCAGTCAAGGAAACTATTTCTATTCTGCTACTATAATAAGATTGGTCTTCACTTAATAGAACGTATAATGCAAATAACAGCTGTATTTAAACACGTGGCAGAAGCCATTAAGGCTTGGAAGAATTGCTCTTTTCCTGGTAAATCACGGCTGTCTAACAAAGTTTATATGTGACAGTCCTTGTCCGTAATATTAACCAAATTGTGTCTTGTGTTAGTTATCCCAGTTAAGACGCACTGGTGACTATAGCTCCTGGAACAACTCATATTCCCCTTACAGCTCAGAACGCAATTGTGGGGAAAAAAAACCAAAAATGTTTGTTATAGAGAAGAATTCCAGAGCCATGGAGAAGGATGAGGAATGAGGAAGAAAATGACCATAGAATATCCGTAATATCTTTCAGCTCTGTCCTGTTTTACTCCTACATGCTGAAACATCACATTAGAACCTGATCTGAGCACTACTTTTACGGAAATTATTATCAGTGCTTCTGATGCAATTTTTCTTATTTCAAGCTGCAGTCCTTTTTTCTTTACTACTCGGCTATTTTCTGAGACATGTTGTTGGAAACTCCTAATTCTACTGAGACCGTGCAACTCCTTATTCCCTTACCAGCTAGTAATTACTGGCAGCTAGTCCATACAGAAACCCATCTCACATGAGCTGCTGAGAAATAATACAGGGCACGATGTGAGCGGCACAGCCACTGCCAGGCAGAGAAGAACCCACTACGGAACCAACCAAAAACTGAACCACTTGGCACATCAGCAATTAGACTTCTCTCTTAAGCAATTCAATAAACCTTTGTCTCTGAATAGTAAGAATGACTGAAGCTTTCCCCACAGACGGAGGTGGTCTAAACCCACTGTGAGCACCTAGGAAAACACTGAGAAGAGCATGCAAGGACGTGGCTATTGTCCTTTGCTAGCTTCATTGATGATGCATTGTTTGAAGCCTCAGATTGGTTACAAGCTGATGCTCGACCTTTGGACAGGAGTTCCTGTGAATACTGAGCTTTTGAGAAGAAGCCTGAGGTAAGTGGGAAGGCTACGGCATGTCCTGGCCAAGCTCTGGGCCACCACATGCCATCCGGAATAGGACTGCTTTCCAGTCTCGGCACACAGGCACGCACACGTACCGCTACAGCGGAGTCAGAGCAATGTCCCGACCGCTTGAGAGGAGGTAACAAAGCCCTTTTCAATGCTCCATCTTCCTCCAAGGAGGAATCCTTGCAACCCTTCTGCAGCCAAGCAGAATTTGCCTTCAGCCAGAGAGACAGTTCTCTGTCTTCTACATACAAAATTTGTAGCTGTGTTTCTGATGACTCAAGAGTGTTGTTTAGCTCCCACCCATGATGTTCATTGTTTACGTCCCCGGATTTGGTACCTAATCAAGTACATATGCACTTAATTTCACTTTGCAATAACTCTTAGTACTTACTTTTCACAAAATCTCTGCATTACAATGAATAGTTCTATGTTTATCCCAGGAACCAGCCAGAATGTGATCAGCTTTTCAAGCTTCATCCACTCATTGATCAGTTGGTCGAAAAATTTAAACAGCTGTTCGCTCTTTGTCAAAATATTTCTCATGCAATATATTTAAAGGAAAAACTATTTTAAATAACATATTCTTCTTTCATATGTCTCAGTATTGGATAAGATTTTAAAGATCATTCATATGCACCATCATGTGTGCTGTTTGAGCACAGACACAAGTAAAGCAAACAAGTCCATTCCGCCCTCTCCAACCTTATGCTTTAACTCTAGCATAAAACCAGTGCTGGACCTCATTCTCCACATTCCACATTCTCAATATGCAAAAAAATACATTTGAAAATGTGTATTTACTCTACTCGAGGTAAGATTCTTTCCCATATCTAAAAAAGGAATTCTCAGAATATGAGATAAAAAGTAATTCCGGAGCTATGAAAATTATGAGGTCCTATTCCCAATATCTCTTCTCCTTATGGATTCTCTGATGTCTAGTAAAGTATCAGTTCACTAGCCTTGCCTTCTGTTGAGGTACTAACAGTTTCTCTCTATTCTTCTCATCCGCTTATTTTTGTAATAAGGGTTCATCTAAGGATTCTCCCACTAGAAGGCAAGAGAAGTGTGAGAAGCAGAGCACAGCTACTGCATGGAAATGCAGAATTAAACCTGACTGCGAAGCAAGGCTTTCAGTTCACAGGAAATTTCCTCTCTTTGAATTTTTTTTATTTGAATTTTTTACTCATTCTCCTCAAAGCAGATGGCCCTTGGGCCTTGCTCACCAAAACAAGTGAGCCATTCCAGGTAGCCCCATCTGGGGGCCTCTCTGCCCTGCCAGCAATTACAGTCTGCCCTGGAGCTGTGACTTGAGAGTCTGCAGGACAAACATCTGAACATGAGGGACTCAGCATGTCATGGATCTGAGGCTTTGGGACAGATTCATCACCCAGACAGCCACCAGATTCTGGGAACTCTGGGAGAACAGGGTGCTAGTGCACAATAAGCTCTTTTTTTTCAGACCAATTAATCATGGAGATCCTGAACTATGCAGATCAATACCAATACCATGATGGCCCACAGCAGGGTAAAGAACATGTTAAGAATGAAGAATAGGTACTTTAAAGTGGACCTGAAAAAGACAGAGCTGATGTTGCTGGGCTGAGGAATGATTTCTGAAACATTCTTAGCAATGAGTTAGAGAAAGACCTGTTATTCTCCAGCTCTGTCCACAATTTAAAGTTACGTTGGAACTTGTATCTGACGACAAACTCTCAGAATAGCAACAGCCACAAGTAGAATTTTCTGCCATCTCTGGGTGGCCAAGAATTCGTCCATCCAGGCAGACAATGGCCTGTCCTTGACTATTCATGTCTACATTACATCTTGGCAGGACCACAGTCCACAATACACTTGGCACAAAGCCTTGAAAGGCTGGGAAACTCCAGCTAATTATCAGGATTATCAGGTACCATCAGGAGCCCATGACTGTTGTCTATCTCTGCTTTCTTTGTCTTGCACACTCCAGACTTATTCCACTTATCCACTACTGATTGCAGTTTCAGTTTTTGGATCTTAAATGTTGCTCAATGGGCTGGGTCCAGGTTATCTGAAAAAACACCTAAATCTCCAGGAAAAAATAAAAGGGAGTGGTTGAAAACTACTCTCTTGTGCACAATGGAACTGCCTAAGGTAAGATAAGCACATCTGACCTGAGACTGGAGTGATCCACCCCAAAAAGAAACTTCTCACCATCTGCTTCAAGCAGAAACTATTTTTAAGGACTTCTCAAATGCAAACACACAGTAACATATGGCTTTTCAAAACAAACAAAACTAAATACATAAGAGAAACTATTAAAAAATAATTGCCCCAGAATAGCCTTCCATTCTTTCTGATGTACCAATTTTGGAGGAACACCCACCCTAGTGCTGACAGCAGCAGCACTGTAAATACCCTGGGCAGAAGGCTTTCAGAGACCGACGATCAGACCAGGTCACAAGTGCAGCAAAACCGAACTCCCGAGTGAATACCAAGGGCCTTTCCCCAAAGCACTCAGTTTTTCCCCTCCAGAAGCTCCCGCGTGGGTAGCGCTCTCGCGTGCACAGGGAGATCACGGGCGAGAAATCTGGGCAAATAAACCCACATTTTACAAGTCAAATACTGGCAAATTGGGTTTGAATCAGAATACAAGTTACCCAGCCCAGACAGGCCTGCTTTTTCTGCAACCCTGGTGTGCTCATTTCTATGTAAATACACGGAAAGTTCTTCACCTTGGAGCTATTTCCCAAATGGTTTTGCATCTGGAATGTAGGTATAAAGCAAAAGCTCTGGTGTGCTTGTAAATCACTTGAGCTAAATGATTTGTGCAAACCTCAGACATACAGACGTTTTCCTCAGTGGAAAAGAAAATAAAGTGCTCCTATTTGGGCATGCAATGTTACATTACCAAATCCATAGCTAGGACCAACTTTTGGAGGACGTAGGGGCTCCACAGGCCTTTGAGAACACTGTAACGTACTGGCTGTAGCGAAGCACTCAAAGTCCTCACTCAAGGTACCACCCCTGGGAAAATACCGGTCGGTCATAATTTTAGCTGTGACAAACACCACCCATAGCCACCAGTCTCCAAAGGAATTGCAGAGCTGGCTTCAACTTTCAAAGCACTCTCTACACCAATCCTTGCAAATATGTTATCGCCCCAATCTAAGCTGGAAAGAATCTTTGGAAAAATTTCTGGGCCTGTGTCCCTTTGCACGGAGTTAGGGAGTGGCAGGATGGTGTGATGGGCCACCCGCACAACCTGGCGCAGGCATCGGCTGCACCTCCAGCTGGGAATAAACAGCCAGGGCTGCGTGGTGTTCTCTTCTCCCAAGTCACCCACTTTGCCATACTGGACAATGTCAACATACTGCTGCATGCAGGGTTAGACCTACATGCTTTTAACTAAAATATCAGAAAACAATGTAGGAGTGTTAAAAAATATTTTCTGATGTGTTTTGCTTTAAGAGAAAAACCAGCATCCTTATAGACTCAACCACCTTCTCGATCTTACACGCTACTATTTCTGCTTAATTTTCTCCCATCTAAATGGCAACTACACTGTAAAGCATCATGCACCGTACACTTCTTAAATTATAAAGTCAATCTTCGTAATTTCTCTTCTCATACATTGGTCGAAGATGGTTTCAACACAGAAAGATATATGGGAGTTAACCTAGGCCTTCCTCCAACAAAGCACTTAAGCATACACTTCGGCATGTCAGCATCCCAGCTGAAGACAGTGGGATATATTTGAAGTTATGCATGTTTCACAATTTTATTGGAGTTCAAAGAAAAATAAAAATGAACATGCAGCAGAAAAAAAATCTCCAATATCTATATAATTGATGCTATGGTAGTACCTTCTGCTGAAATCCAACAGAATTAGGAAAATACTTTCCTCTGATTAATGCAGAAATGTTCCTTTGGAGGCAGCAACAAAAAATAGCTTTATTAGAACATGAATTTGACCTAACTCCATTTAGATGGAAGCAAAATGCTTTTTACCGCCAGTGAAAATGGAGTTAACTGATAAAATGGAAGAGTTTTTATGTTTAAAGGGTGATCCCAAAAAGCAAGTCCTTACAGTGAGGAATCAGGAGATGTTGTAAAATCTTAATATTTATTCATAAATACATATGCATCAGGAAATCAGGTTCTAACATCCTTTACAATTTCCATGTAGAGTGTTTAAAATTTCTAGGATGTATCAGAGTACCTCTGGCATTTGTTTAAGGGTCAAATAAATAACGGGTCAAATAAATAATGGTACTGCTATTTCCATACATTTAGAAAGTACTTAGATAACATTTCCAGCAATACTTGGGTTTTGTTTGTGATTTAAACATTTTTTTTTTCACGATAGCATTCAACTTCACTATCTCTCCAATGGGTTTTCCCTTTCTCATCACCTTTACTGTGCCACTATTTCACCAGCTATCTGAAATACTTGTGCACTAATAAGAAGTACTGGTTGTCCTGGGACAATATCCAGAAAAGATACACACACTTTGGGAGGCTTGAAATATCACAGCGCTTCCCAAAAATACAGACTAGTCATTGCAACCACCTTGGTTATGGTGAGCCTGGAAAAGCTGATAACAGATTTATTTATTTTTTTTAAAAAAAAAGGAATATATCACAGAACTTATCGCATTACTTCAGCATGGCTACAACTAGGACAAAAAAAGGTTTTGTTTCTATGTCCAGAAAATGCTGGCTAATACAGAATAAAATTGCACAATACTGAGTTACCTAAACATGTTAATTAGCCACACCACGTAGTATCGGGCCTTCTCTAGATGTTCATTCACCTTCACTCATACCTTGGTTGCCTTCCTCACGTCCACAGTTGGTAAAACATTAGATAGACTGTGTGGCACGTCAGAAAGTCACCGCTGAGTGTGGATTTCTGCTGATGGCAGGGTTTTTAAATGCTTAAGGCACTGGCACAACCACCTGGTGTAAATGGCAACCTTGGCTCTGCATTTCAATTACTCTGAAATCAAAGCATTTTAAGTTCCAGTAAGTAAAACAATGCAAGGAAAGAGATCCTAGAAACAATCATGCACACACAAATCCCGTCGCTGTGCGCAGTAATATGCAGTCACGACAGAATGAAATATTCATAAACTCAAGGGAGATGAAATTCTGTGTTCATCTATCACCATATGTAAACCACCAGTTAATAATTTTAAAAATAAAGCCCTTGTATCCACCGCATTAAGCCGTACAGGCCCTGTTCAAATGATCAGTCATTAATACTCTCTTAATTAAAACAATAGGACAGATTTTACCAAATGGCAACAGAGCTAAAAGTATAGGCAGTAAATACCACAAACTCGCCATCTCCGGTCACAGATAGCATTTTTTTTTTCAAAATACCTTATCTTTTTAGGGTAATTGCAACTCTAGCTGTGCAAATACGTGGTGTGACATAGTTGTTGCATTCATTTATCGCACTGCTGGTTTACATTCCTTCATTGTGCTACTGTTCTCTTACACATTTCTAACAAAACCAAACTATAGTAAAACTAGTTGAAGAAACATGGCTCAAATCCAGTACACGGCAACATTTCTTTTTTTTTTCATTTACTCCGGGGTGATAATCTGTTTTGGGGTATCTGCCCATTTCGAGAATTACTGGGATTTCAATAAAACAAGAATGGACGCGGTTTACGGTCTAGCACACAGGGCTCGCTTCTCGCAACAATAACTCTATTACGACGAAACTCACACATTTATCAGTCTCTGCCTATTACAGACCTACAAACACAGCAGAATCCATCGGCTTCGGTTTGGTAAACCCACGCCGAGAAAAACGAAGGGAAACGAATACAGTGCCCACAGACAAAAGCACTGATCGATGCACCCCGCTGACATTATCTTAATGGCAACCTTTTTCCATCCCAACCTCCCTACTTTCCGATTCTTCCAACGGCAGACATATCCGCACTAAAGGATGCGATCTGACCCCGTTTCTCGTTGAACTCCAGCACCCCCAGGTTTTCAGCCGGCAGCGAGCAGCCGTCCCCCCGCTCCACAATGACACAGCAGGGCTAGAAGGGACGCGGCGCCCTCGCTCCTTCCCCCAGGTGACTCGCCCCTCGCCGCCGCGGGGAGAAGCGAGGCGAGGGGCGGGGAGCGGCGGCCCTGCCGGCGCTGGC
>VWZK01017443.1:216937-250242 GCA_013396935.1 Baryphthengus martii | reverse complement strand
TTCCTTTCTTTTTTTTTTTAATTTTTTTTCTTTTCTTTTTCTTTTGTGCATGATTTGGTAAACATTACACTTCATCACGATGTAACTCCAATGAATTCTGAGTAAGAAAGGATGAAAATTGTGTTCGTGCACTTTTTTGATTTTTGGGAAGAAGTGGCATAAAATGCTCAAGTTTTAATACAGTAAATTCATCATTGGCATACCACCAGATACAAACTACAACACTGCATTGTCACCTTGGTCATACGAAAGCAAAGCCATACCTTAGTCATGCTATGTGGACATACTACTAGCTACCATCTCAATCTGTGATTTTACTGTTGCTTTTATTATGTTTATTATTATTATTATTAATATTATTATTATTTGGCTGCAATGTGATTCACATAATCTAAATAAGTGAAATCGTGGACTCAACACTTGATGTTGTGGCATTTATTTATTTATTTATAAGTAGCATTATCTCGATAGTAAATGAGGCATAGGAATTAAGAGTAGAAATTTCATCTTAAAAGCAAAATAAAAAACTCCTTGGTCTGAAGAAGGAATAAATGATAATTTGATCATTTCAGTTATGTGATTTTTCTGCATTTTATAGCCATATTGCCTTTGTGCCTCCCAATACACCTAAAATTATACATACGTGGCATAGCTCCTACTAAATTGTAAGTAGAAAGCGTTTTCTTTCAAACGATCTCAATATTATTTCACTAAAAATGGCTAAAAGGCAGGAGGCTACTTTTATTGTAATGAAAAGTTTACATAGGGAAAGAATTTCAAAATCCATGTAGAAACCCCACGTTGCCATTCATTTACTGCTAATTCAGATTTATTTCTGCATATAAACTTGAGGTTATAGTCTGTGCCTAGACCTTAAATGCACCAGCGGAAGGATAAAAAAAATCCTTCAAAATACCAGTTTTTCCCCCCACAAGTACAATTGTTCTTGTGCCTTCTGTGGCTTACAATTTTCATCTTTTAAACTTTATTTTTCAATTACTACAGCTGCAATAAACACTGATTTTATTTTTTTTTTTTCCGGCTGTTTGACATAATGTTGATAGCTATGCATATTTTGTGTCTTTTTAAAAATTAAAAAAAAAAAAAGAAAAAAAAAACAAAGCAGGAGAATACGTTTTTGAAGAAGAGAATTTTTAGAACAGTTTGATAACGCAAATTATTTTTTCTCAATTGTTTGAGCAGCATTCAAGTTTTGAAAATTCTTGTAGAAGCCAATTTTTTGTAACTGTGGTGCAAATCTTGTGTTTTCTTAGCCTGATGAAAAGTAGTATAGAAGCAATATTTCATACGTGACACGTGCATATACATATACATACGTAGTCACACACAGAGACCAACTGTGTGGGTGTATGTATGTATATATACACAGAAACACACACACACACACAAAATATGCGTATGAAGTGAAAAGCTTACCTTTTTCCTATCTAGATTAAGAACCTATTTTAGACATTTGTTATGTTTTGTGAGAAGAATGTTCTATTTGAAACTACAAAACATTTAATTCTTACTGTATCTCTGGTTGTTTAATGGGAACGTTTCACATTTAATGGTAAACACGTGGAAGATGTTAGAATGTAGTAATTATTTAAGAAGGTGTTCACCCATGTATTCCTGAGGTTTGCTTTGTGCCTCTGAGT
The DNA here is from genome assembly GCA_013396935.1 of Baryphthengus martii. Classification (NCBI taxonomy): domain Eukaryota; kingdom Metazoa; phylum Chordata; class Aves; order Coraciiformes; family Momotidae; genus Baryphthengus; species Baryphthengus martii. The sequence goes on along the minus strand of VWZK01017443.1, from coordinate 248,581 downwards.
ATTATTTAATTAAAGTGTTTTAAGTTTGCAGAATCTTTGTTACTGTACCAGGTATGTGGGTGAACATTGAAAATCGAGGGGAACTTTTATAAAGCAATGTAAATATTCAACCTTACGGCTGTTCTTGAATAAAGACGTAAGATTTTAATAACTACATTCTGAAAACATCTGTTGAATTTATAAGAAACACTACAGTAACTGTATAGATAGTCGAAAGCATTCTTGAAAATCCAGCTCTCTACTTTAAAAAGTTAAGTCTCTTTCATCAGATGTCAAGGGAATGGGTAATACAGTTTCTGTAAAATTGCAGATTTTTTTTTCTATGTATATGAAGTCAGTTAATAGAAAAATGTTTTTTTCCACAGGTTAATATTAATTAAGAAATAAAGGTGAAGATTTTGTGGCTTTAAAGATAGGATTTTCACCAGCAGCATTGAAAGATTATACATATATATATATACAGAAAGATATATATATATATTAAAAATGGAAAGTGGTTTACAAAACCCCCAAAATGAGCACTGTACATGAGAAGTGAAAGCAAAAACTATATTTGCCATGTGTATTATATAGCAATCATTGGTGTTAATAGTGCAAATGTTTCCTTCTGGTACCAACTCTGTGTTTGAAAATTCCAATACGCATTGTTTTCAAAAAGCTCCCCTTAAGGAATGTAACTGGTTTATATGAGTAAGCAGTTACTGTATTGCACTTAAATGTTCTGTTGAAGGAAATGCAATTTTGTTTTCTGTAGAACTGTTGGTTGTAAACCATCTATAAACTGAAGCTAAAAATGCTCATATTTAGAGCTGGGATGAAAACTGGTATTTAACCTTTGTATCTTCTTAGGAATATCCTTTTTAGTGTATGAAAGGTGGTGGCACTACGACTTTCTTTAGTCTTTTCATCTGAGCCACAGTCACCTCTCTCCCGAAGCAGCCACCTTCCGAATGCACAAATATACCGGGATATGTAGAAATGAATCTAGAAGAAACAGCGAGCTTACATTTTTCTCTGAAATCCATCCTTTCTGCATCGATTTTACCACTTGAGTGAGACACTAGAGCATCATAATAACTATCTTATTACCATAGAACGTGTAAGAGTCAGAAACTAAAAAAGGAGGAAAAAAATAAAGCCTCTTTAGGTTGGTTTTAATGCTGCCCAGAAGAGTCAAAGGTTAAGGTTGAAACTGATATTGTCCCAGCCATTACTCATATGTATATAGTTACAAAAGTGACAAAACACTGCCTTTATATTATTTAGCAATATGTTGTAAATAGCATTATTAAGCTCTTTTTTTGTAATAAAGACCCTTTAATTTGAAGATAGTACAATAACTGAACTGATAAAGTCAATTTTTGATTTTTTTTTATTTTATTTTTTAGCTAGAGGCAATTTCAACTGTGGATTTTTTTTGTTGTTGTCTATTGTTCTGAAGACTTTGCATAATTTATTGGTTTAATTTATCCTAATTTATTTGATGAAGGTGTACAATTTTGTATTACCAAGGATGTACTGTAATATTAATTGATGACAAGATAAAACAATAAGACTCCCCTGTCTGTTTGGAAAAAAAGGTGCAGTAGACAATTGATTGAAAAAAAAAAAAAAAGTTACAATTCTAGCTTGGCAGCTACTAAATTTAAGAAAAACACAGGAAAAAATGTTGGGGGGGGTGGATTTTATTTTGTGTGTTTAAAGCTTTTGTATACTCTCCAGACTTTTACCTTTTTGCTTTGTACCACTTAAAGGATACAGTAGTTCAATTGCCTTGTGTGCCTTCCATCTTCTCTAAACTGAATGTATGTGCAGTATATATGCAAGCTTGTGCAAAATAAAATATAAATTACAAGCTCATCGCCATTGTTTATATTTATTTCCCAAAGTTTACGTTGCCCTGTATGAAGGGGTGGGCCACCGAAGCTCCCTGCTGCGGCCAGCCTGTGCCTAACACTCTAGTCCTCTGAAGGTTTTCTTTCCCCCTTAGTTCGAATTATTTATTAATGAAACCGCCAACCCTCTTGCAAAATGGATATAATGATTTATCTAATGCAGTGTCCTACCTCCAGCGCCGGTTAAGATAATGAATGTTATTTTGCAATAGTCTATCAGACAAGGAATAACTCGCTGCAAGAGACGTGCTGTGTCTGAGGCACAGACAGCCCTTTAAATTAAATTCAGGCAACGTGAGCTAGAAAGTCCTTCTATTTATGATGTTTAAGCATTTCCTGGGCATACCTGCCATGCAGGTGTCCTGCAACAGAGAGTTCTATAAGTTGGGTGAATGTAGAATAACGCTTGTTCTCATGTGGTTCACATGTGTTCCTGTTCTCAGTGTGCCCTTGTTTATGGTGGTGTCCAGATACCGTTCTCTATTCTCAGTTTTACAATTTATCACTCTTTCTTGGATCGCTTCCTTTTCAAGCTGTACAGTCACTAGCATTCTACGTAACTTATCTGGTCTTACACATTTCCTCAAAATGCAAGTCTCATTCGATCATTGTTTTTCTCTAGTCCTTCACTATTCCTGCTGTTTCATACGTATCTTAGAATTCTGAGGTTGAGAGAACCTTTGATTTACATGATTGTCTGCATTTCAGATATGAATGGTCTCTTTTTGGCTTAGAATCAGTGCAGATGGCAGTAAGATGGTAGCTTATTTGGATCACAAAATCACGCAAGAATTTTCTGATTTTGAAGACGGAGCATGTTACAAATACGATTTCATCCGAGGTCGTTTATTTTCAGAATCTCCCCTGATTCGGCCTCAAGACATTGTAGAGCTGAGCTGGAGCCTGCATCCAGCTGTAGCTACACTAGAACAACCAATTACTTCATATCTGTAACAGGAATTAGAACTCCACGTCTTTTTATACAACTGCAGTTGCATTTGCTAGGTCACATCAACACCAGGTGTATAAGGAGGGCTGTGGAACATCACCAAGTTGCATCTATGTCACTAGTAGTCATTTAGGTGTAAAGCCTTTGTTTTTACTGCAAAGAAAAAGCCTTCCTAACACCATGCCTTGTTACCAAACCAACATACTAGAAGCATTTTCAGGTCAAAATACCTGACATTCAGGCAGTTTCTTAAGGAATTGGCTGCCCCACAGCACTTACAAATTGTCCGCGTATTCAGGAGGCTGTCAAGGCCATGGTGGGCAGAGCAGACTGCAGTGTCTGAAACGAGGAGCGTGTCAAGGTCCTTGGCTCATCCACTCCAGAAAGCCTCCAGCCTTGAGGAGGTCCTCTGCCAATCTCGGCTCAGAGTGAGCGCAGGCATCCCAAGAGGGAGCTGCTGGGAAACCATGAAAATGCTTTCCTCTTCGGAGGGAAGCCAGTAAGAGGGTGAGGAGACTAAACCCAGGCAGCTGGTTAAGCATGGCTCAGCAAAGCCTTACAAAGGCAGCTACAGATTACATTGGAGGGCTCGTTTTTGTGTTAACCATCCAGACTTAACTAGATGAAAGAGAGGGTGATCATCCTCAGGTGCCCAGTTAATGGCCCAAAGGATACATGCTGCATGGGTAATTGCTGGCTGACTGTCTCCTCAGCAGTTTTTGTCTCAAATATACTAGTTCTACGAAATTCAAGACACTATTTGCCGTTTTACCCTGCAGTGGAAAGCACACAGATCTCCAAATAAGAAATCCTAGCTATTGGCATCTCAGAATACTGCAGGAGTTCAGAGCTAGACTGGAACTTGGCAAGTAGTCCCTGTCATTGCAGAGGGCCAAATCAACTTTCCCAGGCTTCAAGCACCCTGAAATGATCCAAATTCTGCAGATCTGGCCATCTGTGCTTGGAAATCCTCAGTTCCCTTAATACCTGGAATTTTTACAATAAGGAAGATGCTACGTTCTAGCTTAAAAATCATAAGGAAGACATCAGTTGTCCCTGACCAAGGCAAACAGAGCAATTTCATGTCACTGATACCAGCACTAGGAACTGGGGTATTTTACACATCTCTTTACCGAGATGCCAAACGTAGAAGACTGCACTTTGTGATTTGAAAGCCTGAAAGAGTTAATTGCTCTCATTTTCTTGGTCTGTACCCTTATTTATGCCCGCTCTAGGTTGTGCCAACACAATTTCTATGGAGATGATCCCTTCTGATCCAGTCTTCCCTCTTTGTTAGAAAGGGAACTGACGGGTGAGTTGCAGCATCCAACTGACTGCGCTTAGGAAATAACGGCAAACAAGTCCGTCACTCTTTGCCGTGGGTCACGGTGTTTTCCCAAATGGACTAATCTGATTCCATTTTAAAACACGGAAAATAAATGAAACCTTTGCTAAAGCTTGTTGTTGGACGGAGATGGAGGGCTCCTGTGGTGGTGGCAGAGCTGCTAGAGAAAAAGGGAGGGGTGGGTGGATGGGAAGGTTGTTTCCCTGCGCGGTCCAAGTCTCTGACCCTTCAGGCACATTGCAAGGCCTGCCTGTTCTCACAGCTTTTCAGCAGGCAGGGGCATTTGGAGAAGCTGCCTATTAAAGCCTGATCGATCGATCGATGGGTGCAAAAAATCCATCATTTGCGACAATGCTCATTTTTGTGTACAGCTTATTAGTATCACTAACATACCTGTACCTTAAGGAGGTGAAAGAGCTATCTTTTATTTACAGATTACATTTGTTTAGACACTGAAATGAATTCTTGTTGGCTTAGGTTAGCTTGGCTGTTTCCAGAGCTGCAGAGCAGAGTGAGACACTGACTCTTGTGCAGAGAGAGGACCCCCCGCCCCCAACCCCAACTCTGCCCAGTGTCTGGGAGGCTGTGATTACGTTTTCATGAATAAATCCTAGGCGAGTGAATAGTGGTACCTTCCCATTTATTTGGGAATCAGTATGAAACAAACAAACAAACAAGCTATTTGCTTCACAACAAAACACATGAAAATGAACTGCTGTTCGTGCTCAAAGGCAGTTAATTGCATGCACAGTTTAATTTTATTCTTTAAAATTAGACTTAAGGTTGAGTCTGTACCTCAGCAAAGAAAAGGAAAAAAAAAAGAGAAAGATGGCACGGATAGCTAAAGAAATACTACTGGCTCCAATGTAAATATGTTTGCAGTTTGCAAGAGACCTGCCAGTCAAGCAGCTGTGGGAGGTAACAGGGGAGAACGCATGAGAGGAAAAAGTCTTGTGGCAACAGTGGCCAGTTTCATTATGGCCACTGCCAGACTGTGAAACAACTCTGGGGGCTTGAAATCCTATTGCCTATTAAAACTGGGCATGACAGCTCTTTTTTATGCTTCACCAACCAGAGATGGAACTGTGTCCTAGGGGAAATAAGGAAAAATATTTATTACAAGTGTTTAACACCTTTTAGTACAAAACAACCCTAATATGCAGCACTCAAGGATAATTCATGCCAGCACATGTAAAACCAAGGGGAATCGCTTATCAGCTCAATAATTTGGTCAGAGCTTTTAAAGGAAGAGATGATGCTCCACTCAAAACCCTGAGCCCAGATTTCTCTGAAGTGGAGTCACTTTAGAATTTTTTTTATATTATTTTTACAGTTTCTCAGTAATCGACAGAAGGCTCTGACAACACACCCATTCCAGGGACTGCCTGGCTGCCTCACTTGGGCTGAAGAGAGGCCGTTCAGACTGGGGACTGACCTGCCCCTCATGTAAGGCAATAGTTGGCATATTTAAGGAAGCTGCAAAACAGTTAGAGGTGGATCTCGCACAGCCCACGAGGCTGAGGTTTAAACTACTTATTTGAAAAACACACACCCTGAGCTTGCCTTAGATTGCAAACAGTCTAGAAGTATAAGGACATTCGGGTCAGGGGGTGGATTTCAAACATTTCTTCATAAAATATGTGTGTTCAGAAGCAGCAAAACATAAAATGAAGTTCACCGCTTTCTTGCACAAACATGTGCGTTACGATTTCCCAGCTTTTGGTGAAACCCAGAGCCCAGATGGGGATCACCACTGCGCACTGAGTGCCAGAGGGAAAAACCTCGAGCACTTTCAAAAGGCTGAGCTCAAAGCTTTTTCACGCTGCCGGCTGCGTGTCCCCATTTTATAGACAGTGAAACGGAGACGTGGGACAGCGGCGCCTCCTCCCCAGGGCCACTGCCAGCCTTCTACGTTACTCATTAACGCTCGCCGTTACTCGTTAACAGCCTGAGCGAGGGCTTTCTGCGCAGCCCTCGCAAATCCCCCCGTTTACATTGTGCAATCAACACGCTGATGCCGTTCCCGTTTTATTTCCGAGCAGCAAACCTGCTTTCTGGCATTCTTTTGCATCCTTGCGAGCGACCGGAGCCAATATTTTAAAATACTGTTTACACGGCCGTTCGCTTTCGCAGAACTTGGGGGGAACCACCGAGAAACTCGAAAAGCCCGTCCGTGGTGAGGATTTCCCCCTACCCACGAGCCAGGTCGCTCCCTCCTCCTTGCCGGTGCGCACCGTCGGAAAGGGCCTGCTGCTTCAACAGTGTTTCTGCCCTTCCAGAAATTTCCAGAGTATGCAGCAGACCTTCAGCGAGGCCGCGGGCGGCTGGCGGCGGCGGCCCAGGGAGGCGCAGGGCAGACATCCCAGAGGCTGGCAGGGGCCGCGCCGGAAAAAGAGCGGGTCGGGGGGTTCCGCGGTGGGGCAAGGAGGGGAAGTGGTTCTGCCAGGAAGGACCCTGTGCAAAGGGCTCAGTGGAGGGGCACTGCCCGAGGCCACATCAGCTACACTTTATTCTGGGATTTGCAGCCCATGGGCCAAGCGGGGCGCAGGGGGTGCCAGAGGACAGCAGTGGCATCAAGGATCTGGATGCCCCGCCACTCCCAGTCAGAAACTTTCTCAGCAATGATGTGAAGCCAGTGCCTAGAGGTGGGCACAGCTGCCTGTCATGTGGCTCTCTCATGGGTGTTTCCAAATTTCAGCACCACTCTCGTGTCTTTTTGGAGGAGGGAAGCGGAAGCGTGGTGACTGTGGTTTGGCCAAGGTAAACGCCGCCGCGGTCCCAGCAAACAGGCGTGTATGTTGTCACTAGCAAAAGACCTGTACAACTGCCCTGTAATTCTGGAAATAGTGTTACATCACTTGCAAAATTCAGAATTTGTCCAAAAGGTGGTATTCTTCTCTTTTTCTTATTTTTTTAATAGATAATATCTGTAATAGATCATTATTATTGTTGTTATTATTAACCTTAAGGAATTTTATTCTTCCATAAATAGAAATGAAGTGTATTTATCCTTAATCTGATTTCGAATGACCTGAAAAGAGGATCAAAAAAGTGCAAGATAGCTATACGGCAGGGGAGAAAATGGCAGGGGGGTGATGTGAAGGGGGGGCAGTGAGGGTGTTGACTGCAAAAGAAAGAAAATTATCCCAATTCTAGCACTGCTGGAAAAATGTGAAAGTTATTGCCACACAAAGAACCTCTTGAACTGCTCTGCCTTCCAAAATTTCTACTGCACTCTGCAGTTACTTGTGTATGGCAGAAGCAGCATCTTTGTATTATATGAACAGTCTGCTTCATAATCAAATACCATCTGTCGCTACATCTGAACTTGTTTTCAACATCTGTGCGTTCTGGTCTTAACAAAGCTTTAAAAACTAATTCAAAAACTTTCACAGATCACTGACTAAATATGTACATTTACCATCTTTCATATTGGTTTAAAATATTTCTTCTATAGCTGCATCCCCTTGGCTGGGAATAGTTAAGATGTATACACTGAGTTGCTTTATTAAGCTTATTTTCTAATGGCCTTGGGTAGCCAAGTGCAAAAGAGGGACACTTGCTCAGGCACCGAGAGGACCCATCATATTCTTTCTTGGTGCCAATACAGTCCCTTTCTGCCAATGAGAAACCTGAAAGTTGATCAGCTACCATACCCCAATTACTCAAAATGACACTACAGATAAAACTGCAACCAAGGGGAGAATCAACTGTATGGCTTATATGCTGCTAAAGTGTGTCTGAACAAATGGTGAAGTAAAATCATGAGAGCCCTCAGGAGGATAAGTACGTTGTTACTTTGCACATGCTTCAGAAATGTGAAGTACATCTTTACAGAACTTTTGGCCAACCCCCTGGCAGATGTTGACCAGTTTTGCTTATGTATACATCAGTTGCAGAACACTAAAACAGAGATTGGAAATTTTAATTTAGTCAAGGCAGTTGGGCTAAAATGATGGCTTTTGTTGAAACCATTAAATAGAGCTGCCTAATGAAGTACAGTACGGCACTGGCAAACCGAGCCCTGATGAGATGCAGCAGCTTCCAAACTGCAGCCCTGCAAAGGGGAAGAAGGAAGCTTGCAAGTCTTTAACTAAAGTGGAATGGCGACAGCCCTTGTAAAGCCGCGTTTGATTTTGTGTTTGAGGGCAGACGCGCTTGTACATTATCGCCCTGACATTTTAACCATTAGTTGGAAATGTGCCGTTGCAGTTCCTGCCATATATTTCTCAATCCTATTTGTTAGAAAGTGAGCTAATAGACAGTGTGATGAAGTGATCATAAATTCACTTTCAAAGGGCATTTGGGTTCAGAGCCTAAAGATTGAATATGGCAAATTCTTAGGCACGGGGAAGAAGGTGGGGGCCAGGAGGGTCATTCTCACTGATGGGTTCAGTGATTGATTCCACTACAGAACTATATTTGCCCTTTACTTGGCTGTTTAACACAGAATAGCTATAATAGGTTCCCAATCCATTATTCCTCTTCCTCCTAGGGTCACTACGGAGTTGAAAGAAAATATAACCTTGGCTGCGATAAAATAAACTTTAACATTATCAGGTGTTTGGAAATTGGAGGGTGTCTGATTGCTTTATATAGGATACACACAAACACACATACACACACACAGGGTGATAATATAATCCTCCGTGCCTCCTCTGACAAATGGTTATTACCATTCAGTATTGGTTTTTTGCTCATGCAATAATACGGTGTCATGCAAGTCCACACAGCCTTGAAATTCTTCTTATTATACACAGCCTTCCAAAAACCACACGCAGCATGCTGCTTTGTTGACAGTGATTAGCAGCACTTTTTTTAAAGATAGGTGACTTAGAGCAAAATTTGCTTTGAGAGAGCAAAAAATTATCTGAAATGCAAGATGAAAACGAATGTTGTAGCACAGGGCAGCCCCAAAATATTTTCAACAATTAGGACAGACTTATGCTCCATTTCACGGTTATATGTGTTATATAGTATAGAGTAAGCACCGCCGTAGTTAAGTGTTTGTCAGTATTTCCCTTGTAAATCCTGGTTTTCCAGAGGGTTGCTCTAACTTGCCAATTTCAAATCACACTGGGCTAAAGCTCACTACACACATTGTCAGCCCAGATGCAAATTTCTGTTGTTGTTATTACCAAAAATGAAATCAAGAGAAGCTGCTGTTTTTTAGTTCATGGCAAAAGATAATGGTTTGGAAGGGGGAGGGAGCGGGTGCTGCTTTTTTTTTTTTTTCTCCCTGTTGCTCCTAGCTGGGATTTTGTTGTTGCAACAGTCTGATTGAAATGGGTTTGTTTTGAAAACGATGTAAAAGGAAGTTAGGGTATGGATATTTTTACACCCCCCAAAACACAAGTGACATAGAGAGGGCTCAGGGAGGGAAGAGGGCAGCGTTCTGATCTGATACAACTTACTCACAGTCAGGCATGTGGTATTTGGGGTACACCTACTGACCTCCATTCCAAGCTTTAGTTCTGCGTCGTAAAGGCTTTAGCACACTCATAAATGTCCACTGCAGCAGACGAATTCTGCAAGAAAATACAAAATCGGTTGACTCAGCTGGAGCAACTACTGCAAAGCACAGAAGCCTGGCCTCCTCCCACCAGCCTTTGGAATCAACCTTCCAGGCTTCTGCAGGACCCCATAAACTCCACCAGCTGAACCATGAAAAAGGGGCCAAACCTATCCCTTCAAAACCTGCACCATCCCACAACGGGCACAGGAGAGGACAGGACTTTGGGGCTGCAGTCCCAAACATCCTCTGCTTGACAACAGAAGGAGGGATGCATCCTCCTGCCAGTCCTTGCTGGTCCCAGCAGGACTCAGGCCCTGAGGGGATGAAGGATGAGGAGGAAGAGGAGGAGGAGAAGAAGGTTCAGCAGCCACCACAGCCTGTCTCTCCGAGATGTGGATCGGAGAGCTCACCAGGCTGAGCATGAAGAGCTGCTCTTCTCCATGGATAGAGAGTGGGGGCCATGCAGGTGAGAAACACGTGCTAAATCGACAAGACTTTTTCTGATTTATTTGCTTTTCCCTTCACTTCTAATTAATTAAAATTCATTTTCAAACTTGAAGGAACGATGCTGAAGTGTTGCTTTGCCCTTATCGATTGAGTCTTTTACTATTTAACAGTTGCTTGGTTTTGTTAACTGCAGAAGGATGTACTGAGATGCTCTTGGCTGCTTTCCTCTGAGGATGCAGCCCTCCATCCCTGTGAGGAACGGGGATGTAAATCCAGACTAAAAGCAGATTTACACCAGTGTAGTGCAGCAGGATATTGTAAGGGTAAGTGAAGAAAGAGGCCTAACATCATAGGACTGCAACGAGGAGCAGTGCACTTCTAGATGTTTACAAATCTAGAGGGTTATCTGCAAGTAAGGAACTGGGGAGGCTCTGGGTGAACAGTTGTTACCAGCTCTAGAGAGGACAAAAAGTGGTGATGTCGTACTCTAGCTGCCCAAAGAAAGACAAATTAGAGAATGTGTTCATATCACTTCGCAGCTATCCAAAGGTCTTGTAGTACTTTTAAATCAGATGCTCAGCTGATGTGACTGACAGTGCTGTCAGTTGTGGGGTTTATTTCACTGCCGTTGGAGGTGTTGGGGTATGGCTTGTGATATTTTTGGTGCTCTGGACTGAGAGACTAAGGTCAGCAGAAGAGACTATGACATTAGCAGTGTTATAGCAATTTATATCGAGTGAAGTTTCAGCCTGCTTATAGCAGCAGCAAGTTAATTTTATAAGCCATTGCTCATACACCTTCCTCCAAGATCTGAAGCAATCAGAGCAACCGCACACACCACTTTAGCATAGAAAACAAGACGCATATTATTCCCCACCTGGAAAAATACTTAGGTAGATTCCACTTGAAAACAAAGGGCAATTCCCTGCCTACTTCTCGAATTAAGCTAGGATGCCACCCTTTTTTCCCCTTATATCCAAATTCCGAGGTTTCATATATTGATGCATTCCACCACAAAATTCAAACTTCAAGATGAGAGGACCCCAGCTAAATATCAAGATCTTTCCAAACAAAGAGAAACTGGATTTGCCCTCTATGTAAGACATACAGCAGATAAAACCAATAATACCTTATCTCCTCCCATGACTTCCTGGCCAGGAGCAGCAGCAATATATATTAAGATATCAATTGACTGTTTATAGGATTAAGTAAGAATAGCTGAAATCAGTCCTTGCTTTTATTTGACTTTAATTCATCCAGTCACAGATCTGTGTGGTAACCAGCTATAATAAAGTAATAATACCAATAAGAGAGCTTTGCACTTTTACAGCATCTTCCATCAAAAGCTATCTCAGTGCGCTTCATAAACATTACTCTTGCATCCATTCTTTCAATTCCTTCATTTTCTCCTCATCTTTATCTGTAGAATTTGCAGTAATGTGATAGTATGGATAGCCTTACAAATAAACTCAGGCAAGACGTTATTTCAATGAACAACAGAAAGAGCGAGGTAAAGTTATTTGGAAAATATGAGAGAAATTCAGTAGGTTGAGGACAGTATATGTTCATTTTGCTAACATATTACGTGCTCCGTTAAGGATAAAAGAAAATCCATACATTCTGCTAGGTCTTGTATTATAGGAACATAAATCAATGTATACCATCAGCATGTCTTGTTTCTAACACAAAAAAATGAAGAAGAAGAAAAATGCCAGTGAAGAAAGTTTGGAAAGATATGGGATTAATTTCTTAGAGATAACATTTTCTAAAATCTTGGTCTTGACAATCACACATTTCTCATGTAAATAAGTCACTGCATTGAAAGGTGACAGAAGATGTAGGTATGGGGTTGCAATTGGAGACTCCCTGGAGCAGCAATGCTCTCTTCATCTATGATTATATGGCAGCTAGCTCACTAAACACAGTTTTGAAACAAATAAGAAATGCTGAAAAAAAAAAAAATACTGTCACGGTCATTGTCTTCAGTGTCCTGAACCAATTTCAGAACAAGGGAAGAAGAGGCTGTTTGCTCCAGGAAATTCTTCCCTGAAAGCTTAGGCTATCTTCAGTGGAAAACATCCTAGGGTGAAATTCCTTCTATGTGGATAGACAGGACAAAGCCCATACACCACTAAGCTTGTGGTAATGACTCCTTCCATTTCAGTGTTTTAATTTAAGATGAAAGGGAAACAAAATTTAAAAAACAACGAAAACACCTGAGAATGCACATAATTAACGCAAGCAGGTAGATTTGGGAGAAAAATGCACAGTAAAGATGTGGTTTGTAAATGGAAAGCGCTGCTAAGCAGGAAAAATCCTGATCTCCCACCAGTATCAGAGGCCTTACTCCTGTTGCATTACGTTAGGTTTGAATAATCTCTCCACAAAGCAGCCCATCCCTCTAAAACTAAGGGGTCATTTTCTTTGCTGGGCACTGCGACACCACCAATAAACTCAAATTCAGGTTTGAATCAAGCACAAGTGAAATGTTGGGAGTGGTGTGGATAGCAGGGGGAAGGGAGAACAGGCAGTGAGCTCCAGTGGAGGACCAGGAGGAATAAGAGACCTACAGCTGTGCCTCAACTCCTCCATCCATAAAATACAAGCAGTAGTATGTATCTTCCCGCACTAAGTATATTGAGACAGACTGGCTGTGTAAACATGAAGATTGCTACCAGCTATTACCCCTTCAGCAATTTGATTCTGCCCTCCCCCTTTTCTCAGTATGACAGTGATTGCAGCACAAGCCCAGTAATTGGATATTCTCACGCCTCAAATTCCCTGGTATTTAATTTTTATATCGTTCTCAGAACCTATCACATATTTGTTTTGATTTATTCAATATTGATCCTTTCTCTGACTTTCGAGCAGCTATCACCTTCCCCGCCTGTTCCCAGGGAATCTGCCAAGCCAGCAGTTTGTGATTTTGTCATAATACATGTGTTTCGTTCTCCGAGTGGCTGTCACAAGCTTCTGGATCTCACAAATGTTACAACCCCTCTTTTCATTCACATGTTCTGTATATTAAATGTTCCCAGAGATGAGCTCTTCCTGTGTGGAAAAAGCAAGGCTTTTGGTATCAGTTTGAAGGGTGCGGATCTAAACCTGTCTTAGCGGAGAAAGAGGCACTTGATTTTTGCTGGATTTGAATGAATGCTCTTATGCTGTTTTCTACAACACACTATGCACACGAGAGGAGAAAAAAGTCAGCTGATTGTGGAGAACTTGAGGCAACATTTTCTGAAGCGTGTAGGTGACCGGGGCACGTTTCACACTGTTAGCAGAGACTCGCACTTTGCTTGCTTGTGGCACAACTTACCCAAGCACCTCCCTCACTTCAGAAAACCGGATTGAGATATTCTAAACTGCCTTCTCCACACCTGTTAGTTCTGTGTCTCACAGCTGGTGGTCTTCTCCAGTGTGGCCATGACAAGAAGGCCACATACTACCAGTCCAGGTATTGTTCAGTTAGGAGCTACCCCTTTTCAAAGGGCAATAAATCAAAGCCCGTACCAAACTACATTAAGGGCACACCCAGCAGACCAAGGGAAGTTTTCATCCCCTTCTATTCAGCTCCACCTGGAATATCAGATGGTTTTGAAACCGTGGAAGCCAAAGAGCATATTGACAAACTGAAGAGGTCCCAGCAGAAGGCTGCCAAGATCATTAGGGCTAAAGCACATGAATGTTGAGGAAAGACTGGAGCAACTGGGCTCTTTTTTAGAAGGTGAAGAGGAAGCTGAGAAGAGAAGTCTCTAGTCAGTAGGCGAAGAGAAGTCACAAAGAAAACTGAGCTGCTCTTCTTGATAGTGGTAGACAGTAGAACAAGGAGCAATACCCATGAGCTGTGGCTCAGGAGATTCAGAACAGACATTAGGGAAAACAGACACTACAGAAGTGGTGTGGAAACAGGTTACCCAAGAGCTGATATCTTCGTCTGTGGAGGCTTTCAAGATTCATTGACAAAAAAAAACCAAAACAAAACCAGAGCTGACATTATCTGGCCAGTTAGTAATAGCTGTGCACTGAGCAGAATGCTGAACTAGATGACCTCCAGGGGTCTCTTACAATTCATACTTCTATGGTCAAAATGTGTTTTGGAAGTTCAAAGGAACTTTTCCAAGGAGCCCTCTGAGAGTATCCCCATGTACACGCTAACAGAGTGAGAAATCAAACAGGGTTTCCAACACAAACATCTCAGGATATTTTGCCATCAAAGTTAAGCTCCTGTGATCTCCACAGGCATTTGAAAGATGAAGTAGGTTAGAATATAGCAGTCTAAAAAAATAGTCCCAGTGTTGTTTACATTCAAGTTTTTTGTCTTATCCCTCCATAAAATTCTTGCACCATTCAGGAAACTTCCAGCTTTCTGCAGAAGCCAGCTGCCAACTTCATCCTAGCTCTCCCTCGAACTCTTTTTCTCCCCAAGCTGTCTTGCCTACTTGTGACAATTATCTTTCTTTCTAATTCCATATCCCAACATTATCTGGGTTTTGCCTCTAAGCCATCTTGTGTAAACCCTAGAGCCGGCTTCTTATCTCCAGTAATTTTCACTCGGTGCAGCCTCAGAAATAATTGGTTAATTAGAGGCATATGCTTGGGTGCTGCGTCCATTTTGGTAGTCTATGCTGTAGTGCCCATGGGAAGCAGTCGTGGAAGAATCCATCCTTTCCCATGGAAAGATATCTTTTGTTTGTTTGTTGTACAACTCCAGGCAGCTTACAAAGTAAAAGATGGGTTTGCACAGGGAAATGCAGGGATAAGGCCGACTTTTGCATGGAATCTTTTCAATAAACGTTTTGCTGCATTACCATTCCTGCTATTGCGTCCAGTGTCACCAGGGAACGGTTCAGCATAAACACCTCCTGAGGAACTGTTCCAGAGCCTAATGCCAACCTGAGACAGCTGCTGATGCTGAACAACATCATCAAGGGCCCACTGTCCCTTCCTGCCACTCCTCCTCCTTCACTACCAGTGAAAGAACTATGAAAAGACCAAGAGCTGGTGTACAGCCAACAAGAACTAAAGATCTTGCAGCTGGTTGTACCACCTGTGCCTTGTGAAATTCCAGCCAAAACAACGTCCTCTCCCTCCCCTCAGATAACCCCTTTATTAGAGAGAAGGGCATAACATTTGATAACTTTATAAGCGGGAGTGACACGCGCACGGAGGCAGATACGGAAGGCAATCGCTCCCGCTGTCGCTGGCGGCTCCGGACAACGGACCGTCTTTTGTGCGCGCGCAGGGCCACTCTGGGCGAGCCGTCTAGTACGTTCAAATCCACACGCAGGGTGTAAGCCACATTGTGCCAGATATATATAGCTGTTCAATGCCACCCTGCTGAGCCAGTGCCAGGACAGATCACATGGCGCTTGCTTTATTGGGGCTGGTTTGAGGGAGATGTACAGAATCCATGAGTGAAAGCGCTGATACATGCTACTCTGACACAAAAGGAAGAATCCTTCACTTAGGGCCATAGAGCAAATCCAATGTTCTGGATTCCCCCGTTAATATCAGAGGGCATTAGACCTACATAGTCAGAGCACATGGTCTCAGGCCAAGTTCCACCACACAGTTCCGAGAGAGGAACTTTACTTGAAGAGTGCTAGAAATAAGTCTATAGCTATTAGCTGATAACATCCTCCAAGTGGCAAAATATTAGGCCTATTTGTTTTTATCTTTTACTAGCAATTAATGTTTTGATTAAGAATTTTAATTTTAACTAGACTAGCAATGGGAGGAGAGTACAGTTAAGATGGCAGTTAGGCATCTTCATTCCATCTCGTTTATGTATGTGTTTCAATTTGTGTTTTCACACGTAGTGTGAGCTTACACTTTTGTCCCACTTGTGCCCATGTCATTATTTAGATTCAATACTGATGGGTGCTAGAGAGAAACAAATATGTATAGGTACAACCAGGAAATTAGTTGTTGTGATTACAATGCACACCCTGGTGAAACGAAGGAGAGAGGGGAGACCTGATTTTTCATGGACACTTGGTCTAAAGAGTCTCCTGATGCCAGTAGCAGCCCTGCCTTCAAACACATAACTGACCAGCTTTGACTCTTTTTAGTGAAGGGCAACAGCAGCCATATAGAGTGGCTTATTAGAAAACATCAGCATAAAGCTTTTTAGTCCAATTAAAAACATCTGGCGCTAGGGTGATCCAGCTGGCAGCCTATGGATCCATACCTAAGTTGTGGAACGGCTGCGTCCATCCCACCACGGTTGCCTCAGCAGAGGCCAAGAGCAGCTGCTAGAGCACCTCTGCCGCATCTCTGCCCAGTGACATCAGCTGGAGGCATCTAGACATCAGCTGGAGGCAGGATGGCTGCCCAGCCCACAGTTGGAGGCCAGGAGGGTAGGCATGTCCTCCGCCTGGCCCACGGCAGGAAAAGGCGGGCTAGGGGCAGGAGCACCGGCTCCTCTACCTGTGAAGCTTGGTTTTGCCCTGCACAAAGTAGCTGGAAATCTGTTGTTTATCAGAAGCCCATCTCCTCTTGAGGGTCATCCAACATTGTACTAGAAGAACTGGGAACATTTTAAAACCATCTTACTACTTGACAGGAGGATTTAGTTTTGGTACTTTCCAGCAATTTCTGCCACAGAACACGTACTCTTCCTTATTGACTCTACAGGGTGGTACTGAGAGGAAATACACCATGACCTTCATCAAAAAAAAGAAGTACCATTAATACAAGTCCTATTCTTTCTCTGCTTTCCTTACAGAGTTAAGTGAGGCACAGGAATCATCAAATTAAATGGCTGGGTCAGCTTAACGTAATAAATCTATTAGTTCATATCATCATATATTTGATTTATACTACCCTAGACAATTACTAGCATGTCATTTCTTTGTTTAGGGATTTTTAATTTGAAAGTGTTCTAATCCTTAGTGTCAGCTGTTCCTGGTGGGTGATGACATATCTACTGTGAGTGAAACATTCTGATGACATATAGAGTGCAGGAATCAAATGTCATAAGCATAAATATTTAAGCAATAAGACATGACAGGTAGAGCATTTCTTGGCGATTATCACACACCTCGGGTGGTGTTATGACGAGGCATTTGTCCAAAGGCCAACTGACTTTAACACACTAAAAGTAGCATGATCGCCTGGAAATGTGCTGCCTGAAGTGTCTTATTGACATTTTTCCTTCTCTTGATGACTTCTTCATTTTCCAATGGGAGCCCCAAGGAATTACCATTTCCTTCCTCCAAGACAGAGAAAGCTTACACCTTAGGAAGATCTCAACCCCCAGAGCTACTTGCAAAGGGAGTGTGAACGAAGATGGATCTAAGCCTTAGCAAAAGACGTGTGCTGCCCACATTCACAGTCCGAGTGCGGTAGTGAAACGGCAGGTTTGGCATTTCCTAACGAGCAAGTGCTTTCTGAATCAAGCAGATGTGGTCAGCATGGCAGTGAGGAGCCGAGCAATTTCTTTAGCAACATTCAAGCTACAGAGAGTGCTTGAGGAGAAAATACCATATAATCTTCACTTAGAAGTTGCTTTCTATAGTTACTTGCTCTGGTTTAACAGCATTACCCTTTCTATGAATGACATGAGGATGTGCTGTGAAACACAGAGGGGTTGGTCTTGACTAAAAGTAGTATATAAAATACATACTTTATTTCAGAAGTTATGGCTTTAGTTCACCCCATCTGATATTGCCCAAAGCCAAACTGAGACAAATCAGCCCAAATCCACTACAAGCAACTAGACCAGTCATACCTCTGGAGCTTTAGTCTCTTGGGCTGCAGGACTAGGTTCATTTCTGTCTTAACCGGTTTATGTTAAAAAGAACATTATACACAAAAATAAATGTTGTGATCTTCAATGCCTATCATGTTTGGGTTTTTTCCGACTCACTTGTTGTGCAAGAGAGGAAACAATACAGAGGAGTTTCCTGATTTGGCCACATCTACTCCACCCACGCTGATTTCTGCTGTCATTACAATACCTCAGCTTTTTGCATAAATACTCTGCTGGTCTTGGTACAAGTAGGTGGAAGAATATATACACATGTAGTGCACCTCACTGAGGAAAATTATGGGCCACATTCATAGTATGAGATTTCAGTTGTAAAGTCAGTTTTAGGCATAACTGACTCCTTCAGCAACTCAGTTTTTTGGCAATCTCTGAGCAGAGCCTGCTATTGATTTCATAGATTTCAAAATCATGCTTAAATGTTGGGTTTGAATTGAAAGGAAAATCCCATCCTTTTAGCCCCAACAACCACAGAGCTCACTGAAATAATTAGTGGCAGTGGCCGTGGCAGTATTGGCCTGCCCTGAGACGCTGATGTCTCTACGCATGATTTACAGGCTGGCGTCCAGGTGAGCCCCAATTTTTTTGTGAAGAAAGAGCCATTCTCTGTGGTCTGGCTGCAGATCTCCCACTATCCCTTCCTCAAGTGTAGCTCCACAACAGCTTCAGCACCAAAGCCTGTGTTTGCTCCCCAGCAAGCCAAGAACACCAGTAGCACTCAGCCTCAACAGCCTTTAACGTTCAAATCCCGGAAAGGCCAACAGGACCACCTCATGCAACAAAGTAATAGAAAAATGCAGAGACGGAAAAGACACCAGCAAAGTTTTCTTTGTGATCATTGTTTAACACTGTAAGTAATTAAATATTAATGAAAGTATGCTACTTTCATTTTGTGAGCAATTTAATTCAATTAAAAATAAATGGATCTCCTTGGCTCAGTGGATATACTGATCTTCAGCACTGCCCTTAACTTAGTTTCAACAGCATTTAACTCCAGCACAGCACAAAGTACAGGGACTGAAACATAGCCCCCAGCTAACATCGTTAACTCTTTAAGTCCCAGCGGCACGATTCCGTCACCCTGCTGAAGCAACACAACCTCTCCCAGGGAGGATTGGCTATGCTGTTTAACTTGCAGGAGCAGCAATTTGTACCCAGTGTGTTAGCAAAGCTATCTTGCACTGGGGCACTGTTTTCTTGAAAGGAAGTCATTTCAGAAAGACTTAGCAGGCCTGCATGGGTCTGAATCTACCAGCGTGCCGTGATCTGGTTAAGTAATATATCTGGGAACTTCATGTCACATAATGTAGAACTATTCTTTTATTGCGCTGAAAGAGCTGTTTTAGATTCCCTCTGAGCCCATAGGCCATGTCTTTCTGATAATAAGAGTGTTATCAATGCTTTAATATTGAACTCAAATCTCTGCGTGAGAGAGCATCTAAGAGCTATTACTCAGCGCTGAAAGCAAAACCCAACTGTTCTGAATGGGGAGGAAAATGCCAATCTGTTGACAAAAAGTTAAACAGAGGTGAAATCTAAACTCTGGCCAACATTTTACAGCCTTAACGCATTGTTAACTTTTCATCTTATCTGTCAGGAATAGGAAACTAATGTTTAAAAACAATGTATTGCTTTTACGGGCAAGGTCGGCAGTTGTTAGCTTTCAGGGTTATGCAGAGCACAGTCAGCCAGGGCTACACCAAAAGAATTGCTGCAGCACCCATGGGCTGAGGTCTTCCAAACGGTAAAATGTACAAACCAATTTCACACTCTATTTTTTTTTTTCTCTCTTTTCCCCATGCAGCCACAGGAGCTTTGCTTTGACTTTTTTTGTTCGGCTTCTGTTTTCCCATGTGATAGCGTCAGCGGTGGCTGGAGGTTAACATCTTTCAAATGTTGAACAAACCCTAGGCCAAAGAAGCGATTGCCGCGCTTTGCTTTTGGGGGAGCTCGAGTTCAGGGTCACTCCGCTCCCTCTTCCAGGGGCGAGGTCCAGATTTGTGCGCCTGCCCCTTGGACAATGCCGGGCTTTGTTCGAGCAGCAAAGCATCCTTGCTCAGCCATGCGGTTCCCAAGGAGCTGCGTAGGTAAGATAATACAGGGGAAGTGGAACAGAGAGGCATTCTCTGCAAGAGACACAGAGATCTCCTTCGGAAAACGCGGCTGGAGGATGTTTTCCCTGTATGCTTTTGTATGAAGTAATCCCACCCCGTACCCTCAGAAAGCATTTGATCCATGGGACAACTGCATGGGCTAGCAGATGATGATGTCATTAGAAAAACCCCGCGTGCGATGTCCACTGCACAGCAAACAGGCCAGAAAGAGAAAAAGAAATGAGTTTCACAGAAAACAAAACATGTGCTGTGTGTGCTGCCACATTCATGAATTTGCTTTCCTGACAGATACAGTCCCACTCTTTCCTTAGCAGTAAACATTCAGGTGGGCGAGACTTGTAAACCTTTTTTTTTTCCAAACAAGTGAAAAACACCACAAATGCCAGCGTAAGGGAATTTTGGTGGAAATCCTAATAAGAGAGGCATTTCTTAGCATTCAAAGCAAAACAAAAGGTATTTGTCATATTATTAAGAATATTCATGGCTTTTATGCAGATAAGCAAAATATGATTCCGTGAGAAAAAGGCAACACAGTGTGACTTAGGTGATCAATCACATAGAAGAACTTAAAAAATGCAAATACTCAAAAATGACCAGCTTTTGAACAAGCTGTATACCTGACTCTGCTTGCAAAAATACTTAAATACAATCATAAAAGCCAAAAACCAATTAAAAAAAAAAAAAGCACAAAAGGTCTCTTTACATCAGCTAAAGGATTTGGGATGACTTATCTGACCAGCTCTAGGTGAGGTATGTTTTGTACCTTCGGCCCCATGTGCTTGGAGACTTCCCAGCTTGTTTTAATCTCTCTACGCAAATGAGAGCCCTCAAGGCTCATTAGGGCTATTTACACAGTTCTTAACTGGAAAAAATTAGATCTACAAAAATGAATAAATAAATAAACTGATGTGAGGTATGAATTGGGAAGTCATGTTTAAAATCAATTTCCAAGTCTGCTACTGACACAGATCTCCTCGGGACTACTTCAAAAAAATAGCTGTGGGGAGAAAAGGAACAAGAAAAAGCGGGGCAGGGGGGATGGTGAAAAAACAATAAGAGTTAAGACTAAGATTCATGAAAAATCAGAGATAACAGAGACTGTAACAAAACATAAATACAGCTCAGAGTAGAAGTGAATCTCTTCTCTGAGATTTAGAAGGACTTGCAATTCAGTCTTGGCTCTCCAAGGGTGGCCATTTTTCTGACCTTCTGCTCATTATTTGTAAACTAAAGGTAACGGCACCTTCTTTTTCCTCCAGGTTATCGGTTCCGTTTCTCTAAGCATGGGCTATCTCTTGCTGTGGCTGTGCACTCCCATGGTTACTGAGGGAGGGAGGCAGAGACTCTTGTTACACGGGTCTAGAGGAGCATTTACAATCATACTGATCTCCCGGGCGTGCAGGTGCAACTACTCGTGGCCAGCCAGTTCCTGCCATCCATATACACATGTTCCTTTGAATGGCAGCTTGTACCTACCCACCCACCCCAAAATAACATCTATCTGATTAGCATAGCACCTGTACCATCCACATATTCCAGTGCTGAACCACTTCTTGGAAAGCAGGCCCTAGCCAAGGAGAGGGGAAAAATGGATGTTGCAATAGAAGCTGTAAATTACCGAGTGGCCAATTTAACTGGTGCATGTGAAAGGGAGAGTATCTTCCCGTCGTCTTTTGTCTTGGATGGCATGATTCCATCAGCAGAAAAGTGTTCATTCTTAGCCCAAAGCAGGCTTCAATCTGTCCTGTTGCACCTCTCCTTCTAAGCACGTTGCCTCTGCCTGTGCCCCTGCTCTCTGCAGATTTTATTGCTGTCAGTTTGACTCTCTGCATTGCCTCAGTACTGACACTTCCCCACAGGCACCAGACATTAGACATCACCCAATAATAAAACAGGTTTGGTTTTCCAGCAGTCCTTTGCTTCAGTGATAGGGTTGCCCATTTCTTCTGCTTACCTTAGCAAGGCTTATAGGGCATTTCCATCAGTCAGCTACTCATTTCTAATTTTCTTTATTGCCACAATAAAAAGAACAGAATAAAAAAGCTTTTCAACTGCCCTTCCTGGCTTAATCAGCCCAGCAAGAACAAGTTGCTCCAAAAGCAGAAGTTTAAACTGATCCCTTTACACCTTGGAAGGCAGAACTGAAGACCAACCCAGGAGGAAGTACTTTGTGGTCAACGGCACCATAGTTGAGGTTCTCAGGTGCACAAGCAGCTTCAGCTGAATCAAGAGGAATCACACAGACGCGTCTAAATGAAATGTCAGTCTTGCATCCATAGTGTGTGCTCAGCATTGTATCCAAGATACATATTTCTGAGTAAGATAAAAGTTACAGCAGACTTCCTAATTATAATCCCATCAAGTAGAGATAAATAACTGATGAACATTCGCCTGGCGCATTCAGAAAATCAAGTTTATACCCAGCTATTCTCCAGAGATGCAAAACGTATGGAAAGTACCAGAAGCTCTTCCTTGAGACTTCATCCCATCTTCAACAGTGTATTTAACGAAAATTCACAAATTTCCAATAGCATGGGAATAATAAGATACAAATACCATAACATTGTTCAGCATTAACTATTAAACACGGCCTGCAGCTGTACCACCTGGGGCTCTGATCTCCACAGCTCTCACAAGTTCCAGAAGACTTGACTCTAGCCAGAACTTGGACAAAAGGCCTCTAAGGAAAATATAAATGCTACAGAAGATATTTTTGCAATTCCACAGGAGAAAATGACATGAAACAGGAGTTTCTAGTTGTTGCAGAGTGTTGTAACCGATGGCTTTTGTAGGCTCTTCCACTTCTTGGGGCAAGGGTGTTATGTGCAACAATTCCTCCTCAGTTACGAAATGACTTCTCAAAATTCTCCTTTATGATTTCCACATGATACCGAAATGTCCAATGTTAAATTATGAGGTACTGTGGCTGTATCACCTCAAACAGCTGCCGCTTTTCACTCCAAAGGTAAATGCATTTCCACAGTGGGCAAATCATTTCCCACAGATATAAAATCCCAAAAGATCCCAAGCAGTATACCATAGATGACATATGCATAAAATTCTACTGTTAATATTCTACTAGAGCTCAGATAATAATCATGTGAAGTAAAGATGGCAAAAAGAAAAACTATGCTTTTTTTGTCATCTTCTTTTTCTGTCTTATTTACCCCTGCTCAGCAAAACCACAGCTCGAATGCAGAATTTGATACAGGACTTCACATTCATATAATCTGAAAACTAGAGGTGTTTTACCTTCCAGAGGTGTTTTCCCTTTCAAACAGCCCCTTAAAAAGCTTTCGAGCTTTGGGTCTGTTCCCTGAAAGAGCTTTCAGTGGGAAAAGCGACGCTCAAACCCTTTCCCTCATTGTCAGCGATTACCCTTCTTTCCCCTGCTCCTCTTCCCTTCCCTGGGCTTGTGGTGAAAACTCCCTGCAACTGCTCTAAGGAAATTCTGTTACTTGCTGACATTTACCAGGTGACAACAAAGTCGGGTCAGGCGTGTGATACCCAGGTCCTTGCATGTAATTATCAGGTAGTATTACAGGTAGCTGAGGCTCAGCACATTTAAAAGAGTTATGATGAAGCAGCTCCCTTACTTGCCTATGTTTTTTTCTCAGTAAGATTTTGAGAGGCAGGTAAAATCTTATTCCTAATCCTACACTTCTTGTGGTCAAAGTTAGGGGTTCTTTTTTTTGCAACAAAAAAAAAAAAATGTGAATAAGCAACGAGTGGGTTTGAGAGCCCAGAAAGGTGATAGTTTACTCACATCTCTGAGTGGTAAAATATTCTATGAGGTTTTGATATTTGCCACCAGATTTTTTCTCTGATGTTAGCAGATCAATCTCCGTTCTCCAAATCTTCTTAAAACCTCAAACGAGTAGTGCTTTCAACTCTTGGAAGAAAAAGCTATCCATTTTCTGTTTTTTCTTCTATGTCCAGAAAACAGTCCAAGAGAAGCTTCTGAAATCAACGAGAAGCTTCACTTGGGATTAGAATATCAGCCTGTGGATCTGACCAGACCGGAGTTAAATTACATTTCAAAACAACATTTTAAATACTCCAATCACCATTTCTGAGTCTGTTTGGTTTTCTTTTAAGCTCAAAACCCCGTCGTCATTGCAGAGTTACCGTCTTAAGTGTAAATCTAATCTAAATATTTTCCAATAGAGGGAAGAAGAAGAAGAGAGGGAAAAAAAAACCCCACCGCAACTAACCCTTTCTAAATCACGCTGGAAGCTTTGAAAGCGATCCCGCGGGCAGGCTCTGCCGCCGTGCTTTGCATTTCCCGGCCGGGTGCGGGCACGGAAACCAGAGGCTCACTGACACCCAGCGGCTGCCGCNAAAAAAGGGGGGGATGCCCTGCGGTTTAAGGAAAAGTTTTTTCTTCTTGATCTCAGGCGCCTCTGCTATTCGCTTATTGCTCTCCATGCTACGGCAATACGATCGGGTTTCGAAAGGCACTGAGCACCCATCTCTCCTTCTCTAGGCAATGCACCAGGTACTTTTCAAAACCAGCTTCTTACCTAGGAGTCCAACAGTAAAAAACTAATCAGCATTTCACACTCACACCCCCCCCCGAAGCACATTCCAGTATTTTCCTTCCTAAAGCTTTTATTTTAACAGGGTTTGCTGCCCCCGAGAGAAGCAGCCTTTCTAATATGTGCAAATCAGACGCACCAGTTACCCCCAGAACTGAGGCACATGCTCTGGAGCTGGAGAGATGTTCTGCTTCTAATCACCTGACTCTGTGCGCCCGGGATTATGAGGGCTCAGGTATTGCAGGGAAACAGCTACTGATCATCTGAGAGAAATAAATCAATAAATAAATATTTTAAAAAAGGAATTGGAAGGAGAGCTAAAAAAAAAAAGAAGAAAAAATAGTTCAGCTCCATTTCTTTGATCACCATAAAAATGAGGCAAAATAGTTACACAGAGAAGATTGATGAAGTAGCCACAGAAGCTGAGTATCCAGTGCCTTAAAAGAAGCCAGGATAAATTGGCCGTAGCCTTGAGTGTTAAATACCTGAGCTGCCCTGCTGAACTTCCTTAAACTCTGAGGATGTCCTCATTAAACGATTGCATCTGTCTCAGCACTAGTTAAAAAAAAAAAAAAAAAAAAAAAAAAGGCAACAGACTCCTGGAGCTGCTGCAGGACTGGATGCCCAACCAAGCACTCACTGGTACATCTCCAGCAAAGACAAAAGGCAGCTCCAATGTAAAAATGGGTGTAACTGTGTTGGTGTCCAAGATTAACAGCCGGTCTTTACACAGGGCATATAGCTCACAGTGGCAGTAAGTGAGAGCTTTGCTGCTTTTCATATCGGCATTCTTGCCATGCTCAGCACCACAGTTTCTGAATGCTTTACAGACATTAAAGGAATAATAATAATAATTTAAAAATTGTCTCTCTGCACAAACTCTTAGTTCTGTCCTCTAAATTTTGCAGCCTGTTATTTTTTTACCAGAGCAGTACAAGGAGGAATTTCCCACGTTATTTTAGACTTGAGAGTGTTGGGTAGAAAAGATGGAGTTTTCATTTTGCCTGCAGCTTGTATGTAGAAAGCAAACACTAGCAGTGGGGGGTGCTAGTCTGGAAAACAATTGTATGACCCCGATTTGCAACAGGTCTGTGGCCATTTATGTCTTTTCAGTTGTCCACATGCCGGGCACCCTGCGGTTGCCGGGCACTTCACAGAGCACACCGGAGTGTCCTTAAAGTTAACGGAGATTCCCCGTTAGCAGCTGGAGGTGCAAAGTGTCTTGAGACACGGCTGGGCTGGTCCAATGCAGGCCGAAAGACAGCAGAAACATGCACTGTTCACAGGATGCATTTGAGTTCCTCGCATGGGTTTTTGGCTTATCTTCAGATGTTACCGTCGACTTTTGCAATCATAAAGGCAGGAGGTTTGTTCCTCCCACGAGATCTGGAGTGACAGCCCCATGTGTGACACTAACCTTTTGACAGAAAATTGCTTCAGTCTTTCTTCAAGTGAGTGTCCCGGCAGCACAAGAGAATCTGGAGACAGTGCAAGCCAGAACTTTTAACAGAGAAATCTAAAAAATGTGGGATGTGGCCCTAAGTTAAAAAGAATGAATTATTTTGTCTTTTTTTGTGTGTGAAGAAAATAATTCCCTTGTTCTCTTCTTTAGCAATTTGCATTTGAATAGGTGGATCTGTTCTTTACATTACTTTTGAGAGCCTGCATTTCCCAAATTCCTATTATACCACTGGGCTTTCAAGGACAGGAGGGAAGCCAAAACATTTCCATCTAATGCAAACATGGATTACTGGAAGGATGTTCTCATTTTTTAAAAATGCAGTGGAAGCAGGAGCCAGGTTTGCTTTGCTAGCACCTTCTCTGCGAGCCGTTTCTTCCTTGGCTTGCTGCATGTGGAGAAAGAAAACCTTGCGAAAAGGAAAGTGCAGAAGTTCCTGGAATGCCACTGCAAAGCGAGCTCAGGAAAGTGCTACCAGGCAGACAAGCACACCCACAGCGGCCGCAGGGAGGGTTAGCGCACACTCTCTAAGCGAAATCAAGCACACTGATGGCTGCAGGCCCTTTCCCATCAGTCTCCAGTTAGTCAGCATCCTGTCTATATCTGTGGAAGATCATCTCCAAGATAAAAGACCCAGTGCAAGGAGGGAAGATATTTAATACCTCTTCTGTTAGCAGAGCTGAGATTTCAGCTGTGACTATCCCCAGGCAAATCCAAGTTTCCAAATGTTCCAGGTGTAGTTCCAGGAGGCATCTTCAGTTCCAGGAAGCAGATCTCTCTGTAAGCAAAACCAGTGTCCAAAGCACTTCTTCCTTACAAGTCTAGATGGAAACTTCTGTCAACCCAAATGATCCTTGCAGCCAATGAATACAACAAAGTCCTGAGAAGTACCGATGAGCTGAATGTTGTCATCGTGTGTGTGTGTACGTATATAAGTATGTATCATATATATATGGATATATAAATAAAAAGATATTGCCTCCCCTCATCCCTCAATCTGCTCCCAACAGTTTGGGGAATCTGGGGAGCTAGCCAAATGCAAAGTGAGAAATCTCAGAGCATGCTACTGATGCTTCATCCTGCAGAACTCATTACATGCCAGTTGCTGTACTTAGGGTAGATTGGGAGGGGGCTCTATTAGAGACAGAAAGTACAGAGTAGAGTTAAGAAGTATTTTTTTTTTTTCCTTCTAACTGCTGTCCTTTTATCTGCTCTCCTTCTCATGTTTCTGGGCTTTTTTTTTTTTTTTTTTCTTTTCCTTCTTCCTTCTCCTTCATCCTATGGAAGTGGCACTGAATGCTGATGAGATAATAAATGGTCCAACCCCAGGCAATCATTTTCGGGTAATTAGTTTAGCTACTGAACTTCTAAGACCCACTTTTTTTTTTCACCTGCCCAGCCAGAAAACTTGGGTGGTTAGTTACCTCATGGCTGCTGAGCAGTTTTTGGGAAAGGGGCACTCAGAAGCACAAGTACTTGCGCTTCTGGATACACTATGCAATCTCTAGCTAAGCCTAGCCCTGGCCTAGATATTTAGTATTTTATTTACTTTTTACGAAATTCCTTGCTTGTGCCAAAAGCCAAACGTCACATCCCAGTAGGACCAAATCTGGGATTTGTTGTAAGCTTCTGTGCACAATCACACCCAAGATCACAGATCGGTTCAAAACAAATTGGGATTTAGGGAATTTGGGGGGTGCCCTTTTTCTGTTTCAGAATAAACATTTCAAAATTTCCCTTGGAAGGGAAGTTTGGAGAAGGAAATCATGGCATGTGGCTTAATGAACCTGACAGGAGAGCTTCCAGCTTTCCCCTTTCCCAGAATGCTCAGTCTCGTCATGCCTCATCAAAACCCAGAGTGCCATGATGCACAACGTTCCCAACCACACGGACGGGAGTTGGGCTTCCGTGAGCACTGGGCACTCACAGCTCCTGGCCCAGCAATGAGGAGCCCATAAGCTCTAGGGCTGTTGAACCTGGAGCAGGCTGCCTTGGAGCTGCAGGCCCCGAGGGCTCCAGCTCAAAAGCGGGCCAAGTGATGGAGAAGCCCTGGATATGTGGACCCTGGAAGCCCACCAGGTGAAGCGAGCGAAAGCCTTCCTGGCAAGCAGGGCAGGCTTCCAGAGGAACCTTTGCCTGTATTTCACCGGCGTGTTCCCAAACCTGCCTAGTTCCAAGAAATACTCTGGGTTCCAACAATTTGGCATTTTTTGACAAAGACCTCTTCCATTCTGAGAATTCCTGCCCGGCTCCCGTGTACCCTCAGAACTTCAGGGGGACCTCTGATAAGTTGAGGGGAGATTTGGGCTTTTGGGTGTATAATCAGCTTCTTTGTGGCAGAACGCATGATAACCATGGCTGCAGAGAGGAAGTTCTGCGTAGGAGAATTACGGGGGCTTTGTGTTCTCCCCTCTGACACGGGTCGGCATCAAAAGCAGACCATAGGATTAAATTAGCTAACTGTTTGCTTTGGTATTGGCAATTCATATTCGATACTCATGAGGTTAAAAAATAAAGGCAAGCATCCTGGAAACACACAGAATTTATCAGGCACCTCAGTACTTCATGAAGCAGTGAAGGAAGGACGCAGCCACATTTCTTCCTCCACACTGATCATCTTCAGAAAGTTTTGGTTTAAATCTTCGTTTTATACTCCGCTCTTTTTCTTTTTCTTTTGTGTTTTTTTTTTTTTCTTTCTCCTTCTTCTCCTTTTAAAGTCACCTTGGGTAACAGATGTCACCGGGCCTCAAAAGAGCCGCTTGGATAAATCGGTAAATAATATTCATGAAATAGTATGTGCTAGCATATTCTGCTTTTCTTTTTATCCGTTCTAACAATACCGAATTCCTCATCCCTGAGACTCACATAAAGCCCACGACAGAGGGTTCGCATTCAAACTCCAATCAGCAATTCACGAACTAACACAGAATGATCTAGCTGATTTCACTAGGGACCTCCATATGGTGATGAAATTTATTCTGAGCCATGTTTAGGTTTTGTAGTTGTGGGCACCATACACAAACCCTGAGAGAAACTGAGATTTTTTTAAAGCTGAGCTGGGAATTTACTAACACAGCTCCTACTGAAATGAATGGATGCTGTTTGCCCTCAAATTCTCTGTCACCCTGGAAATCGGACAGAGTCCTGTATCCTGCATGTTTATTTCTCAACCAAAATAAGGATAATCTCAGCCTTTCGAGTCTACAACAAATTCCCAAGGCTTACTTTTTTAGAGAGTACTGTTGCTGTTATACCCTGGAGCGAGACATGTCTTCTCCACTCGTAATATTTTTAACCTATAAATTGTTCAGTTGGATTCAATTTTCAAAAAGCTATAATAGGGAATTCATATTTCCCAACTCTTTGAAGCACGTAACAAATACACATTTTTATGGTATGGTATAGATGTGAAGTTTGTGTGGCCTGTCTTCAAAAGAAAAGAACACTCCAGATATATTCTATTTTTTTTTCTCCCTACGGTTTGAAAAATGGATTGATTTTTTTTTTTTTTCCTTTCGTTTTTGCCTGTTTAAGTACAGGACTGGAGTTGGGTTTTTTTCTGTATTTTTCCCTTCAGACAGCATATTTTCCTGATGGAACTCCCCTCCCCCCCAATACACAATGTGCTTTTCTGATTTACCAGCTCCAGCATTTTCTCAACAATCATGTGAGCAAGAGCAAGGACTGAATATTTTTAGACACTAGAACTAAGCAGATGGCGAAGGATGTAGAAGATCAATAACTCTAGTTTTCGTAAAGTTTACAGCTCTGCTTATTTCAGTGTATTTCAAAATGCAACGAGAAGACTATAAAACTTGATAGAATGAAACCGGAGAAAACTGCGCTGGCCCGGATGCCTTGTACGAGAACATTTTTCAAGCCGTTCTTTGAAAGCAAGCCCTGCACTTGCTGCAGCTTTAATTGTGAACTCTCCCTTTGTTAATTTAATTGTACTCATGTTGCTGTTTGGTAAAAGGTCTTGGACAGATGTGTGCTCATCTGACATTCTTCCAAGCATGTCTGCGTGGTCAAACTTGAAAGGTTTTTTGGGAGCTGAAAGTCATCCCGTCAGGAATCAGAAACAACACCATCTGCTTTAGGTGACTAAGCACACATCGAGAATAGCCATCTCCCTCCCTCTGGGCCCAAGCCTCCTCGCTCCCTTGAGCTTTTCCTGTGGAGCAGCTGCCCTTCAGAGGTGCAGAGGAAAGGGAAACCATACAAGAAGTTCTGGCCACAACAGTTTTCGCTGCCACTGCAGGCTTAACTGAAAACAAGGTGGAATCGGGCAGTTGCTCAAAAGCTGGTGGCACAGCGCTGGACATGGGTTCTCCTGGCCCAAAGCAGGGGCACTTAACAAGAGAAATCAGCGTTTTCTTTTGTCACTTTGAGTAAATCCCTCCACCCTTTCGTGCCTTCACTTCTCAGCTGCAGAACAGGGCAGCACAACCCCGTTTCTGTACCTCCTTTCCCTTACAAATGGCAAGGCTCGCAGGGCGGGCACCGGGTCTATGACCCTGCCTCATGTGGGAAGGTGTGTTCTTACCAGCCCACAAGCCTTAAGTAGCATCTGGAAAACCAGTCACTAGACCAGCAGTTGAGAGAGGTTGGAGGAGACAAACAAAATTCCCCAAAGTCATTAAGACTGACTTTACATTAGCAAGCACGTTACTGGATGCTACCCGGTGGGCCTGTGGGGCTACAGAGCGGGCACACCTCACCCTTCAGCAGCATCTGCTGCAAGCATGGTGTGAGCAGTTAAATGCCAGGGACAAAAAGGCTGGTAGGCAAGCAGATCCTTTTCATCCACGGCTGCTGACCTTTCCAGCCCCGCGGCTTCTGTTGGTTAATGGAAATGCCCACACCGTGCTGATGACGAGGAACTGACCAGGAGCCCTTCGCACATTTCCCTGAACTTGGAGCAGTCTCTAAAACTGGAGAAAGAAGATGGGATCAAAGGAGACCCAAACACTTTTTGATGCTTTATTTTCAACAGACATAAGGCAGCTGTGGTTTACGTGGTATTTTTAGGGCTTGTGACATCCTCGAGCAGTTTGTGCGTGGTACTGGCAAGGGGAGCATCACGCAGCTGCCATCTTGTATTTCAGCAAGGGCTGGGGGGCTGGCACCAGCCAGGCTCTTGCTCGTGCAGGAGGTCAGGAGGAGACACGTGGGCCAAGGTGGCCGGCGATGCTCTTCTCACACCCGCTTTAAAGAGCTGCTGTTGGGTTTCCAACTTCCAGCCAGATCCTCACCACCCAAAAGGGGGCCCCGCTCAGTGTCACGGTGCCATCTCTAGCAGCTGTCCCTTCTACCCAAGCAATGTCAGCCTTGGAGCTGGGCCAGCATCTACGTGTGGAAGCTGTTCTCTCCTCCAACCTTCTGGACCTTAGGCAAAAGAGCTACTAAATGAGCCATACTGACACCAATACTGCAATCAATTTGTTAATAAGGATCAGAGACAGACTCTGCTGCTGAGAGGAGGAGGAGAGGGGAAAAGAGATCATTATTTTTAATTTAAATAAATCAATATGTTAATAGGGGAAAGGATGTACCCTGCACAAGGATGGTGGAAGGGGGAAGGCAAATAAGTACAGCTCTTTTTTTTTTT
>VWZK01017443.1:160559-216891 GCA_013396935.1 Baryphthengus martii | reverse complement strand
TAGCCTGCATTTAAAGAAAGAGAAAATTATTTAATATAAAGAGCAGGTGTAGACAACTGAAGACAACTTTAAAAGTCCAGTAATAGCAAATAACTAATTATACCCATCTGAGAATCAGAAGCATGCCTGGCTCTTTTCTTTCTTTAAAACAAATTAAAGAAAAAGGAAAGCTTGATTCCCAGGAGGGCTTATCTAAGGCCTCTCATCTCTAATACACATCTAAAGGGACAGGGAAAATATCTTTTATCACTTAAATCTCCCTGAAATTTAAGACCAGCTGGGAATTTTTTTTATGTGGATATGATTCATTAAATTCGTATCATTCCAAAGAAACCTTCCTGCCGGTTTATCTTTGCCACTGCAGTCATCTCACCAGTTTCACAGTTTCCTGAATGTTGTCAACCTGGACAGCTCAGTTTTTGGCTGAAGGTTAGATTTCATTTGGAAACTATGGAACCGGCCCCACATTTTTCTTTTCAGGGAACTGGTATGTGCAAGTCATTCTCAAAGTCAACTTTTCCCCCTCTGCTGAGACAATAGGAAAATCCTGCACCGCCGTAACGCTTCCAGTCATTAGGCTTCTCAGTCCTGAGAGGTGGAGTGGCTTTATTTTCGCAATATGTTTCAATATTTATGCACTGTATTTATGCATTGCGGGGTTTGCGTCTTCGATCAAACACGGGTACAAGAGCTCGGAAGGCTCAGCTCGGAGAGCTGGCTCGGAGAGCAACCGCATCCAGCTTCCGCTGGGATCAAATGCAGTAAGTTTGTATTTCAGCAATCTTTAGAGACGCTCTACGGCGGAGGGATGGATGTACGAGCTGATATACAGAGGGTTGCGGCGGAGTTAATATCCTGGTATAACAGGCAGCCGCCGAAACGCTCCGAGCAACACTCTGCGTAGTTTCAGCGGGGAGGAAACTGTATGTTTTCCATAATGAGCTCCTTCACGTATAGTGCCACAAAAGTTACTACGGAGACGGTCCGTCTTAAGCGCAAAGAAAAACAAAGGGAAGTTCATGTGGCAAGATCGCTCCTTGCCGGCTCCGTCTCGCAGCCGATGCGGAGGGTGGGGAGGCGCTTCCAAGGG
Organism: Baryphthengus martii; assembly: GCA_013396935.1. NCBI lineage: Eukaryota > Metazoa > Chordata > Aves > Coraciiformes > Momotidae > Baryphthengus > Baryphthengus martii. Next base: position 215,801 of record VWZK01017443.1, on the reverse strand, counting down.
CGAGAGTTTGAAAAGCGGAGCGGAGCCAGGGCACCCGGGCGGCAGGGAGCGAGAGGCTTTGGGAAGAGGTCAGGCAGAGGGCAGGGTGGATCGAGTTCAGGGGCGGCCGTGGAAGAAAGGACGCGCGGCCCCAACAGATGCTAGTCGCGTTGTTCGGCGCGCCGTCGGAGGGCACGTGAGCGCCATGGTGATGGGTGCGCTCTGACATCCCGAATAAAGGAGCTCCGAGATGGGGGGGCTCTGGCGGGGGGGAAAGGGGCCATATCTCAGCCTACGTGAATACTTCAAATCAGGCTGCACCCAGCACTTGCAAAATGAAAAATAACTGCAAGCGATTGCATAGAAGTAAGCAACCCGGAACTCCCTGAATTTATCCCAGGGTAGAAGAGCAAACAGTTTTCGCCCTGGGGTTTTTCTTTTCTCTCATCCATTAAAGCGGACACAGCTCTGCCCTTTGAACAGCTCCACAGGACGCGGCTGAGAGTGGGAAACCGTTCCCGGATTCCCTGTTTTGAATGCTTCGTTCCCCGAGCAGGTACCTGGGCACGTCCAGCTTTCCTGTTTCCCTGGGTGAAAGTATCATTTTTCCCTTTTCTGTTTTTTTGCCCTGGAGGAGCTCACAACTTCCCTGCATTTTAGTTCTACTTGTTACTTGAAGATTTACCGTTCTGTTTCTAAGGTTCAGAAAATTCAACTTACGCAAATATTCTCTGTTAATAAAAGCTCTATTATCTGATTTAGATACAGGAGCAGCCCTTCGATTCCAATTCGGGCTTTTACCACATTTCCAAAATCCTCGCAGACCTCCGCTACCTCGAACACAGCGAGCGTGATTAAAAAGTATCAGCTCCTCTCGCCAGACTCCTGTGGGAGTATCAGCTCTAAACTAGATTATTAGACTAACACCTTGCTTTTCAGTTCAACCCAAGTTAGCAGTCGGGATCCTCTGATTACAATTTGAAGCTATCAGCAGTATTTAGGGGCCAGACTCGTGCAGGACTCACCAGTGAGAGCTCACGCCACAGATTTACTTTGGCTTTGCAGCTCCAAAATGCGATACAGCTCTCTGCCGATCTCTGGATGCAGCCAGTCACATCAGCTAGCAGCCTTCACTAAATATTCATAAATTGTTGGGTGTTTAAAAGCCTAGCAAAACAAGAAAAATTCTCCTGGTAGAATAGTTCTCAAATTAAAAAATCTCTTTACTTATTCAGTAATGGCTTTTGCTTTAGGACCTCATGCCGTCATCACAGGAACGGTTTTACCAGTGGGCAATATTTTGCTGCTGCCTTCAGACCAGCAATTAGAACAACTAACAGATAGTCCAGACAATGGCCAATTTATCTGCAGAAAGAGAATTTGCACTTCTCTTTATATACCTTACGTTAAAGATAAATACAGTATCGTACAATAATTATCACTATAAAAACAAAATAGAATTCTAAGGTCTTCAGAGCAGTGACCTTCCATTTTTATAGTTCACCTGCACAAAATCTTCTAAGCTGTTTAAAATGTTTTGAGCCTCTTGTTCATAGCTCTTGACTTCTCCTATAATTATCAACCGGTTACATATATAACATACAATGTAAAATTAATATACAAAAATATATACTAATGATATATACCTTAAAATAGATTTGCTAAATATTAACACATATAATATTGTATATTAGGTTTTATACATGAATTCTGTATCTTAAATGATGTCATATATTGTATATCTCATCATATTTTTTAAAATATATTTGTGTATAAAGGCAGCATTTCACATGTCTCCAGACACGGTCAGACATGTACATAGATGCAGCTGTGTGCATTGTGCATCTATACGTCAGCAGCACGCTATGAATGCATAACAATATTCGGGACTCCTGGTTTTTACGCCTGTGGTTTAAAGGAATTTCCTTCAGATATGTTCAGTCACTGCAGAAGTGAAAGATTCTGAAAGTCGACTTTGGTGTCAGGTGCTTTCAGTTAAGAAAAGTACTATGAAAAAAGTATTAGTAGCTGGACCTAATTATTGGTGGTGAAAGTAATTTCATTTCAAACATCCTATTAACTAAAATCCATACATAGAAATTATTGGCTGCTTGCACCAATCCCCATTATAAAAAGCGGTGAAATCCCTTTGCAAAAAAGGGGAAGACTACAGCTTAAACCTTAAGTACTTCGATAAAAATACAAGATCAGTTTCATCCCAAAATACAAATCCCAATCTCCATCTAAAACTGCCTGACCCTAAAATATATTCAGAGCTTGTTCTAATCACAGGAGATGTATTCTGAATAGGACAGCCCTCTATCATCTGCTAAGTCTCTTTAAGTCATCGTTTTCACTGTATCTGAAAAATTAATTCCTTTTCAGAAATATTCTCATCTTCTACTAAAAGAAAAAAAAAGCTTTTTTGATGTAGAGTGACAGGATTATGAAGTGACCCTTCAGGTCAGAAGGAGACTTTTCCTTTTCTCATCAAGGAAATCAATTTCTAAGTCCAAGTCTCTTAAAATAATATATTCTTGTGGCACGCATACAGCTTTTTTTGATCTGCTATGAAAAGAATAAGAGGTAAAGAGGATCAGGGGTGGCGATGGAATATTATAATCTGCCACACTCACACATCAGCCTTTCACTAAGTAATTCCAGATAAATTGAGGATTTACATATTTAAGATTAAATGGGGAAAGAGTAGCGATGCATAAATAGAAGAATAGAAAGATACAATTTAGGGAAGTTAACTCTTAAAAAAACTTAATGTTACTTGATGTTTTGATATCCTTCCCCTGTCCCACCCCGTCTTTTTTTAAAGCACATAATGTTTATTAGGAAATAACCAGGATAATCTCTTTTAGATCAACTGAGCACAAACACAGATGCCTTAGGGTTTCTCTCCTCCACCCCTCCCACCTTCACTACTGAAAAAATACCAATTACCATGACAAGAAACAGTTAAATGCCTCCAAAGACACATACACACAGCAGATGGAAAACAGGAGGAAACCAGCTGGAAGTGTGTTTCCCTTAGAACTGTTTTTAACAGCCTGTGCACAAATAATGTCTCACTAATACGCAGATAAAAATAAAACATAAATATTTAAAAGGTGACTGGTCAAAGCAACAAGATGGCATTCGATATGGGAACTTTCCCTTTTCTGTTCCCTTCCATGTCCACACTCACAGGTGATGGTTCAGAGACAGGCTGGACCAGGTTGCGGATTCTGGGAAGGTAACTTTACCATGAAAGCTCCGGTAATGGCCGTAACCTTTTGGTGCTGCTATTTGCGAGGCACGTGGGCTCGCCTTGGTTTTCATTACTCACCTGTTCAGCTTTTGCTTTTATGTTGAGCTTCCTGTGTGGAGAGGTTCCCAACGCTGCCTCCCGGAGCCGCCTGCCCCAGCTCAGCTCCAGGAGCAGTTCACACCAGCACAAGACAAGGAGGCCAACCCTTTGCTAAATTCCTTCTGCTCTTGGGTGCTCAACCAGTATTTTGAAGGAACTCTCTTTCCAGAAAATACTAAGCACTTTTTCTGATAATCAGGATATTTTTAAGATGTCCAACATAGTAATCTGAGACGCCCGTAATCCGTGTTTACCCGACTCCCACAGAGTCCACCCACCACCCACGCTTTCTTGTACTGCTGTGGCTTTGCCATTAGGGAGAGCAAAATCAGTGGAGATGAGGAGAGATGGAAATGCTCATGCCCCCTTCTAATTGAGGCATTGCACGAGGGGGCAGGAGAAAGCACAAGCACTGCTTGTAAGAGTGACTTTCAGCACCACAACTGGGGCAAAGGCAGCTGCAGGGGACGGTGGAGATGGGAAGCCTACAGTTCTTCCCTAGGATTCCCCAAGCCAGAAGCATTTGTGATAAATCCTGCTTGTCCTGTCTTTGATCTTAAGAACCGTATTACCAGCTAGAACAATTTTAAGCAGAGTAGATGGGTTGGCCGCCGCTTATTTAGATCCTTTCCTTTACAGTCCCTTTGCCACTGAGTCTCATTAGGCAGCCCTCTCGCACTCACCAGGAATTCGGTAAAGCAGATCCTTAGCTGGTGTTAATTGGTCTAAGTCCATTTACTTCAAAGAAGCTGCTCTAACTTACAGTGCCCAGAAATTTGACCCAGTTTCGCTCCTCCGCATAATGCGGTCTCTTGATGGAGGAACAGATGTATTCCTTCCGCTCTGGGTCTGAAGCTTTAAGTCATTGCACACGTTTTTGACAATCCAAGAAATCTGGATTTTTTTGGAGCAAATAAGTGCTGAGCATGATGACTTACTCCAGTGAAAGAAACTGGAAGCTCCCAGAAAGAACTGGGAAATCCACTCATGAAATATCTACACGGCAGGGGAAGGCAGGTGAACACGTAAGTATCTGGAGGAATTTGGGCCTGAATGACATGAGGCCATCAAACAGGTTCTCAAGACAACTGGTTAAACAAGTAATCAAGAGCAATTTGGCTCAAATAAGGCTTTACTGTTTGAGACCAGTAAAAGATGACTGCATATAGTCATTTAAAAGTAAATATAGTCATGATTTAAAGTAAAACATTAAATTTGTCGTCATTGGTGTTAATTATTTTTTTACAGCTTTTTCTCACATGCCTTCAGAACCAAGAGATGTGAGCAAGCACCGTCCAACACCACTCCCTGTTTAGCTACAGCCCTAGCCTGGTTTCAGAGGGCGGCTGTAGCACAGGCGGTAGCAGCGAAGGCAGTGGGAGGACGAGCAATTGCTGGTCTGTGGGGCAAAGATGGGGAGAGAATGGTCTCACTCGGGTGGCACCATGAAGGTCAGCAGCGAAGGATGAGCACTTCTCAGAAGCTCTTCCTGTTCAAATTCTGGCAGCACATCACTTGGCTTTACCAGAATATTAAACACAATTCTAAAGTTGCTGGGTTTTAGTGCTCAATTTCCTTGCTGAAAGTCTACAGAAAAAGAAAGATGTTTCCTCTGATGTTTCTTTCCCTCCATGAATGAACGGTACTTTTGTCTGTTTTTATTTTTATACAGCCATATTTATACCTAACACCTTCAAACACATATTATTTTAGAGATCTGATACCATCTAGTGTTATTGCTGGCTTTTCACATCTTACACTTATCAAGTAACCACAGTCAGCAACATGTCAGAGTTCATCACTGCATCACGTCAGTAGTAAAATAAAACCCGCTTTCCACCCAATATCTATATTTACACACCCCACAGATGGGTGGTGAAATTTACAGTTCATCTAGGAAATTTACTCTCTTTTAATCTCTGGAAATGAGTTTATCTGCATGGATACCTATCATTATCATCTAGTGCCTCACCACTGATTTATTTCAGCCTCTGTAGCAAATAGACTGGGATTATTAATAACAAACACAGGCGTTTATGAGCAGTCTATATACAGGCTTCTAAAGTCAAGGGTGCATTTACTCCAAAGCAACCAATGTTTCCCTCTGCTTTTCAGTGAATGGGATGAGATTTTAATTTGAAAACAGTAATGACTGGTGCAAAGTCTTCCTAAATATTCATAGTTACTAAAAAAAGCTGGTGCTGTCCAGGAGGGAGATGCTTATGTGATTTCATACTAAAAGAGGACAAAGTCAACAAGAAGAGCCAGTCTCTGTTGGACAACACAGTTCATCTGTTTGGGCACAATGACACTTAAAATACAACGTGTTGTTGAACAGAAAATATGCAGAAATACAGGATATTCGTAAAGGTAGATTAAAAAGAAAAAAAAAAAGGAAGGAACAGTGTGGTTAGTATTATAAAAGATGGTGGATTAGTATCCATGGAGATCCCATTCTTTATTCACCCAATATGTACAAGAAGATTGGTGCTTTCTCTACAACATCCCAACACTGCCTTAATCTGGACAGACAGTAAACACCTCGGTAGCTAAAAGGGTAATTTGGGCTCCATGTCCCTTAGCTCAAGGCCTCTCTTCTTGGCATGTCATCTGTGATAGTAACTTCGGCAGCAGGGCCACTTGCCTGCTTCAGAAGTAGATTAGTGGCCATCAAAACTTTTAAGTTGCTCAGCAACCAAGAAACGGTGATCTACAGGAGGTTCGCATTTACTTCTACCCCTTGCAAGAAATTTCCTGCCTCCAAAGGAAGTTATTCTTTAATGATTAAGTGCTTCAGTGGAGTCAGGAGGAGGGGAGTTTACTATTTCGTAATTTGGTGGAACATAAAACTAGGATATTTTTCAGGGTTGTGTTTCACTTGCTTACTTCTGGCTGCTGGCAGTGAGTACTAAATGCTTTTACACACTAAAGGTGTAGTTTTCCTTGATGTTTACACACACTAAATGCCTGGGGCTAGGAAACAGATACCTGTGTTTTAGGAGCACTCCTCCAGGCAGCCCTTTTTATTATACAGGCCACGTGAATGAGATCGGCTTAGAGGGAAATGGTCTTTTGTGCCTCTAGAAAGAAGGTAAAGAACAAGGAAAAGGGGGAGAAAACCCATTTAGTTAGCACTGCCTCCAAAAAAATGAGCTGATGGATTGTGAATATTAATAAATTTTGACCCTGGAGAAACAATTGAGCAGGGAGGCAAAGTTGCCTCATGCCTCTCTTTCTTTCACGATGTATGGTTCATTCATCACACGAGCACTAAAAGTTAGCACATTTCATACGTGACTGTCCACACTTAGAACAAACCCGTGTAGAACGCTGACCGAACTGAAGCACGCCAACTACATTGCACCTCGCCAGAGCAGACCTGGCCATATCCTCCAGATATTGCTGCACAGTCAAGCAACACCTTCACCAAAACAGTAGAGTTGTCAGTGCACTCTACAACCCACTCAGATGTGGCCACACCAGTAGTAAGAGCAGGCATGATGGAGAACTACAACTAAAATAACACATTACTAGCTTGAGGGAGTCCAGCTCCCAGGAGCTCCGAAGAGGCTGGATCCAGCAGACGGGCTGTCCCAAAGCAGGGGAAAGACATTTTTGGATACACCTGTATCTATCATAAAGGTTGCAGCTTGGACACCTCATCCAGAGGCACACAATGTGGAGTTGTACTACTTACTTCAGGGATCTTTAAGGAGTTTACTCAAGCCAATTATACTACAGTAACATGGAGGTTACAAAGACAAGAAGATGTCGATAACGGAGAGGAGCAGTCACGGCCTCAGGGCCAACTGCTAAGGAGAATGAGCAATGGATGTCCCTAGGCCTGTTATCTAGGAACTGAATAACACTAGGACATAGGGTATAACCCCAAATGTACTCAGTCTTCCACTCCTCAGCTTCATTTCCGCTCTAGTTTCCCCTCTGTTACTCCAGTCACACCTTTTTAGTCTCTATGTTGTGCAGATCTCTACGGATATTCTCATTCTCTTTCTGCTAGCGCATGTGCAACAGCTCTGTTGGAAAGTTTTCAAGAGGTAGGCTGTGAAAAAACTTTCTTTTTTTTTTCTATAATAACATTTTTCAAGGGCCAAGAACCGGCTTGGAGAGAATCTCTTTTTCATTTCTCATGACAACTCTTATTTTGAAATAGTCTTATGAAAGAAAAAAGCAGCTGTTTCACACTCTTTGAAGCAAAACTGATTAAAATAGCTCATATTTTTTGTTCTGCTAAAATGTTCTATTTTCATTTATATGACAAGAGGACTTGGAGCAACCCCTTCTCCTTTGACCTGACATCAGATAATAATTTAAGTGACACCTGTTCTGGCTGAAGTCTTGAGGAATTCCAAACCAGAGAGTTCTCTCACGTGAACACTGGATTTCAACGTCACCGGCATGTACAGCAACAAAGATACGTATAACAGGTTTTTGACAACAGCGGTTCAGTCCACCTAAGCTAATATCCCAAAGTCAACAACACATGTGCATTTTCTTCACTCTTATAGCACACCTGGGCTTTTCAGCCACAACTACTTTGTGTTTAACTTAAACACATGATATAGCTATATACTGAAACACTTTTGACATTGGTATGTGTTCTTTTAAATTAAGGGGGGAATCTGTAAAGCTCTGAAAGTGAAAAGGACTGAATTGTAGCTCAGTCTGGGAAGGGCCATGAAGCTTATAGCTCTGGAGTTGAAGATGCAGGCTCCCAGCTCACCCCACTCCACCTGTAAAAGGCTTTCCAACCCACTGCATTAAGGGCTCCTTTCTCCGCGCATAGGTGCGGCCACCCTGACTCTGGAACAAGGACAAGGTCAAGGGAGGAAAAGGGAAAATGTGCCATTTTCCATCACTTCCCGTAACTTCCAAATTTAGAAGCGAGGCAAGGCCTATGGAAAAAAAGGCATTACCACCCACCACACACCTTGACTCTCTGCGATCATTAGACCATCGCAGCTACAGTAATACAACTGTTACGGGCTTAGAAGTGACAAGAGTTTAATTACCCAGATATTCAGCGAGGGCATCTTCTGCATTGTAGCAGTGCATTCAGAAAGACCTGCTTTAAATTAATTTGAGCAACAGGCAACAATTCCTGGGAGAGGCACGCTGCTTTGCTGAATTACTGCAGACCTCTCTAAGGTAAGAAGCACATTTGCACGTGCTGACAGAGCCCACGTGAAAAGCCCCGAGTTGCTCAGGGCTTTCTTGACATGTTTGCATAATTGTGGTTTTTCAGACCAAAAGCGGAAGGTAAACTTCATTCATGCCTGACCTGCTGGCCTTCACAGCTGGAACATGTTGGGAATCACTTCTGGCACCGAAAAGGTTAATTGTCTCCTGCTGTGAGGTAGGAGTCTAGAAAAGGATACCACATTTGGTGGGAATTATAGTAAATGAGGTTTTCTTTATAGCACTGCTCATTCTCAACATGTTGAAAGGGCATTAGTTCACAGTCACTTTCTCTGGAATTATCAAATCTGCTCAGGAAGCCTTCATTAGGATATTAAACAAGACTTAATAAGTGAAAGTGATTTGCATCGCTGATAATCGTGCGCATTAATCAAGCAAGCTTCTGTCTCTCCCTCTGCAATATGTTTCATGTTCCATTGTAAAGCCTCTTTAATTCTGTAGGGCTTCTTAAAAGGGAAATGTTACATTTAGAAAGCCATTTTTAAAATGATTTACTTAGCAAAGATCACTATAAATAATGTTCAACTCACTCCTCAGCTTTAACCATCAATATAATTAATACTGAGGGGTTTGTATCAGGGATATGGACCAGATGTGTTCCCATTTATCAGATATAGATTGCACTTACTCTAATAAATGTGTTTTCATTCTGAGTAACTTCTGAAACCAAATAACTGCGTGTGGCACTTTAATCTGAAGTCACAATTTTAAGCTAAGGCATTTATTTCTCATGCCGTGGGGGACCAAGCAGGCTGGCACCACATCATCCCACACACCAGAGTCACACTCGCAGTTCTTCACGAAATCGTGTGGCAACTATCTCCTGCTCTTCAGTAATTCCAAGATAACTTTGCATGATGTGCTCTTCGGGGGTGATGCCACTCCTACAGAGTGCAGCCATGGAGTAGCATGGTGGAATGAGTACCCTACACTTCTCCAGAACTTTCCTTCCCAGGATCCCACAGTGTGAGTAGGTTTAATTTTTGGAACACCCCACAAGGCAAGCCTTTTGCACGCAGACAAACCGACGCTCGGGGGATAAGTGGTTTTGCCTACACCAGCAAATCCTTGAGAAAACACTTTTAAAGAGTTTAAAAGGCCACTAGCTTGCACCAGGCCAGTGTCGGCCGCCCCCTCTAAGGTGACCTCACAAGTACCAGGAGGGAACCCTTCATTATCACACACAAGCACCAACTGGATACTCCACAACCATGGGAGTATTTTTAACAAGAAAAACAGTATCAGTATCACTGTTCCTCCCTGACCATCTCACCAAGGACAGCCTTAAGGAAAATCCTGTCACAAGAATCAGCAGCCATGGATCAATGTGGCAAAAGGAAAGCCCAGTTATTGCTTATAGTGCATCAGGACGGACTGCTGCTATGGTCTGGAAATATACAGAAGTGACCAACGCTGTATCTAAGTAAAGAACGATACCGGTGTCAGGATGAAGAAAAGCAGCACAGCACCTAAACAAGCTCGCCCATGGGGGTGACCTCTTATCCACCAAAACGATGAAGAATGAAGAGGTGCTTATGCATTTATTTAGGTGTCCAGACCAGATCCTGGGCAACTACGATTATGTTAGGCTACCTGTGATACATCTGTGCTTCTGTTTCTGAAGAACACAGGCGGAAATTACTGGTAGGAGTGCAAGGTCCACTTTTTCTCCAGGTCTTATTACTTAGTCCATTCCCTAGGAGGAGCAGCCATCGTTTCTCATTACTTGCTGCACAGACTTTTTGCAGTTATCCTTACTGCATTTCGTGCCATTTCCAGTCTCCCGAGACCTGAAAGCATCATTTAAGAAACCATCACTAAAATTAAGACCGTGAGAGTATGTATGGCTTTTAAGAAAATGCTGTTTGCTGGAGATGTTGTTTGCATTCACTCAGGCTGAGCACATAGCTGAAATGGAGCTAAAGAGACGATGTTTCTATAAAGTTGTGGCGACTCAATTCATTCTAATGGCCTGAAACATGAATTATATGCCCTGCTTCACTACCTTCATGGTTCAGTAAACTGCTATAGCTCAGATGGAACCATTTATCTGAAGAGAGAAAGGTGTTATTCCCTGCTTACTGCTGATTCCCTTTTATTTGTGTCTATACGTGTGTTTATGTGTGGTGTTTTCCAGATACCGGGTGTTAAGCTTCACAGGTCTACCCAAACAGTTTTCTTTGCTTTCTAGAGCTGATCTGAGCAAGCTCGCCATCCAGTAACGCTTTTCTGCTTTCAAGATCAAGTTTTCTGGTTGGACCATTCACGTGGGTGAGAAACTGTGCCTCTAAGCTTTGAAATCAGTTATGTGGATTCACTCTGACGATAACCAAATAGGAAAATATTTCAGTGTCCACCAACAAAGGCACAAATGCACCCATATTTTTCCCTAACTGTTGTACAAAAGTTTTAAATTTTCAAACCGGGAGCGTAATGTTTAAGCTCCCAAATCAATGCTTTGCTGTTTAAACGGATGTGGCCATTTATTTTTCAAGTATGTTGGGAGTTGCACTGGAGGTCAGTGCAGCAGGCTTGCCTGAACACGGTCCATTACCCTCTGCAGCAGCAGCAAACACGGAACAAAGGGACCCCTTCATTATCACAGGCAAGGAAAACTCTGGCAGAGGCTGAAAGAAGGTAATGAGTATATCTACAGTGAGCAAATGTAGCGCCATACGAAGATACCCAAACTAGCTCTAATTGACAAAATGCAGCTTCTCTACGTGGCACTGCATCGGGCCATGTTAACAGAGCCTAAACCTGTGTTTATGCTGCTACGTTACCGGGAGTTCTGGGTAAAGTCAGCTTCAGGGACAGGAGCCCCTCCGTCTCGTTCCGACAACTGGAAGATTGGGGATAACACTCATGATATCTCTCTGTTCTGAATTACTGTTGCCAACTGTATCAGTCTTAAAGCCCCTACTCCTGGGATCATACGATTGCTGAGAATCTCTACTCTCATTTAATAATAAAAAGGTAATTTCCATCAATGATGCAGAGGAAAGCTTGGAAGCATGACCAGAATATGTCCTAAAACCTCTCCTCTCCTGCCAAAAAAATCCCTCAGAGGTAATAAAAGGAGCCTAAAAGGTATTATTTTTAATCTTCCAATATTTAAGCCAATGACATAATTCTCTGTGCTGCAGCATCTTATGATTTTTGAGCACTCAGAAGTATTAATAATGCAGTCTAAAACAGATATTTGTGAAAAGACAGAACTAAATAGCATAGGAGAGAGGCACACGAGGCCTTCAAAATAGCATAGCTGGGCTGCGAAAGGAGGGAGGGGGAACGGACACACGCGCTCTATCAGTATGACTAAATAAAACAGGCCCTAGATGTTTCTCTGTTCAGAGGCCAAGTGGAACGAAATGGCTTGTGCCCATATACAGCAATTTGCTTTCCCCTAAATTAGGGCGTCTGCGTTCCAACTGCCGACTGGGACTAGTCCCTGCCTAATGCTGGGGAACTATGGCACCGGCCGGGAGAGTGCTAGTGGCTGTCAGCTAAAACCATGCCAGGAAGCCTGTTGACAGTTGAACAATATAGACAGTCCCATACAAGTGCTCAAGCCCGTGCCTAGAACCTTTTCTTTACTCCTATAATCTCCTGGTGTAATAAGGGAGAGTTGCAGAGCTGCAGACTCGGGTAGCTGGGCAATGGGGTACCCTGCAGGAGCTCTGCCTCGGTGGCAGGCGAGGGGGCTGCAGGATGATGGAGAGGGGCAAGAGAAGAACCACGTGAGAGAGCGTCTGGCAGGCGGGAAAAGGAAAGCACGAGGAGCCAAGAAGGCAGCAAAATGTGCAACTCCCACAGCACTAAACTGGAATGACTTCCCGAACAGAAAAGCCTAACCGCCCTTTTCTTTTTGCTGTAAAACGTTACTACATTGCTTCAGTTTCCCACCTCTGCATCTTACCACTTGTAGAAGCCACCTGATAACTGTAAGCCTTATTAAGCCAGGCTGGTATATTACCCTGAAATAATTCCCTACTGAATTTTAATTTAATTTTTATAAGCCACATTGAAGAATCAAGCAAGATATCAACCAGCAGCTTTCAGGAAAAAAAACCAAACACAAACACACACGAACTCATGTAGAATAAGATTGTTGATTTAGGCTTAACGGTGTTATAAAAGGCGCGTGTATATAATTTCTCAGACTGCTAAATTTCATGAGTAATATTGGCGTCAAACACAGCTCTGTATGAATTTAAAATGGAGGTCTATGTCCAGACATAGGGCCTGACTCTATCCCCATTGCCTCTGACTTAGGTTTTCACTTTCAGAGAAAAAGATTACACATTAGAGACAAATACTCTAATTTGGAGGAAAATGTAGATGTGAAACTTTTGGGCAGGCTTCTCTCGCAACCTGTGGCCATGTCCAGGAAATTATTTTTTTACACCCACAGGGCACAAACACAGAGGTATCTAGTCACAAACATTTTTATTTAGTAGAACAAGTAAAGCAGAAAGCTCTGGCCTTTGAGACGCAGGAGAAAGCAAGGAAGCTGATTGAGCTAATACAATCAAAGCATCCAAACTCTGCCAGAAACCTTGGACATCACCTGTTTTTAACTGTGAGGGCCAGAAGGTCAGATACAAACTGCAATAATTGCTTTCAGAAACTATACCAAGCATTCAGCGGTGCTTCTCATAGAACACGAGCCTGATTCTGGTGATCATGGTGTGAAAATAATAAAAGGAAATCCTTTCAAGGTTTTGTACAAGCATTGCCGTGGATTCTCCCAGCCACCACCTTTCTCACTGTTATGCACTAATTGATTGCTAATCTCTGTTTGGTGGCCCAGTTGCAGTGGGAGCTGCTCCTACAAACTGACTCCTCTCAGAGACCCCACTCCTCTGCCCGGAGGCACCTTCTGGAACCTACAGTAGACAATAGCTCACTGGTAATTTCTATAATGATGTGCCAGTGGTACTAAGATACTTGCCTTCTTGCTGGAAGCACTTGGATAACCTGTCAGTGTCTGTTATGTTACCATGTCATATCATATTTTATGTGACACTGCCTAGAGGGCTGCATATATGGCGTTTCATGAGCCCCTTCCCAGTGGTCACGGAGGGGCGTTTGGAGCAAAAATCATTTTTACAACTTCTGGAGTAATACAAAACGTTTTTAGATTTCAAATAATAAAAGTGACCTCAAACAGAGACTTTGCTGTTGGCCTGATGTACGGTGCATCATGAAAAGGACAAGAAGCGTGCCTGCTGTCCTTCACGGTAAACTATCACAAAGATCCAGCAGCCACATAAAATTGGATTCTGGCAGAGTGATCAACTCATTTGTACTCATATTTCCTGTCATTTGCCTTGTGATCTGCTTAGCAATATCCTCTTGGCGAACCCGACATTACATCCTAAATCTACAGGTCGTTGTTTTTTGCAGCAGTGTTCCCACTTTCACATGCTGCAGACTCAATGGTGGTGGTGAAAAGTACTCAAGCAAAAGAAAAATACAGATTAACCAATCGATATAAATTAGGTCCCAACTGAAGGAACTTAACTAGTAGCAATGAGACTTGATCATAAAGGCAGTAAATTGAAGGAGAATCAATGTAAACAATACTTCAAAGTAGGATTTACGGTGCTCTACTACAATAGCAAGCGCTTCTTTCTTCCTGTTGTAGATGGACTACATACAGAGAGGAAGAGAGAGGATGAGAGAGGAAGGAAGGAAGAAAAATTGATGCTGTTGGCTTTCTATTTTGATATATCTGGGTGATACATCTTGCTCAAGGAAAACTGAAATACCTCTACAGACCTGACAGGAATTACCAAGTTTGTGGGATGCTAGAGTTTGAACTGCCCTCACACCTAACAAAAAAAAATATTAATCTCTTAAGACCTTATATATATTGGTATTATTTTATCCACATTTACAAGAAAGCTGCTCACTGTTGCATCCTTGAGAGGTGGGGATAACCTAGAGTACATTTAGGCTGCACAACGCCTGTGAGGGTGACAGAGCCAAGGATGGAACTAAGGGGCTATAAATCCCAAATCCTTTCTCTGACAAATAGTTAGCATTTCCCCTCAATGTGAAGCAGGATGATTCTTCTGGGTTACGTTACCCTTTTGGGCTCCATAACCTTTTATTGGCCAAGATATTAGTTGTTCAAGCTCCAAGCAAATTGTCAGGTTCCAGGATGGCACACTGCAGTGAAAAGCGAAGATTCCATACTCGGTTGTCTGTGAGAGCCTCCACCTCTGAAGAAAAATGATCATTTCAAATATGATTTTATTACAAAAGCAAGAAAAAAGACTCTTTTCTTAAATGCGGTTATAAAGCGATTTTTACGACGTCCTTCCGCATCTCCTTTTTCTACGGATCAGAACGACAGGAACCAGATGCTAAGCCAGAAAGGACATTGTTCCACCTGCAACATCTGGCTCTTTGGCAAGCCATACGGGAAGCTTCAAAGTTGCATCTCTGCCTCTCACATGGTAAGGCTGCTGGTCGATTGCTTTATCTTCCTGGATGTAATTTTCTTTTGATTCACCTATAATTCTGAGGAACTGATGCATTTGTATCCATTTTGAATAAGGTTCTGTACAAATGCCACATTTGATCTCTAGGCAGAATCCTTTTATTTCCTTTTATACGTTCTTTACTTTAATTCATGCACTAGCTTTACTGCTGCTCAGCTACATCGTGGCTGACACTTGCACATACGCCACAGCCTTTTTTCCCTACATGAAGTTAAATATCCAGGCTCTCAGTCATGCAAAACCAAGTAGAAATTAAAATACTTTTCTTAGTATTTCTCCTTGCTGCAGTGAGGTGTTTTCAGAGGAGAGGAAGCCTCTTGTTACTTGCTAACATTCTCGAATCATTCCTTCCCTTAGTTCCTCCGTCCTCTTCCACCAGTTTTTTTTCCAACTCTGTTTCTTGTGAGCATTAAATCAAGTAAGTGAAACATTCAAGTAACTTTCAGATGAACCAGAAAAAACAAGACAACTCTAAGTTAAGCCTGGGCACCACTCTCCTCAGAACCAGCTGGTCTAGTGAGGTAACAACTAATTTCAGCTGTTTCCAAGCCCTTTGATGTCTAAGTACCAAAAAGCCGTTGTCCCTACAATATAGTGAGATAGATGAGAGAGTGGAGAACTACACAAACCATGCACAGCACAACAGTGCTCTGGCTGGGCTCTCTAGAGAATGCTGTGAAACACTCTGTTAATTAATAGGATAGGAGTAATAATTCATTAGCATTCATTCATTCAGGATTTAAATCCTGATTAGAAATGTATCCTGCCCTACAGCTATCGGTATCTTTTTTACTCTGTGCTGGAATCCGTAAAAGGGAGCGTGGTTCCCACCTTCACTCTGCTATTCCCTTCCTCACCTGCATCAGTCATCAGACTGAAATCTATTTTCCCAATTATCGTATCCCTGCTCTGAGCTAGGTAACATGCAGCCCATCTTAATGTGGGATAAGGTGAAGCCTAAGAAAATTATTTTTTTCTTGAAGAGCCATTTTTTTTCAGGTTCTCTACCTGAGGTCAACAAAACCCCAGCAGTTACTTCAAAACAACATAACCTTGACAGAAGGGCGAGTCATTAGTCCACAGAAAACAATGATATTTTCCAGGATGTGGCCCAGAAGCGCCTCATCTATTTGCTTTAAACACCTCATGGTGGATGGACACAAACCTACTTCTTAGCAAGTAAATCCCCAGGGAGAGGGACCTTTGTCTAAGTACCAAGCTCAAGGATAAATGCATTGCAACCTATACACAAAGTCATAAAAAGTAAAATTAGTGGAGCTGAAACAAAAGAGGTTGGCACCCGTGTAACCGGCAGAAACATGACCCACTGCGTTCAGCTTCACAAAAACCTGAAGGAGTAAAGGAAGCCTACAATTGTCTGAATTTAAGTTCATTTGAAAATATGGGCAGTTTTAATGACGATCTGAGTTTTCATGATGATTCCACTCTGGGTCAGAAAAGCTGTATTTTCTCCGATCTTTAGAAATTAGTTGACACGAAGGTTTCCAGGCATGGCTAGGACAGTCAGTAACACGGGAAGCTGCAAGAGGGGTTAAGTCCCAGTTCTCCTAGGTACTGTACAAACTCAAGGTAAGAGATGGTCTCTCATACATAGGACTGGCAATAAAATAAAACAGACATAAAGAAAGTGGCAATGAAAAGAGAAGCTTAGAGGTGAAGTGACTTAATAAGGTTACGCAGCAGAGCTAAGAGGAGAATACAACTCTACTCAAGCTTTTTTAAGTACCCACTAGAAGAGGCCATAGACATTCCTCAGTGTTTCCAGGCAGACCCCCCGTATTTGTTACCCTTGATTGGATGCCTTCACTTGGTCTTTCTGAAAAAAAAAGTCCTTGGACTGTACTTCACAGTGTTGCCACAGTAGTTTACGATTTTAAACAGTTACGAGTGAGTTTGAGCTCATTTATTACTTGTATTTTACCCATTTTGCACATTTATGGAGTTGGTTGTGTAGGAATATAAGTATTTGTGGGGTTTGACTCGTTTTTCCTGCAATCGGTACAGACCGCCTTTTACAGCCTATTTGGCACCCACGATTCATAATCTCTGTTAGAAGGCAGCCACAGTTTGTGGAGAAAGCACTTTGTCAGTATTGTTTGCTTGACTCAGAAAGAAAATAAAACCAAATATGATCTGAGAGTGACAGCCTCCATGGAAGCCTACACATTCTTTTCTCTCTTAACTGCAGAGAAGCCAACCAGAGGTGCAACACCTTGCGCCAGGTGTACAGACGGACAGTAAAGAAGAACTGACCACTACTCGCTACACGCGACACCGTCCAGTGAAAAGGAAGGCATGGGTGTCTCAGGTTGTCAAAATCCCATGAAAAAACTAAAGTCATGCTGATTGCAAGCCTAGGAGTGATCAAGTAAATATGACATACTGACATGTACTATATTAACATGGACTTTTGAGAAGCAGAGGGAAAGCACTCCTCATAGCTCCAGCGGATACCATCAATCACAGCGGCACTAGCTCAGTGATGACTGGTGGAAGGTAATGCCCAGGCCTCACTGGCCCAGCTGCAGCAACTGCCTGTCTCCCAGTCCTCCCACTTTTCCTTCTATCCAAAGAAACCAAAAGACTCCTCTGCCTGCTCCAGAGGTACCAGTGACTCTTTTCTCTCAAATTGCCCTGCTAACGAGCGTAGGTAAGTCCAACTCAGAGATACTGTTCCCAGCCTTTGTTTAGCTTGTTGGCACTTCTGCTCCAGACCAGAAGGAAGTTTTCTGTACCAAAAAGCACACCTGATTTTCTAGCCTGCCCTAGGAGCAGGTACTCTTCTTCCAAACCTTGTCGCTCTCCGCCTGGGTTCTACACACTTCTGTCTGCCGCAGAAACTTTGCCTTGAAGAAGAGTATCACCAGGGAAATGGTGTGGCCATGGAGAAGAATCACTGCGTGCAGGAGACCCTCTTTGCTGCTGGGATCGTTCCCTGAGAGACTCATTAACTCTTTTAATAATGGCACCTACTACATGGTGCTCTCTGCTATCTCAAGAAAAGGTCACAAAGAACAACCCTAGGGGCTGGGAACCTAACTGGCACACCAGTAAGATTAGACAGGACAGAAGGCATGACCAACAGAAATGAGAGATGTGGAAATCAGACATGCAAAAAAAAGTGGGTGCAGACTTCCTCCAGAGTGGAAAGTCAGAAGTGCCAGTAAAGCCTTCTGAGTCCTTCCCTAATGCGGGGGGACTTCATAGAAATACAGATTTTTGGTCAGACTTACCCTGCCTTGACAGCATTACAGATGCACCTTTCCACTTCTGCATTTTAAAGCTGTGCAGCTACCAAGATAATTCTACAATGTTGGGCTTTACCTTCTGAATAAAAGATCTCATCTTGTGTCCAAAAAGACTTAGTGTTTCTCTCCATATATATGATTTTATGATTTGTCCTTCCTCGTTTACAGTAACATTGTAGTTCCTTAATGGTCAGAAACCCAGGGCCCGATTTTCAAGTGTCGAGGACCACAAAAAAAAAATTCTCTGTCAAGTGAACAAGATCTGTGTGTGTGTATGTTCTGCACTTTTGAAAATCAGGCTCTCTTGTGCTTAGCTATCAAAATGATTGGCACTGGGCATATCCCTAGACAATGTGATCTACATAAAAGTATTCCTCCTTCAAAATCTTGTCACTAATTCCAAATCACCTTCCTTCAAAACTCTGTCAAAAATGTATTCAATTTCTACATAACCCAGTCCAGCTTCTCCGCAGCAGAACAGTTGAATTCACCCCATTCAACCTGGTTAGGTTATTCACATTCTCCATTCAATCAGCCCAGCTCTGGTTTTGATCACATCAGCACCAGAACAAACATCATTTTCCAGATACGATCTCAGGACATTCACCTTTTAACATCTCCACTCAAACTCCGCCATTTTGATGCTTTTTCTTCTATTCCCCAGTTCTCTTCCTACATTTCATATAATTTTCAAAGGATTTCTTTCCATGGTGCCCTGTGAGACTTCCATCCACCATCTCATGGAGTGCCTCAGAAGAGAATGGTCACCTTCTCTTCGGTCACTGTCCTTTATGTGTACATTTGTGAAATCAACAGCATTCTTTTGGGGAAGGCAGTGACACTGTTCTTTCATAATCCGCTATTAATATTTCTTTTGTATCGTGGTCTTTCCCAGGAAAGCTGGGATGACAGAACGGGTCTCAATTACGGTTAGGGAATTCTCCACAATTCTGTTTAGGGTGCTTACATCAGGCAGACTTGTATGTGCACACCCACCCACAAGCACATGTCTTGTTGTAGTAAACTCAGCCCACCTAGTAGATGGAAATCAAAAGGGCTACACTGACTGCCCTGTGACACTTCTACCAAATACCCAAGAGAAAAACTTGGCATTAACCTTCAGTAAATGAATGGATTATATTGCAAATAATAAGATGGCTAAATATAGGCACAGTCTATGAATTAAACATTGCCTAACTTTGCATGATGCTAATTTATTTCGGCGTATCCTGATGACTGTGCCGTGGCTTTGTCCTTCTGAATGCTTTCTAACTGTCCAGTGGTTGTCCTTTATAATCCAGCTATTGGCTACAGTAAAACATACAGTAATTTGTGTCAACACTAGATACACAACTGCACACACACATTGTCTACTGGACATGATGTGGTACAGGTAGACAGACCAGAATACATGTACACGAGGGCACATTAATTTCAACAAAAATAAAGCAAAATTCAATTTATTGAACTGATTAGAAATACCATCAGTAGAGTAACTGTTTGTATGTAATATGACCGTAGACTAACGTTTCATGTGCATTTCCAAACAACAAAGGATTAGCATTCCCCAAACAGACATGTTATCTTATTCTTAGGAGTGAATCTCTGCATTTGGCCTTCTGTAAAAACTAGACGCCTCCGCCGAGGCAAAAGCAACTTTTATTGGGCACTTCTACAACAGAAGAATAACGAGCCGCAGCTCCAAAGACAGCCTAATGTACAAAAGAGATGACAACAGGTAGAAAGCCACACAGAGAGAGGAGACTTGCTCGAAGTCCCAGGTGCGTGGCGGGTACTCAGCTCCTGTAAGCTCCTGCTTGAAAGCAGAATGAGACTAACACCAGATGAGAGATGGGACAGCCCTTGGTGGGAAGGCAGCTCTGGCAATAAAGACCAACGAGAGAGGCTGGTTGAAGAGAGAGAATTCAAAGAGCAATGAAGAGCTGAAACGGCCCACGGCAGGCTGCAGAATGCCCTGCACCAAGATGGGAGAATGTGCTGAACCTGTCCCTGGCTGGGGTGCCGTGAAAGGACGCTCACGGCACGGCAGAGACATCCCGACGTATATGCACAGGGCACACG
Organism: Baryphthengus martii; assembly: GCA_013396935.1. Classification (NCBI taxonomy): domain Eukaryota; kingdom Metazoa; phylum Chordata; class Aves; order Coraciiformes; family Momotidae; genus Baryphthengus; species Baryphthengus martii. Next base: position 195,384 of record VWZK01017443.1, on the reverse strand, counting down.
TTCACCTACGTGATGCTCAGCATTAGGAGCACCTTGGTATGGCCACGGCTCAATCACTTATAGCACGGCCAGTACTATCTGGCATATGACTTTGTCCTCACATGTTCATTTCAAAGACAGGTGCACTCTAAGAGCCATGCTCCTTTTAGCCAGAAAGGCTCTTTGATCCATAAACACGCTTTTTACTCTCTTGCTCCTCTTAGAAGCCCACCTGTGCCTCAGAACTAAATCTTGAGTGGGACTTTCAGATGCTCCAAGGGTGCTTGTTCCCTTTTCCACTCCCTGAGCTTTACCATATCTGTTCCTCTCCAAGTCAGAAAACGCACCTAAGGAAAATGTGCCGACGCTTTCACAAAAGACGTCGCGCATATCGCTGATGTGAGGCTGATTGTTCTGCTAAGACACATACACTCAGCCTCTACCACCTTCCCTGTGCTCTAAACAGACAGTTGCCAGGAAGGAAGCTGCAAAATCAAGAAAAGAAAATATATTTACTATTGGTCGCTGATAGAGGACACACAGCATCCAAGCCGTTACAGCCTGTGAAACCTCCCGGACACAACCAGGCACGCCATACCTGTGTTCATCATCCTTCTTCCTAAATACATTTATGCAAATCCTGCTCAAGTTTCTCAGGTACCAATACTGATGACTTGATTCATGTAAATGAGGGCTGGAGAGGGCTTTGGCCCTTTAAAACTTGTCTTTGGCGCTATCATTCCTACCATGTTTTTCCTGTTATTTTCTTTCCAACTCAAAATATGGAATATTTTGTCACTTTAAATCAGCAGGTGAGAAGATTAGCCACCTTTAGAACATGGAAATGTGCTTCTAAGCAAGTGGCAAGAACCACCTCAAACACACAGCCCTGAAAGATGTGCTCAGTAAACTAGCATGATTTCTTTTTTTTTTTTTAATGAAGAGATGAGCTTCCCATTGCTCTCTCTCATGTAAAGCTCATTATGGAAGCCACTTTCACCAGTTCACCCCCATGTTTACCAAAAGTGTATATTGAGAGCTCAGAGAAATAACAGAAAATGCAGAAGCATATAAAATAATAAATATTGGAAATTATATGTTTAATTCATACAGCAAATTACCAGATATTACTTGTACAAGTAGCCTCCAATGTCCTTAAAAATATTCTTTAACTGGGGAAAAGTTTTCTGACCTTTGGAGGAAATGCTTGCTTCTAGCTACGACTAAAAAGAGATTTCCTTCTTTCTCTGTTGTGTTAAGAATCTTTTCTTCTTATAAAGAAGGCACCACAGTGGTTTATAACTGTCATAAAAGCCTGCAATCCTTTTGAGGTTAAGCTACTCAGCTATTCAACTTTTACTACAGAAACTTTGAAATTCAAAAAGAAAAAATAATGTAAGTTTTTGAAGGACATGTGTTGCTGTAGGTGATCCTGTTAATTAAAAGTGATTGCCTGCTAGGAAATCATACTTTAAAAAGTTTCATGAATTTATTAGAACCCTGAAGGTATCTTTGTATGCACAGGGCTTTACATGCCATTTATGCAATTTTGTTTCAGATCTGTTTAAAGCTTCACTGACGCTCCCTGAGCAGGGAACAGCACTGCCAGCATTTGTATGTATTTTGGCTAATTGAATTATGTGAAAATACATACTAATGAAGCTTTACCAGTGACGTTTGCTGTGGATAGTTTAAGTCTCATTTTCTTCTATATTAGCAGTATCTGTTGCAGATTTATCTCTTTGAAAAGCAGAGATTCCTAGAGGTTTTTGTGCAGAAACTAACTCCCATTATTTTTGCAGCAGGTATATGAATGTATATGTGAATGTATGTCAGCGGACGTACAGCTTTTAAAAGAGGTGAAAAGCAGTCAAACAGTAAACTGTGATTTGAGATTAAAATATACCAGCTTGTTATTAGCAGCGAACAATTTTAAATGCAAAACTAATGAACATCTATCATAACAATTTATTTTTCCTGTTACTAGATTTGCAGATTGTATCTTAATTGGTCATTACTTAATTATTCATTTCTGCACCAATCCATCTGGCAATATTCTTATATACACTTTTCCTCAGCAAAGCTTTGCTACCCCTTGACAATGGTGTTTGAGGAATAAATGATTGAGACAGAGCAGTTGTTTATTCTGTGTGGTTTTTTCAACCAGAACCATGGGAAATATCAAAGCTGAAGTATACGAATCTATTGCACTTGAGATGGGTGGGGATCCAAATCCCTACGCTCACCAACCGACTGCAGGTGTCTCAAGTTTGCCACTACTTCAAAAAAGCAATCAGCTAATGGCCTAATAAAAATTGCAATCGGGTATTTGCTGCTCACATTTTCTTTTTCAGGTCACAGACATTAGAAAACTCGGGTTTTTTTTTCCTCTTCTGTCATGTCATTTTTGTACTTCATAGTGTATCGCATAAACTAACCCAATATGTAGGCAGCACCCTGCCTTGGTATAATACCAAATATTGAAATGTTAAAAGGAAAAAAAAAATAATCCACGGTGACTCTTACCAGCCAAGAAAAAAAAGAGCTGAGGAAAAGTAACAGCTTTATGAAAGTTCACGATACACTTTGATGAATATGTGGGCAGGTAGCTTTGCACATGCTTTGGGATGTGTTGTCTGTTGCAGACAAATTTATGTATCCCAGGATTGTCGGGGAGTTGTTGAGACTTGACTGGGCGCTCGGTAACCTTAGTGTTCGACCGGAGCCGCTGCGTTCCCTTTTGCTGAGCTTTTCCAGATTGACATCATTTTAAATAATATCCCAGTGTAGCTATAGACAACGTGCATGATTTCAGAAAAAAAACCCGTATTAATAGCAAGCAGGGGAGACTGTCATTTGGTACAATTCAATCCTCCTCTTAACTCCAGAGTTCTTTTAAATTATTGTTCTTTGTTTCCTAAAGACTCAAATCTAATTTTTTCAAGCTGGGCTTCCCAAGCTATTTATGAAATTTAATGGCAGCATCTTTAGAAACTTAATTATTTAAAGTTTGCACGTGGCTGTGCATGTGCATGCACTTCAGAGTCAACGTTACGGGCTTGAGAGTTCTGTCTCTATTTTACCTTTTTAAAGTCTGAATTTGCATTTATCTGCTATGTCTACCATCTGCAGCATGGACAGACAGTTTGTTATGTAATGCACGAATACGAGATGGATGCATTTGTGAATAACAAAGCCAAGAGTTAATACTTTAGAGGGGAATATAAAGTACAGTAAGAAAAGCAAATATGCAATTTTTATCAGTCTCCCACTAATACTGGTACCGTCGATCTAGACCATAATGTCTTTGAGAATTAAATAAATGTGTCACTTCATCTGAATGACTGAGTGAATAATGTATTAATGTGCATTTGATGTGCACATTTACGAATATGTATCTGCCAAGCCCAGTAAAAACATCTCTTCTACAGAGACTCTCCTTTTTTTCAGAAATGATACCTCTTGAGGCATTAGAAACAAACAGGGCTTTTCCCTCAAGCTGTTATAGTCCCTCTTCACCCTCCAAAGTAATCAAATAAACATTATTGACATGTCAGCACAATTCATCATTAAATAATCTCTAGCTGCCATCTCTATAATAGCAAGGTGTTTCAGAAAACTTAAATGAAAGAAGCCTGCAGGTTAAGGGGAAGACTTTGTTCAGTCATGCAAGACATGCACATCGTGTGGAAGAAAGCACCTGAAAAGACCCTGAGCCTTTTGAAAAATCTGTAACTTCTGACCAACAGAAAAGAAGCATATTTTGCATTTTGTCTTATTTATCTGTCATGCTTCTCTGCTCAGTGTTAGTGTCTTATAACTGCTTCTGCAGCGGGAGTCACCGCCAGTTCTACTACAAGTTCTCTGCCACCAGAACACACTCAAATACTCACCAGCTGTTTCGCTCTGAAAAGAAAAAAAAAAAAGACAACCTGGTGTTGTCACCAAATGCCAAGACCCTAGTTGAGATGCAGACAATGTCTCCAGGCTCCCATTATGTGGCTTCAGCCCTGAGCTCTGAAGAGTATCGATAAGGGGCACAAAATAAAACAGGGAAATCAAGAGGCGCTGAGTAATAGACCTTTGAATCTTTGTTATTGTTAGATTTACAAATAACACAAACTGGTTTGGGTAGGGAAGGCAAATCGGTTTGCAGTACGGCATTGGCCTTGATACAATATCATTTCTCATATGCGGAAAAAAAGCATATTTGAGCACTGCGAGTCATCCTGCTACAATGAAAGTGAATAAATCAGGGCTGCTGTATTAAAGGGTCAGCCTCTCCATACCCAAGTTCATGCTATACCATAAACCTTACCCACCTGAATGCATAGTGTATTACATGTGCACCGAAAGAGAAGAGTTTTATGTCCTGAGTATTTTCCACCTTGCAAGATCCTCCTTCCTTTGTATCAGGCATTTTTCATCTCTCTTTATGTTTTGCCTGCAGCCAGTAAAATCTTATGCTTTTGAAGCCAAATGAAGATTTACATAGAAATTCTGGATTTTGAATAAAAAGAAACTCCAGAAGCTGAAAGCCTGCTTTGTGTGGATGTCAGCTTGTGTGTGTTTGCACGCAATTGTTCAGCCTTCTAGTTACTCTATCTACAGTTACTTGCTCTTAAAAATGTCACCAAATCCAAAACCTTTTAAGCGAAGAATCCTGTGCTTTACTAAAAACCAAAAAGATTTCACCCTAAATGCTCATAATTGAAACCCTTTCCTGGAAGAGACACCTGGCACTCCTCCAGCTGCAGGGCTTGCCAATCTTTATCCCTGGGTACTGTCTGTCTCCGAGGGATGTCTAGGACTCCCGTGCCTTTTCCTAAGTCCTCGCTACGTCACTGCCCTTCACCCATTCCAACAAAACTGTGGTGGCATGGTAGTCCCACCTCCCTGTCCCACTGAGAGCAACAGGCTTCAAAATGCAAAATAACTGGAATAATCACAAAGTTAGTTTAGGGCAATCGTTTTAGACGGGTTGTAGACTCAGACGGACAAAATTGCGTTGCTTAATTCAGATCAAATTTTCAGGATCTTTGTACAAAAAAAAAAAAAATAGCAAGCTAATGTATTCAAAGAAAAATTGTGGTTTCGCCATCTTTGCATGTCTGTGTAAATACAGGGGCTTATTGTGCCACTGCTGAACCTGGAACTCAGTCTTCCCAACACATCCTTGGCTTCAGGTAGGGTTGTTATCTGCTTGCTTTCCAATCACACTGCCCAGTTTGGCCCACACATAGACTGATCTGCGCCTGCACACCAGCCCTTTGTCTGAAGTGACTTGGGTTTTGTATTTCCAAGGTAGCAACCCTAGATGGAACAATAAATACTCTTTCCTGGCAACGTTTTTCTCCTTAAGATGGCAGCTTGCATCCCGTTATTTTTAAGGTAGTCCACTGAAGCAAGCTATTGCTTTGAGGCAAAACCACAAGGAAGCTAGCTCTGTATGTGCTTCCTGGGTAAAACACATCGTGATTTGCCACCAGACTGATATTACAGTAAGAGATTCAATCCTCTCCCAAAAGATCCACCTTTCTTGAGCCTCAATTCCAATCAGTAAAGGATGGGTCATCCAGAATTAAAAAAAACCAACCAAACAAAAAAACAACCCAGAAAGCAGCCATGGCTCTTTGCAGCTTGCAGTCCTGATATAACAGCTTCCCCAGCCTCTGGGGGATCAGGTAACAATGGGGTTTGATAATACTGCCGGAGTTTATTTGAGGGATGTTGACAAGCCTAATTGCTTGGCAGCTCAGAGCAGCTGTAGGGCCCCTGGCTGGTCTGAGGGGGGGCATTAACTCTTGGCTTCCCTGTTGGGTTCCTCATCACAGCTGCAACACTGCCTGAGAGAGGGTTATGGTGACAGGGAGCTGTGAGAAACACTCCTGGAAAGCATTTGAGACCCAAATACGGGAAGTGAGTAAGAAAGATACTGAGAGGATGTAACGGTACTAGAAGAGGGAATAATGGATTTTAAATGGATAGCAGGTCTACAAGTAGGCTTTCTACGTGACTTCTCTGCACATTTAAAGTCATGTGCAGCAGTGTCAGTTCTTGCCATAGTAGCTTTTTCCTGTGTTATCCAGATAACTAGTTGCCTGAAAAGAAAGACCAACCAAGACAAAAAAAAGCCATGACAAATGATTCCTCTGACAGAGACAATGAGTCAACTTCCCTCGGCAGTCTCTCCACCATTTATTTTCACTTTTCACTGAACTTTGATTTTTAAAGCAAATAGGAAGAACAGATTTCATATTCTACTTGAGAAGCAGAAGTGAATGGGGAAACATAACCCTACATCGGCGTTGCTGCCTGTGATATAAAACGCTGCAGATGTTAGAATCTGTATCATTTCCACTTTGTGTTCTACCCTAGTGGAAATGGGTCGTTTGCAAGTCTAGCAGCAGGTATATGGCTGTAACATGGCAGGGGAAAGTTGCTGTGGGAGTTTCAACTGTGTACTTCCAGATTATTTTAGTGAAAGTGAAGTCTCCATTTTGCATTATAGCGGCGGTTTTGCAAGCAATGTAGTTATCTGATGTGGAAAATAAAACACACAATTGTACAATTGTTTTGGAACACAGTAAAACTGCAATTCTCATTACGCAGTGACCATTTAATACAAAAATCCCTAAATTATGTCTTAAAATTTTGGATTAGTGCTTGGCAGTTCATCATTTCATGGCTTGTGCTAGCGGAAGTCTGAATAGCTAGAAATTCAGTGGAAATCAAGAAACCTGCAACTCTTCACCATCACTGCCAAAAGGTCTGCATGGTGCTAGCCACACTGTCTTGCTTTTTCTCAATTCTGTGTCAGTTGGGAAACAATCCTTAAATTTTGGCATGCAAGGGCAGCTCTAAGTCAGCCCACTTGGCACAACTATCCCAGGCCCAAAGGATTTCCAGGATTACTCTTTCAGAGAGACCCCAGCTGTGGCACACAGCGTTATGACTTCTCCCCGCCGTGTACATGTGCTGACCATTTTTCTACCTCCCAGTAAGTGTCGAAAGGAAACATATTCCTTCCACTAATTATGAATCTCTCCTCCTTGATTTTATTTAAACATTTAGGGCAGCGTTTTGAGCCCATTCCTGCAACATTTCTTCATGAAATCAGGAGTTTCAAGTCTGTATCATCAGCGTGCTCTGTACAGAAGAAATATTTTCTTTTAATTCTTTGTACTTATACTGGGCCTTCAGTGCATGGACTTCTAACATATGAGCTGTAAACCCTAGGGGATCTGTGAGCTCTTCCTAAGGAATGCCTACGAATAGCAAGTATCTTGAAAATAGTTGTTTTCTTTGTCAGCATCTAAACGTTTGCTAGAAACATTTTCAAGGGGTACAAATGAGAAGAAGTTGCGAGCTACTGCCTTAGTGTATTCTTGCTGGGAACGTAATTCAGCTACGCTTGCTGAAAAGATGACTCCCTGAGCTCTGGGAACACTGAAAGCTTCCTTTGCACAACTCATGTATTTTCTTTGTGTTTGTCATTTGGCTTGCATCAGTGAATCCCACACAGAGCATCATTTCTGATAGGAATGGCCAGAAGTGCTTATATATCAATCCACGCTGTTTGCTATTCAGGGAATATTTTGGCCACACCTCTCTTTGGTGCAGACCTTTGGATTTTTTTCTTTTGTTATGTGCAATGCTGACTTCTGTTTTCTTGGCAATGGATAAACTCTGAATATGACAGAGCTATTTTTAGCTGTACATTAGCACATTGAAAACAAAGAAACAATTTCCAGTACCCATATAGAGACACGAGTGTATAGGAGGAGACAAGATTTTAGATAGCTAGTAAACTCAAGTTGCTTTTACAGGCTCTCACAGCTGGCAAGCTAACTGCATGTTTCGCACTGAGTGAAGTGAAAAATACCTTCCTATCTGTTTTAAATAGCCTCTCCTTTCATCACTTCTATCAGAGAAGGATACTTTGTCTTTGTTTACTAGGTGTCTTGTCCTCTTAAAGCCCTGAGAGGATTGATAAAAGCTAATCAGTTCCAGCATTTAAGATACAGTAAATGACACAATTACCATCTGTGTATTAATATACATCAAGGCGACTAATTTTATTTTCTTCCAGCTCAGTGAAAAAGAGCACAGTAAGGTATAAACGGCACTGGATTCCCAATGAGTATTTTCTCCTGCATCAATATTTTTCTTTCACCTGGGACAGTTTTACTTTTAACTTTTTGGAATGTCGCTTTTCATTCCAGGCAACCCTACAAGATGAGCCACTCAAAATGGCATTTATGCCAAGATAGTGGAAGGCCACAAAACTCAATCTGCCATCAGCGTCCATGTGATTTCTAGAGCACAGTAAAAGCATGCGGTGCTACACAGGGCTCACAGAGCACATTAAAAGTAACGCCTGCTTACTTCTATTCCCTTTGACCATAAACAGTTTTGCTCCTAAGCGGCATGTTAAGGACAAATAACTGCTTGAAACATTGCCAGGTAAATACTTTGAGGCAGCACTAATTTGAAACACCAGAGATCTGCTCAAAAATATCCTGAACACCTGTGTAGAAATCCTACACCTGGCCCTTTCTTCTTATGTGGCTCAGTCAGTTATCTGCCATTCTTCGTGTCAGTGACCCATCCAGAAGATGGGGACAGCTAGAGCAACTCCTGCAACAGTCAGGGCTTGCTTAAGGCTTCATCTGCTGGTGCTTATGAAGTACCTTAAAATCGTGTAGGTGAAGAAGAACTGGAATTTTATTGTGATTAACTTACCCTTTGGCCTTGAGAACACTATTTGCATTCCGCGTATCTTCAGTGAAATGGTTGGAGGCAAGAGGCTTCTGAAGGATACACTGGCCACAGTTCACTGTATGAGGGCACGGACTCCTTCCAAAGCCCGGCAGTCCATTAATTTCCCTCTGCAAACAGGGGAAAGGGAGAGCATTAAGTGGACACAGCATGGTCAGGTGAGCCCCATGATCTGCCTGCAATCTCCCCACTTCCCGCCTCTCCCAAGGCAGTGTGAAAAGCTGCTTACATGCTCTGGCACAAGGAGCTTGCTCCAAATGATGTGCCACCATCTCACACCTGGCCTACATTCCAGTGGCACACCCAAAAGCACCCAACACTAACTAAATACACTGGGGCCTGCGCGTACCACTTAAAGAAGGGACTTTCCATTAAAAACAAGAACAAAACAAACAAAAAAAAACCACAAACGAAAAAAAGGAATATCACAGAAGAAGGGCACTAAGTCCCCTTGCTCCAGTGGCACCTACGGCCGTGCCGCCCCTGAGCCCGGAGCTCTGCGGCCGCCCGCTCGGTGTGGGGCCTGGCTCCTCAGCAGGCTCCCGCGGAGCTCCGCCCGAGCAGGGGCCTCCTCCGGCCAGGCCAGGCCACGCCGGCCCCTCGCCCCTGCTCGGCAGCCCTCCGAAATAATTCGTGCCGTAGCCAGCAGATGTCAGCAAGTGATAATAAAATGCCGGCCGAGCTTCGCAGAGAGCGCGAATTTGGGGTTGCCCGCACCCGGCGTGGGCAGAGGCCTCGGGGGGTGCCTGCATATAAGCACGGCCGGAGAAAGGAGCCCCGCGCCCCAAAATGCTCCCTGCCAGGCCCCGGCCCTGCGGCCCTAGCGGTGCTCGGGGGGGGGCTGGGACCCGAGAGGTGTTATGGGGGTGCTGGATGGGACACGCAGCTGCTGAGGGGGGTGAGCCGGGGGTGGAATCCAGAGAAGGAGCCACGCTCTCTTGCTTGCTGCTTGTCGCTTTTCAGCTGCTTGCTATTGGCATGATCCCCTCCTAAACACCTCCCACCCTCCTTGAAATGAGAGGGGCTGCTGTGATGCTGACATGGAGCCACGTAAGGAAAGTGGGGATGTGCAGCCCAACAGGACACAAAAGCATCGGGTGAGCCTGGCCCAGTGAAGACAACAACGTGGCTGCTACATCTCTGTCAGTAACTGAAATGTGCCCAAAGCACCAGTGCTTGGGAGCATTTGCTGGCACCGCTCATTTTGCAGTACACAAATAACCACTATGGATCTGCTGACAAACCACTGTTAAGAAAAACCAAAACAAAACATAAGGCTCTATCCCAAAACTCTTACTCCATGGATGTAAGAATCACCTGAAGTGGTAAAATAGTACCATAGGAATCTGCACGTAACTGCTTATATCTGTGTAATGTACTTTTATATAGGCTTAGATTATAATATGGCCAGAACCAGAAGTAAAAATGAGAATGCATTCAACTGAATAACACAATGATCCTCTGAATAACAGCAAATGTATCTGCTGACATTTTTCAGAAACAAAATGTAAGCAGCAGGTTTCATACCAGGTCTTTTAATCGGCTGTTGGATGTGAGGGCAGTTTACTTCTGACCGTGGTTTTAGTGCCCCAGGGTAGTAAATGTGGGCGGCATCCCAGACCAACGTCCTCAAAGTTATTTGCTGACTGCTAAACCTATTCTGGCCTAACTAGCAGAAATAAGGGTGAAGTAGCAAATTTTAATTCTTTTTGTACTTCTGGATGAACAACTCCTCATCCAGGAAACTGAAGCCATCTGAGTGTTGAGAAGGCATGTGGAAAATCAGTGTGCATTTGCTAGAATTTTGAAGTAAAGCCTCACAACTGAGCTTGGAGTAATCTATGTTTGCACTGAGCTCCTCAGGCCTTCAGGACAGCAGAATAAAATTCAACGGCCTGCAGCCTGCAGCTGAAGTTTTGCAGAATGGCTGAACCCTGGAGGCAGACAGGTCAGCACACACCCTGTGACAGTGGTGGGTTTAAGTCTTCTTTGTGGCTATTTAGAAAAATTTCTACTTTTCTCACCTGGGGCAACACATAATGTTACTCTGATTTTACAGAAGGACAGGAAATCATCTGATTAAAGCAACCAGATTACAGAAATATTTGATTAAAAAGCAACAAAATAAATTTGTTAATAGAAATAAAAGGTGTTCAAGTGGCATCATATGAGGATCTGGCCTTGCACCTTTAAAATTGCCTAACTTTGTTTCTTCATATTGGGCTTTCTTTTCAGTTCTTAACTATCCACAAAGAATTTTTTCTCACATAGCTCAACCCTCTGATTTCACTGAGCCTGTGTGTGCAAGCCGGATAACTTATATTTTTTGGCCCCAGTTTGAAACTCCTCATTTCAGGTGGTTTGGAATTATCTGAGCCTGAAAATGGGTTGGAATTTATGCAGAAAAATGATATTTTTCATACGAGGATGCCAAAGGCTCTGCCAGTTCCGCCCCAGCTGTCTGAATTGTCACCAAGCACAGAAAATACTAGCCCTGAAGGAACTACTCCTTGACATTTATGGGCTGCTAAAGTGAGGTAAGACCAAGCCCTTCTGCCCTGGTGCTCTCAGGGAGTTGTCCAGGCAAGGAGCAATTCATCTGTGCTTAAATCCACGAAGAAGGTAGACGTGGATGAGAATAAGAATGTTGAAATTCATCAGTGCAAATTCTAGATGATGTCAGGAAGTTACAGCAAACCTATGTACAGAAGGAATACAGGGAAAATGGGCAATGTGGCCAAAGGGGCTGGAGATCATCTAGCAATACCTGTTGCACTGGATTTAAGTCCATTTGGATGGACGAGAAAGTCTGTAACACAGGCCAGGTTAAAGAAACTCCAGAAAGATGTACGATTTCAGAAGGACATAAAAGCATTGGTGAATAAAATTTATAAAATCAAAGTTGGAAACCAACAAAATTACATTTAACACAGCATTTTACATCTTACTATTCATTGGGGTAGCTAATTCTTCAGGCCACCCCATGCCTATGATGCACTAATAAGAAGTAACCCGAAGTCAGAAGATACCGTTTAACGTTAACACCGACCTCAATAAACCAAGGCAGAGGAAGTTCCCAGGGAGGCTGTTACATAACTCGGTATTTTCTTTTATGCTATTGCTACAGTAAGCCCAAGAAAACACCAAAGGAAGGATGTTTGCACAGGTGCAGCTGTGTTTGTTATCCCAGGGTTGCTCCTGAGGGCTGCAGCCCGGAGGAGTGGATACAGGTGCTGGGGGCTCACAGCATGGCTCCCTCTCACCCGACCCCCTCACTCCCTGCCCCTTACCTTCCTCTGAAAATACGTCTGTGATGTTGGACTGTTTATCGCAAAATTTAGCACGAAAAGCTGTCATTTGAGGGGCTTACTGGTGCCAGTGTGAGTTTTTCCACAGGGTTGCTGTAGGGTTTTTAGGTTCTTATTTACCTGTCCAGCTTATTTACTGTAAACTTAAACGTGTACTCACAGGATTAAAGCAGGTGTTTCGATTGAGTGGCTGAACAGAGAGGCATTTAAACGTGTGCTTAAATGATTAGTGGAACTGAGGCCTGGAAAATCCTCAACTTCTCCTCAACATGAGGGAAGAATCAACAAATGACATGAGAAGTTAGTCATGGAGTTCAGAGAATTACCTTCCCCTCCCTTAAAGGAAATTCAGAGAAGAGGAAAGTAAGGAAAAAAAAAAAAGGAACAGAAAAATAAATCCCAAACTCTCTTCTAGCACTTCATTTTAACAGAAAATGTCCCTGGTTTCCAGAAGAGTTTAATCTCTTTTCCAGTATCCACCAGAATAACAACCTTTTCTCAAAACACCAGCACAGATGCAATGTCAGATGCGATGTTCTGACAAAGCAGGAAACAACCTTTGCAGTCCAGCAGGAAGAAGGTCAGATCATCTTGCCCCTCTTTCTGCTTGGAAAACTCAGTGTCATTATAAGAACTCTGCTCAGATGTGAAAATTTTCCTTGTCCCATAGCTGCTCTTTTCTCAGCATGTGGAGATGGACCTACCTCAAGCCAGAAAAGCTCTGAGACCAACAAATGCCTGACATGATACTGGAGAATGTCCATTATATTCTTTCTATACGTTTCATTCTTGGCAATCCCCCTGTCTTTTGGCTTAAATGTCACGTTCTTCCTCCTTTAATTACAGGTATAACCCCAAACTATGAGTTGTTTCTCTAGTCCAGAATGTATCAGATATTTAATTTTTTCTTAGTGGGATGTTTGACACCAGGAGGAAGAGCAGCACGGTTCTCCAAAGGCACCATTCAGCATTTTACAGTTCTTTCTAACTTACTATTCTCTATTCACACTATTTAGGTTTTCCACTGTTCCTTTTTTTGTGTGTTGTCAGATTTCTCTTTTGATTAACTCTAATGGAAAGTTCTTTCAGCTGTTTTCATCACTGCTGCTCTATTTCTCTTTCCAGACAAAACAAGAGTACGTCTCAGCTGCTGATGCACAGTTCCCCACTGCCTCTTATCTCCAGGAGAGGGGGCGTTTTGGCAATGTCCCTTCACCTGTGGAAAGAGAGTCACCCATGGGATTCTTTAATTTTTTCCAAGGATTCCCAGAAGTCCATTATCACTTCTGTCCTTCTCACCTCCCTCTGACCACGCTGTAGTCATCCTGAGGCCAAACCCCAGTTCAGGAAGGGCGAGCACAGGTCCTTCGGGAATCCCAATGCACCGTTTGAGTGCTGATGGCAAATAACAACATGTGTCATAAGACATGACATATGTTATGACTGAAAGCAAATTTTCGTGGGAATCCTCCAGAAACATGAACACCAAGCGGCTACCTTGGATGCAGTCCTGTCTTCCATCAGGCACTATATGTTGCTACCAAATGGATTGGAGCTGCTATTTCAATCTTGATACTGCGCACTCCTCTTAGATTTTGCTTCAAATATCTTTTTGGCTATATTTTAGGGGGTAGTACAGGTTCAACGTACACTAAAATGGTAAGAAAAACTATCATCTGCAATACCTGGGACCCCACTGCAAGGGAATGCTGGAGGAATCCTGATATTTAACAGGAGGCTGAGATTTCTAAAGACAGGCAGTGTGGCCAGACTGAAGCAGAATCAAAGATGAAACACCTCAACACTTTGTGAGACATTGAGGTTTATATCAAAAGCCTGAGATAAACTGGAATTTACCTAAAGGTCTGAAGAAAAATGAAATAACTCCTTAAAGGAAACCTGTCTGTACTCTTATCTTCATCCCATGTCGAGCCTAGTGAGTTCTGTGGTTCCTAAACAGCTATTTCACCTGCATAAAAACAAATAAATAAATAAATAATTCCTTAACATTTAAAACTGCTATTTTGCCTGCATTAAAAAAAAAATAAAATTCCTTAACACTTAAAATTTTGAAAAAGAAGACAGCTTTTCTATGATTATATTGTTTGCACATCAACTTTAAAATTATCAAAGCTGTATTGAAATATACATTGCTACATCAGGCCATTAGCATGCTGCTTTCTAAAGATTAAAAATGAAGGTAGAATATATCCATAAAAAGAGAAAAATACGGGTTATGGACTCATTCTTGTAGAGGACACTCTCAGCTTCTACAAATTTCATTAAGGGCAAGATTGTGATACTTTTACCCAGGTCAAGTGATGTCTTAATACTTCATTCCAATGGGATAAGTCAAAGAATTAGGTATTATTCAACTTGAGAAAGGCATCACAATGTAACCTTAAAAGCTGAGTGCTCTTAATGCACAATAGCACCAGGCTTATTGTGGAGAGAATTAATGTTAGACTTTTGAGGTGAATAATATTAATTTTTTTTCCATAAATTATATTTTCTACCAAAAATAATTTGAGAAATTGCTTAACTTGAATGCTAAATCCTCTGAGAGGAGAGGAGAATAGCTCCAGTTTCACTGCCTAAGTGTCTGTTCCATTTAAAGGATATTAGCTAGCCAAATGAAAAATGCATGAATCAATCAGCAACAAGGACCTTGATCTCCGAATGAGACAATGCTGAGCTTTGAGATTTATGGTCTTGCTTCCAGAATTCCATTATTTGGAGGAACAACAACAATAACAATGGGAGATGACATCAGAATAGTGAGTGTTCTTCTTTTCCTTTCTTTTCCTGTTGATCACAAGATGCTGACTTCTGTGTCATTCACCCCTGTCAAATGAGTAGATGTTCAGTGCTTTAAAACATTATCACATGCATGCTCGGTTCAAAATAAAATGAGAACATTGTGAATGGAGAGGCATTGTTGCTGCTTGCATTTTGCACCACTGATTAGTTTATCCACAGAGCAATTACCTATTGCTTACTCTTCTCCTTTATTTCTTCTGCAGGTAGGACTCCTTTGGATTTTTATACATAGAAAACGTATTGTTGGGAGTCATACTGCACTGATGTAAAACGGATGAGGATTTCATTCTAACCACTCGTGATTCTTGTTTTCCATTTCCCTGGACAGCTGCAGAAAACATCACAGAGTTGCTCCTTAACTTTATGAGATTAACTTTGTGATACCTACAGTGGGTGAAGTTCCTTCAAACATTGTCTGCCTGACAAGACCTGCCTTACAGGCTTAAACTCTTCTGCCATAGTCCCAAAAGTGAGAGAAGGTAACGAGGGGATAAATTTACTGGAGGAGGCAAGAGGGACTCAAATTAACACTGGATGGACATGGGGATTCTCTCCCATTATGTGATATGCTTGTGACCATGCAGCTGTGGAGTGTCCTTCCCCATTCTGGTTGGAGTTGTGCATCTTACTAGTGAGAAGTAAATCCTGTTTCAACCTGATTGCACTAAGTATGTGGAGAACCAGCAAAGCATAAATGGGGCCTTTTCTAGAGTCCAGGTCCAGATCAACCTCTGGATTAAAAAAAAACCCCAGAGCTCTTATGCTGCCCTGAACATCATCAAAACACTCTGGTTACATGTATTTAGAGAGGTGGGTAGAGATAGACTGGATGGAAATACTAAGAGGATATGTTCAACATACAACTTATTAGTAGTCATTTATAACTCTAGTTCTGATACCCTTTTCAGCATGCAGCCAGATAGATACAATTCTGGTAGGAGAAAAGTAGCTTACTGTGAAAATATGCATATATTTGAAAATGGCAGCAAAGATCAGATGCAAATCCAGCCCTAAACTCTCTCCAGACTAGGAAATATTTGGATTTAGGCTTTGTTTGGTGCCTTAGCGTGCATGAACAGCTACTCTCTAGGGCTGTATCCCTTCTGCAAACATCACAGCGTAGCTCAGGCAAGTGAGGCAGGCAGGAAGGGTAAAAGGATGTATCAGAAATAGGGATACTCTTGCATCCTTACTTCAGCAAGTACAGGTGATCCAAACCTTTGATATAATCTTAAGACATGTCAAGATAACCAGCTAAATCTTTGATGTCATGGTCCTCATTTGGGATGACAGTGAGTTTAATACAGAATATGTCAAGTTAGGGAGGTAAAGCAAGAATTATGTCACTTGAAATCTCCTCACATTCCAGGAGTGACTCAGTAACTGGTTGTTTGCAGTGAAAATGGCACCCAGAACGAAGCCATGGCTCTGTATATGAATGTGTGTATAGGAAAAAATAAATTCCCACGTTAAACTGCAAAAGCAGCCTCATTGGCATAGTATCTCTTCTTGGCAGCTTTGTACCACCTCTTGCAAATAAGTCCACACAGAACATAACTTACTTATTCTACTCGCATAAGGAAAACACCTCCAAAGAAGTTGATGTATATGCCTGTGGGTACCAATGCATTTTCTATATTTGGGTGCGATATCCAGTAACAGGAGCAAAAAAAGAATACACATAAATGTTAGACCAGAGATAAATGCAATAATAGACCTGTTGATAAACCCGTGAAAAAAGTCAAAAAGCGCCAATTACTAAACCACAGCAGTGGTGGTGTTTATGGCCATGAATGTACCGTGCTATCTGCTTGGTGTTCTCTGGAGAATGATCCACTCTGCCACAGACAGAACGTCATTCGGTTCTCCACAAGAAAGCCGCATCTCCTAGCAGGAACATAATTTAAACCAAGACCGACTTCTCCCACCGATTACTTAAACATCTATTTTATTCCCCTTCCATCCTGAGCATTTAAACCATAACTACATTGGCATTTGCTTTCCTAGAAAAACTTGCGTTTACCTTGTCAGGATACATTTCACATCTATGATGAAGACTATGAGGAGAAAGCAGCTGTCTTCTATACTTCTGCACTGGTACAAAAGCCACTGGAGTCAGTATAGGAATTCCTCGTCAGTTTTGGTGAATTTAGGATTTTAGGCCATTTAAAACACATTATGTGTGTTTTAAATGATCTAATAGAAAACGGACGTGGGAAAATTCTGACAATGTGTCAGCTAAGAAACCGTCTTCCTTGGAAAAGTGTTAGATTTAATAATAATTTTTTAAAAGTCAGACATTGTCCATTTTCTATACTTAGAATAAGTTATTGTTCATTATTAGCATTCCTGTGGATGCTTGCTTAACAAGAAATTCTTATGTTTGCAGAGTTCACTTGCTCCTGCTGTTTACAGGAGCAGTTTGCTGAGACCAGCAATCCTCCAGCTTTTCAGGTCATTTATTTCAGGCAAGCCAACCTTTCACCGTCTGGCTACTGCTGCTGTCCTGAGTGATGTGGCCATATAGAAGGCACTTCAATGTAGGACATCATGGCATTGCCTGGTGGTGGTTAGTTGATGACTCAGTGCCGTTTCTAGGAAAAGCAAGTGACAGACAAACCCACCTGTGTATCTCATACCTACCTAGGTGAATCATGGTTTGGAGAGAGAGTTAAGGATAAAGGAATGGACTGCACACGAGCTCAAAATGCATCTGTAACCTTAAAGGAAAAGATTCCCATGCTTTATGGCCTTGAGGAATTCGAAGGTTCGTACAGCTTCAGGAAGATAAACACAACGCAGTGTGAGAGGAAACAGTAATGGTAAGCAGGAACTATGGTTTCCATTTTGTGGGAAAGTCTACCTATTTGAAAGTGTTTTCCCTATTCTGAAACAATAAAACTTCTTTCCAAGTTTTCATTGAAGTAAAACAGTAACAGAAAAACAGTCTTAAAGATTTACCAAATGCTTTGCTTTGACTTTGAAATTTTATGAAATATTTAAAATACATTTTGAAATGAAAAAAAAAAAAAAAGTCATATCTTTATTTTAATCAGGTATTTTTTACTCCTTTGTTTGTTTTTTTTTTTACCAGTTTTCAAGGAGTTAACATTTTCCATATATAGTTTCCTGCTTATTTCCAAAAATTTCCAGACAGGCAGGGAAAATAACTGGTAACAGTTATGACAGAGTTTTTAAAATATACCCCAGTGCAGCAGGTAGCTACACTTACAATAACTCTTTGTCAGTGCCATTCTAACCTGGTCTCAGCACAAAGTTTCCTTACCTGCCTTCATTGCTCCAAATGTTCTTCCAAACAGGTAATCTGAAGGAAGGGTCCATATGGCCCTGTTGATGATGCTTTTTTATTAATCAATAGATTTTTACCCCCTCAAAAAAATAAATAATGTGACTTCAGTGGCCCCCTGCAGATGGAGAAATCTGGAGATCTAAAGTTAGTTTTCCCATTTTAGCAACGTATTGTACTAACTTACCACGGCTTTTCTTTTAGCTCAGAGCATCATGCAATTTCCAGCATGGTTACAGCTGCAGGAGAAGACTGGCAGCTAACATAGTAATGAGTCAGTATCTATTGAGATTCACTCATTACTATTAATTTCCCTGTTGCTTCCAACTGATTCAGGAACTACTTATGGAAATTCTTCTTCTTCTGTCTTAGTGAAATTCAGCACTGTTGCTGTCAAACCTGCCAACAGGCGCAGCAATGCTACTGTGATAAAATAAGTCCAATTCTATCCCAATCTTGCTTTCCTAGGGAAGAACAGAACTCATTAAATAATTATCAACTGTGACAAGAAAGTATCTGGCCAAACACTTGCTGCTAATCTAGGCATGACAGCAGGACTATACCTTTCAAAGCAGTAATTAGCTAGATGAACAACAACATAAGTACCAGACAATGACATGGAAAGGACTGTCCCTAAAGGACAGATTCATTATACGTCGGGTTTGGTGTTTGTGTGACTTATGAATGCTGTTTTGCAGTATACAATTACACTTCTCTTCTGGTGCCTTTCTCTTTGTTTTCTGCACTGTTTATGGAAGGGGATGGAGAGAATATCTGGAGAGAACAGGTAATGGAAGCTCTGCGAGACCTTCCTTACATTCATGAAACAAGGGTGGCTGCAAAGATCTCATGGTAGAACAACAC
This sequence comes from Baryphthengus martii, assembly GCA_013396935.1. Classification (NCBI taxonomy): domain Eukaryota; kingdom Metazoa; phylum Chordata; class Aves; order Coraciiformes; family Momotidae; genus Baryphthengus; species Baryphthengus martii. The sequence goes on along the minus strand of VWZK01017443.1, from coordinate 176,325 downwards.
CATCAGCCTATACCCCCACCTTGTGAGAATAAAAAATCCAGTGCTTGCAGCCTGCCCTCATTTTATGCTTGGACCGATATTCACCCGGTGTTGTAGATTAGGTCTAGTAATCCTCCTGACTTTTCTTTCTTAACAGGGCAGATTCTCAGTTGCGGTAAGGTGGTGTAATGCTGTTGAAGCCAATGGAATAATATGGATTTATCCACAGCATACACCAATCCGGCAGTCAGCACCAGTGCTAGACGTGTTGTCCTATCAGCTAAAAGCCCAAACTGCTTCCATTGATTGCAAAAGGCAGGACTACGATGGTACCTAGAGCCGATGCTGGAATTACAGGCAGAAAAACTGATTTTCAATTGGACTGTTCAAGAGCTTAAAGTTAAGCATACACATAAGTGTTTGCAGGATTAAAGCCTCCGTTTGGAATGACAGAGTAAATCCAAATGGAGATGGATTAGCTGGCAGGGGGCAGGTGAGGTGGTCAAAGGCACATGCAGTTTATCATATGGCTCTGTAATTTACTACATGATTATCACAACTACATATTTGGTGTGGGGATATAGATATACATGCACACACGTATACACAGAGCCAAACTTTTTTTGGCATGGGGGCCACACAGTCATTTCAAATTGAGACTCTGGGCTGCACTTGTTCCAGGACTGCTTGTCGGTTGCCAACACACTGAAGCGCCTCAGGCTTCAGTCTGATTCTTTGTTTGCTTGCCCATTAAAGTTCTTATCCCACACTCCCTTTTGGCAGGAAATTTTGTTATTTCTGCTTTATGCTGGCCTAGGCCCTTCTCTTGCCTCTGTTCCTATTAACCTATAGCAGTGACAGCCAGGAGCAAACTGAAGCAGCTGGTTGGAGATGCTACTATCAGACTGCGAAACAGCTGTTGTGCAGAGGGGCCACCCTGAAAAACTTCTATTACAGCACTGCTGGGCCATATTTTGGCCACTGCAGACAGGGAAGTGGGGAAAGAGAGCACTTTCATTTGCAGATATTTAATTGCTGAAAAATGTAGGGGTGTGTGCAGCATCTTTATTGGATGTCACACACAAGTAATGCTTTCCAGGTATTTTTTTGGCACTTCGCATCATTATCCTCTCGCTGCCAGCATGCAGTGGCCCCATGTTGCAACTCAGTATGAAACTGATTTCCAGTTTTTCTGTTTAAATTAATATTTACCAGTTGGTTATTTTTGGCAGACTTCTATTGATAGCATCGATTCAAGACGAATAGCCAAATTCAGGTCTTGGTTACAGCAGTATGACCTCTGGAGTTAACTCCGCTTTTAACAATGTCACCAGGACCAGACATCGTTCTTTTTCTGTCTTTTTATAGCATGACATTTGCTCTGTCCTTACAACTCTTATAGCTAAGAGTTGGACTGCGGTTTTAACTTTGGAAACGTTGGGATACAGCATTGAGTATAGCTCTGAAATTTATTGATTGGGCACTTCTCTAAGATACTTACTAGTGCCTGCATCTTAACCTTTGGGAACCAGGCACTTCAGAATACCATTTTGTACATGCAGAAATAGCTCTTATGAAAGTAGCATAAATTAGACCTTCTCTATCAGAAAGAAAAAAAAATAAATAAAAATTTGAGTACTTTTGTATCCATCATCAATCAGGTGGATTAATCACTTCAGAGTTATTTTAACTATTTCTAAACTCAAGCTGTAGCAGAATCATTGACCAGAGCATAGGACCTACATTGTAATTTGAATGGACAAGCGCGGTGCTTTGTGCAGCTGCGCAGAATTTTCTGCACGTCCTGTTGTGTGGTGGGGGTGTGTTGCCTCCACATCTCTGTAAGTATACAACAAACAGTCCACCTTGCCTAGACTGAATCCGCTCCGTTGGATATTGATAGAAGTAAATACTTCAGCTATGTCTGTAGAAAAGCTACAGAATTGCACGACGACACCTATGTAATTGGCTTGCCAGGCTAAGCACTGGTACACTCAACTCACATTAAGAGCTGTACTTCGAACCACGTTCCCGTTTGTCATCTTAAGGGCGGGAAATTGCTAAAAGAACAAAGTCAGCCACCAAGGCTGCCAAGCGAAGTTTGCTGTGACATTGATAAATATTCAAGCCAATGTCTTTCAAATGTTATTGTGAATCACCTTTCCCTCCTTCCTTCCCCCGCTTCAGTCATCTTGCTGGCTCAGAATATTCACCTTTGTCTCAGACCTCAGCTGCCTTCACTTTATTGCATATGATTGCTATTGTCTTTGTCTCTTTTATCCGCTTCGCTGTGTCTCATTTTCCTAAAGTACCTGGCACCCACTTTTCCATAACACTGTTCCTTTGTTTCAGGAAAACATAATTTCAGGAGGCAGCAGAAATACAGTTCCAAAGGCCACAGGGTGACATCCTCTCTCACCTGATCTTTATTCATATCGGGGTTTAATGGCATTTTTTTTTTTCCATTTCTCAAGCACCCTGCAACTCCCTTCCTCCCTGACAGGAAGGCACATTTTATTTCTCACAAAAATGCTTTCCTACCAATCTTCTGTTCTTCAGAAGTTTCAGAGGCCCTTCTGTTAAACGTTGGTTTTCTCCTGTGGATGGACCTGTTGACCTGGTTGTGGTTTATTACTGTTTTGACATTTTTCCTCCTTCCTAAATTTGGAGAAACTTAGACCCTTTTGTCATCTCTAATTTCTCTTGTGTTGGCTTCAGCAGCAATCCTCCCAAACTCTGTTTTTATTTTTGTGGTAGGAACAATTGAGAAGTTTCAATACATGAACTGGCCAGCTTTCTAAAAGTAGTATTTTTAACGTACAGCTGATCTTGTGTTTGTTGTTCATACATAATCTACCTGCCTCACATATCACCGACAAAAAAAAATGTGGTTTCTCTCATTTCTACCAAGTCAGGAAAGGATGCTGTTATGCAGTCCTTTATGTACACAGTCTTAGCTCCCTGATGCACTAAAAAAGGGCCCTCAGTCCATTGAAATAATACAAAACCTCAGTTGCTGATGGAAGTGGTATGTGATTTGCTGTGTACATTTTACACCAGAAGGTACAGTGCCTATTGTACATCCCCATTTAAAACTCAAACACAATGGCTCATGCAGCTGGATGGTGACCTGCCAATGAAGTTTAAGACAGCACAGACTTCCACGTGAATCTGCAGACTAATGAGACACAGAACTATCTTCTTTTTTTACCCACAAAAGGCTACTTGCGCATTCAGAACGTGCTGCAGACTAAATCCAAAGTTCAGCTCGCCACAGGAGTAGAGAAGAAACACGAACAGGATACACCTCAGAAACAGCCCAGCCCTTATGGAAAACTCCTGTGGAATTTAACACAGAATGATAAGCTTTCTGCAGCCTTTTTTTTTTTTTTTTTTTTTGTACCGTCCTATAGCTCAGATACCTCTGCTATGAAATTCTATACAATGGCTCAAAAAAGTTCATATAAAAGAAAAAATGCTCCACAGGTTTTAGAGTAATATCTGCACTCTTCTGTTATATTTCTATAGGACCCCCTTGTTTCTATTCCAATTATGTTATCTAGAACTTTTCATAAAATACCTATCTTATAACAGCCTTTTTCCTTCTCTCCCTTTCTACACTTTAAGCATAACAAAATGTATACAGAGATATATATTGCAATGCGTACTTCTTACAACTCCATGATTTTAGGTGTACTACCAAAGCTGCAAAGGCATTATTTGTGTTTTGGCTAGTAAGCTAAATAAACTAGTAAGCAAACTGTCAAAACCAGACTAACATAAATAGCAACTTCCTTCTCATCTTGATTAGGCCAGTGAAACAACACTAGTGTGGAAGAGGGGGAAAAAATAAGCTTTCAAACTTTTTTTTTATACATAATTTTGAAGCAAAGCCAAATTATAAACACTTACAGAAACCTTTATTTGTTATTGTCCTCTCAGGACATTATGTTACAAGATGAAGTAAATGGTGCAAGAGTTAATTTATCTTCTCAGATAATTAAAAAAATCCTTCAGGAAGTGTTTGACACATCACAGTCCTACAATCCTTATGTAATTCTTACATATCCGTCCTTCTTAAATACAGTGGCATTTGTCTTAGGTGTTGATTCAAGCTGTTCCATGAAAATGGGCTGCATACTATTTGTCGCTGGACACAAAGATAGAAGGTACTTCAAGGCTGACTAATCATTTTTTAAGGTATTTTTGTTGTCTTCTCTTTCCTATCAGTCAAAATTTTCACAATTTGATCTTACCTCTTACTGTCTTATGACTGCCCCTATTAGAGGCCCTGCTTCTGTGTTCCCACCCCCCATTATCTCCTGAGCAGACTCTGGACCCTCCTAGAGAGGGACAGATTGTGGTGGGAATTTGGACACTTGGAGACACAGACAAGCAGCTTACACTATGCCAAGACCCAGTGGCAATGCCAGTGGGATGGTGATGCTATCAGGCTATGACAGCCTGATCATGTGGCCCAGGCTCAGAAAAAGTTAGGTTAAAAAGGAACATCTAATTTATCTCAACAGAGGCTCAGAGAGCAGAACTCAGCACAACCCTTCATCTACGTCTTCCTCATCCTAGGGCTTGATGGAGAAAGCTGAAACAGAAGAATACGATCTGATACCTTTATAATCAGAAGGTGGTAATCCACCATGGGAAGATATTTTCAGACTATTGTTTGAGCTAAACTAGAGGCCAAATTAATCTCAAATGGACTGGAGAAATGTCAGTAAATTAAATAGAATTGCTCATCTTAAAGGCCACCTAGTTAACTGTTACAACAGCTCTGGATTCACTAGTCCCTCTTTGTCAAGATCATGGCTTCAAACATGAAGTTGTCTTCACATGTGTCGCTCAGAGGGAAGGGAGCTGCAAGGTACTCCATATGACCTTATGTTGAGCAATACATATTACAGTCACTAAAGAGACATGGTCTAAGAAATAGCTTTCATTACTCAGTTTTTGCATTTACAGATCAAAATAAATAATGTGACAACTATGAAGACAAATGCTGGGTGTAATAAAAAATGTGTAGGAGATTAGAAGTTAAAGTAATTGAACCAGTGAAGGTCTCATTGTCTTTTTTTTTTTTTTTTCTCTTCTTTGAATTTCATAAAGTAACCATGTTTTAATCTTAAAAGAGGCAGGAGGTAGAAGCATAAAGCAAAGTGTCAGGCATTAGATTATGAATTTGAGACAAATATTTTTAGTCACTGTTTCTTGACACACGGATTACCCATGCCAGCTTTTTGTGGTGTGAGGAGAAGGGGCCCCAGAGAAGTTTGTTGAAGTCAAAATGTCTTTAAAAATGACTCACAGAAAATAATACAATTCACAGCAATCCTCCTTGAGATGACTAACTTGATTTGTTAAGCAACTATTTTGTGTCAGTTTTGACTCATGAAGAGCTTATTTAGCTCATGAGGATGCCTTTGATGGTGTAAAAAGATCTCTGAAAACATGAATCGCTATTCAATACCATCCAAAGCATCATCAGAATTTTATATAAAGGAATAAGTTCAAACTCCTGAAGTGTTTATGTAGATAATATATCCACTTAGTTTTATTATCAAATCCTTATTTCATTCCTGAGACTACAATACCTTGTCTTACCGCTTTCATGATTGTTTCAATTCATCTAGTTTCTGCATATCTTTGAGTATTTACTTTTCATTTTTTTACGAAACTCCCCTGAGAAGCAGCTTTGCATCAACTCATTTTCTTTCTTTTCTTTCTTTAAGGAAAGTTTTGTCTCTGTGGATTTTCTCTGAAGATGTTTGGAATTGATAAGCTGTGATTTCAACACTGTTTCCCAGACTGGCTTGAGTGGTACAGTCTCATTCATGTCATGAGTGTGTTTGCTGGAGCTGGTACTATGGGTCCAGCTGAACACAGTTTTCAACTGTTAACACTGTAATTCTGATGCTTCTTCTGCTCTCTGTCTTTCCTTTGATAATTTAAAATATTTTTTGAAGTATAGACAAGCCCTACTCCACTACAAGCACTGCAGAAAAAGTACCATATTCACCTTTGGGGATGCTGATTTCCCTTTCTACTTTTCTAGTGTTCGGAGAGATCCTGAGTTTCTGTTAACATAGTCATTATTTGGGACATGGTCGATCTATGTGTCCATGCATTCTTTTTTTTTTAATGAAAACAGATTAAAAGAAATCAAACAATACATTTTTACTCTCATACTTCCTTAGGTGGGTCTAAACCCATCTATATTACTCAGATCTGTTGCTGAACAGCCTCATTTTCTCTCATATATATCGGGATTTTCTGAGCTATTGTTGTATTAAAGAACATTTGCTTTTCCATCTGGTCAATCCTGTTTGCTATACTGGTCCCTCTACATGTCTGGGCCCTACAGTCTGTTTATCCTGTGCAGCCCAGGTGCCCTGATCACATGTATGGAGTCTAACAGCTCTCGGTCCCATATAGGCTTCCTTTCTCACCACGTTCACAGAATTCTCAGTGACATAAACCTGCAGAATAGTCACACCTGAAGGTAAAATCCCACCTAGTTTTATCACTATTATTATTATTGCTCTTGCCATTCTCTTAACTCTGAAAGCTAATAGTCATTAACAGGTAAGGAAGAAGCAAGTATTTATCCAGAATGTGCTTGTTCTAAACCTAAAATACTTTCACAATGTAAACCTCCAGAGTGCTAAATACCCAAAATCCCTGATCAGTTCACACTATTAGCTTACGCTCTGTTCTGGACCGCTCCAGGTGCCTCCCCAAAACAGTGCCCTGGCAGTCTGGCAGATGGTTTCCTCCAGAAAGCGTTCCCAAAGGCAGCATGAACAAGACTACACCATGTTATCTCCCTTCCCCATCCTCATGATGTTCAAGCCCTCCAAGTATTCCCCCCGTGCCATATCCCTGGGTCTGCAGCATTCTGTTCAGAGGACCTAGCACCAAAGGGGCTGCAGCCTAGGGGCCGTTATTCATATATTTCATATACATTGTACAAACACCACAAGTTAAGAGTGCTTTCCTTGGGCCAAAGGCTCACCACACCAGGCCAAAGGTGAGCCCATGTGAAGTGACAGCCCAAGGGACTCAGCCAGCCTGCTGTGAAGGGCATTAGGTAGCAGCAGTGTAGACTCAGCCAGTGTAGCTTTCCAAACACATTTTAGCTCCCAAGCACATGGTTGAGGTGCAACTTCTTTTTAAATAACTATTTTGCTAAATGTGTATGTACCTGGCCTGGTAGCTCTCTTCCTATTAACCTAAAAGAGGCACAAGCCTACTTGCATTCAAACAAAACTACCAGGCTTTGACTACTTTTTTTTTTTTTTTCTCTCTTGCTAAGCAAAAAGGATCCCAAACAAGCAAAACTACCACTAAGAAAAGTCTTGCAAGGGGTGAGGGTTCCCCAAGTTATTAATTGTAATAAAAATGCATTTGGCTTCATTTTCAAAAGCACTCTGTACCTGCATCTCTCACTGTGTGGTGGGTTGACCTTGGCTGAGCACCAGGTACTCACCAAGTCGCTCTATCACTACCTGCTACTTCCCTCAGCATGACGAGAGGGGAGAGAATAAGATGGGAAGAGACCGTGGGGTATGATAAAGGCAGTTTAACAGGGAAAGGCAAAAAGCAAAAAGCAAGACACGCGTCCACAAAGCAAAACAAGATTTTATTCTCTACTTCCTACTAGCAGGCGACGTCTGGCCTTTCCCAGGAAGCAGGGCTCTGGTACATGTAGAGGTTTCTCAGAGGACAAACGTCTTCACAAACAGATGACTCTGTCCTCCTCCTCCTTTCTCTTCCTTTTATACTTGAGCTGACGTCACACGGTGTGGAATCTCTTTGGTCAGGTTGGGTCAGCTGTCCTGACTCACTGGGGGCAGGGGGAAGATGTTGGAAAGGCAGCCTTGGTGCTGTGCGAGCGCTGCTCAGCAGCAGCCACCACACTGGCGTCTTATCTGCCTCCCAATACAAAGCCCAGCACCATAAGAGCTGCTCTGGGGAACATTAACTCCAGCTCACCCGAACCCAATACACACTGGTACCAAATCCAGATCTGGGAGAGCACTTCATTTGTGTACAAACACACCTGGAGGCCTTCCAGCTATGGTTGGTCTGATTTGTCTCAGCATGGGGTCACTTACAAATAGTTAGTACTCTGCTGGACCAGATTTCATCTTTCAAGAATTAAAAGTGCCTGCCATCCAATGATGGATGGTGGCTCTTCTCTCAGTAAATGTCTGTATTCTCAGCTTCTGCCCATGTAGAAAAGCAGCCACAGAAGGAAAAGCTGAAGAAGTGGCTCACAGAGAAACCACTACCTACCTATATGTGAATGAGCCTGCTGTAAGATGGGCCCCTCGATCTCTATTGAGAAAACCACTTCTACTTCTTCTACCTGGATAATAATTAAAGAAGGCTCTTCAGTTTCCACGATCCATTCGCTCAATGCTTTTTAGAGCACTGGGTGTCACCAAATCATTCCTGAAGTTAAAGTCGGACAGTAAGGTAAGAAGATAAAGTCAGTATTAGTGATAATTAAAGAGACCCTGAAGACAGTAGAATAATGAACTCTTTCCTTCCCCTTCTCTCTCCTTCGAGCTATTACTTTGTTTTGTAGGAGACAGAGAATAGAAGGAAGACTAGTGGCCTGCAGCAAAAGGAAGAAAAAGAGGAATTATGACACACAGAAAATTGAAGCTTAAGATATCTGCATAACCAGCAAGAGGGAAAAAAAAAGAACAAAATATAAAAGAGTATCTGAAATACATTCTACACAGAAGAAATCCCAGCAATGGAATTAGCCAGTTACCAGACGAAGGCGGTAAAATCATGAATAATGAAGAAAGCCATATTCAATAAACATCTCTCTCCTCGATTTGGAAAAAGCAGGATGACAGCGGTATCATATCGGACAGCCAAAGTCTTTTCCAGTCCATTAGTAACCAAATAGGATGTTAAACATCTACTTGTGATAAAAACCTGTAATTCATCAGGCCCAGATAACTTGCACCTGAGGAGTCTCAAATAGTTGGTGGAGGAGATTCTTCCTTCCACATGTTAATTTTTAATGGGTCTTGAAATAATATAGAAATTCCAGAAGACTGGAAGAAGACTGATGTTTTGTCCGTGTTCAGCAAGGACAGACGTGATGACCTTGGGTAAATATAAGCCAGCTAACCTAACATCAAACTGGAGAGGAGGTGAGGGGGGAGCGAAATAACAGAATATGGGATTCAACTGATAAAGAATGAAAGGACAGGAAGTAATTAATGCCAGTCAGCATGGCTTTATGGAAAATAGGTCTTGTCAGACAAACCTGATTAGATTACAAATTTGGCTGAAAAGGTAGCTGCTCCGATGTGATATACTGAGACATTTGTAAGACATTTGATTTAATTTTGCAAAACATTCTGATTAAAAATAATGGTGTGCAGTCTCAGTGAAACACCCACTAGCAGGACAGTGGTCTTAAGTGGCAAATCTCAAAAATGAGTTATCATTAGGAAGTCACCACTGAATAAAGATCTTTTTAGCAAGGCTCAAAAGGGGTCAGTCTTAGGCCTGGCCCTTGAACATTTTTGTCGCTGAGTTAAATATAAATTACTGTTGATTGTACTGTTAAAGCAATCTTCACACATATAAACAGAAAAGGAACCAACATGCACATAGATGTGATGTTACACATTTATACAGCATTGGTGTGGCTGCTGAAACACCACACAGTTTCAGTGATTTTATATTTAATGAAGCTGAAAAAAGGTTTGGGAAATAGCTGCAAAAATCATTGTTAGCACTGAAGAAAATGCTTCACCGTGAGAACTTTAGAGAATATGAAGAGACTGCTTGATGATAGTGTATAAATACCTCCATTAGCAGAAAAGCAGCTCACCCACTTTCCCTTTCCAGCAGCCCCAGTGCACTGGGACAAAAGAGGTAGGCAATCTTAGGGCCCAGGTCTCCTTGAAGGGTTTCTGTTTCCACATCAGTAGCAGGATAGGTTAAGCACGGCCTGGTGGCAATGGGATGTCCCTCATGTCGGGAGGGGTGCTTGACCTACTACACATGGCAACACTCACGTAGGTAGTCTGCATCTGTGAAGGCTCCAAGGCTTTTCTCTTGCCTGTTATCCCTCTCCAAGTAAAAGGGCAAATAAAATGACCCTGGATAAGTCGGGAAATGTCCTGGCCAATTATCTTAGGGAGCCTCAAGGAGTTATCAGAGGATCAAAGGCCCTTCTCTAGTCTTCAACGAAGAAAAGTTGCTGCTAGATGACAAAAGGAGAGGCAGAGGAAGAATGTGACAACTTAACGATGCTATAGTAGCACTGGGTAAGATCCTCAGCTTGAGCAAGCAGGTGCCGTTCCTTCAAAGTCAGTGGAGAGGTGCTGATTTACACCACTGGAGAATCTGACATACTATATTTTTTTATTTTCTTGAGTCCTGCCGTGGCTCCATAAGCAAAGGTTAATGCAGGTCTGCCTGGGGCAGGCTGGAGTTAACACAGAATGGCAGTTGTGAGGTTGCTGATTCTGATAAAAGCAAATTGTGAACTGCAAGCATCTGAGTGTTGAGTGTCACATTCACACCTAACAGCTGCCCTTGCCTGTTCCCCACAGTCATCCAGTTCTGTCATCATGATATCTTCCTGAAACTACATTTGTGCTGCTGTCACTTTTTGTCTTTGGAAAATTGTGTACAGGCTTTCTGTAATGACACGCTAAAAATGCTTGTAAACTTCAAATGAGTGAATTAAAATATATTTAACCCAGCCAAATCATTTCCATATATTAGTCAAAAACTTTACTCCTTCTAGATTTGCACTCTCCCCTGTAAAGGCTTGCAGTAGGGATGTTAGTATCTATAAACTTGTAGGAGGTATCTGATGGGTGAGAGTGGTGAAGAGTTTGTTCCTTTAATGAAAAAAAAAAAAGAGGAATCTCTTGCTAGACCTCTGGGTATTTCACTATCACAAATATCTCTAAAAAGAAGAGACGGACATCTCTGTGGAGTTGCCCGGCTTCTCCTCTTCCCCGAGTCCTCTCTGGTTGGGAACAGCCTGACTATCAACAGAGCCAGGGCATGTCTAGAGCATTTTTGTCTGTGCATCAGTACTGGGCAATGTCAATACTGTCAACACGTCAACAATCCGTGGCACGGATGTGGAAGAAAACACGAGGACAGATTCTGAATATTAAGCCCAGGCCCCTCCAGGGCTGAGAGCACACTAGCCTGAGAGACCCCACCGGAGACACACAGCGCTTCCAGCCGCTACTGAATTCTGAACTCATTGTCATCCCGGAACTCTCACCTTGAAGGTTATTTCCTAAAAAGTGATTAACTGCACTTTTCCTCTTTGAAAGGCAGCTGTTTCCCAGCTCCTGCTGAGTTTTTACCTTCACGCTTAATCTCTGGTTCACAAAGAATACTATAGACTTGCACTCACCTGCTGAAAAGGTGCTAATCTCTGAACCCAAACTACCCATAAATGGCCAAGATGCCAGAAGCAGCTGCCTAGCTACAGCAGGACAGAGTTTAGGGTAAGCTGTGAAATCTGCCCACACAGCCTATTAAACCAGCTTACGCCGAGTTTTGTGTTACTTGGACCACAGCGTGGGACGTGCTTCCAGCTGCCCCTGCTATCCTACTGTTAGTACCTGCCACTGGCCAGCTGAAAGCAGCTGATGGTACCAAGTTTTGGGAGGAAAAAAGAAAAGAAAAAAACCCCCAACAAACAAAGAAAAGACAAGGGTAGTAAACCAGATCTCTCTGGAAACAAATGCATTAAATACAGAAAAGGTTATATACGGTTTCCTTTGTCCTTTCTCTCCCCATAGGCTCTTGGCCTCTGATTGTTCCTTGTACCTACCCTGTAGCTGATTTTATTGTTTATTCCTAGCTCACTCTCCAGCTTGCTCGGGGCCCTGTGTCTTAGTGAGTGACTCCCTGCTCCCCTTCCAAGTTCAGAACCTTTCTGGCTAACATCTGCGCTGACACGTAACGCAGAAAGACAGCTTTGGGCACAGGGCGTGCGGCCGTTCCTGGAGAGTACAGTCTGCGGTTCGGCGGTACCATTTCTGGAAGATTAAGTGATTAAGCTTAACTAAAAGTGACTAACAGGGACGGATCTTTTTCTGTCAGTTGTGTGTGGTTTTCCATGGAGCAGCTCCAAGGTTGTGAGTGAAGGTGAACAGCTCTGCTTCTAAAGACTCCTTAATTTTAAGAAATTCAAAGAGCACGCACGACACTTTGTTCTGTGACTTTCTTAAACCTTGTACCCTACTTCACATCCTTTCATGAGCCATCATCTTTTACATTTAAAACAGACCTAACGGAAGTTAAAAAAAGACAGAGGAGATGAGAAGTACAAGTCTCTGCAGATGTAAGGTATAATTTAGCAAAGCATCATTTTATCACCCAATCCTGCCAGGTCCTCAACACATCCTGCAGGGTACAGACTACTCCGCTTATCTTGTGAGCAGTAGGGAGTGAGAGCACTCCAGTCTTTTTCTAGTTGCTTGAAACTCCCTGGTGTTGGCTATTTATTCAGCAGTCACATGCATATTTATATGGCTAAAGCCTTGAGAATCTTCATAAATTCGTAAGTCTGTATTTGGCAATAAACATCTAGTTAGGCATTGGAACTGATTCATAGAAACCCATGTTCAGATTCTCTGATGAACATGGTATGAAAACACAGATAAAATAGGGAGATCCAAAAGAGTATGTTTTATTTATAGGTTTTGTATAAATATAGAGAAAGGGGGACAGGATAAATATACAAACAAAGTAGTTACAAAACTGATTTCATTAATAACTTATTAAACCAGTTTTATTTCTTGAAAACATCCTCAGTAAGCTAAAAGCTATGCAGGCAGCTGGTTGAATTTCTCCTGGAGGGTTTGAATGGGGCTGCAGGCCGGTACTGAATTTCACTCTTGTGAATAAATTCATGTATTATCTCTTGGAAAGCAGCATTTTTCAGAGTGGAATAAAGCCTATTTAGAAAATTATTATTTTTGTTTTTAAAACTAAATGACTGTTTATTAAAAAAGAGAGCTACTGAAATTCAAATTTTTCCTCATTACCTGAGGCATAATCAAATTGTCAGCTGTTCAACAAGGGTGATAATGCGGAACAGGAGTGTGATAATGTTTGCCATCATCCCAGCTGGTTCCCCCCAGAAGAAACCTCCTCACGAGCTTCTCATCACTGAACCTTACGTGATCTTAGAGAAGCCTATGACCCAGTAGAGGGTTATCATTTAGAAGTGATCTGATAATGCGTCAGACCACTTTTATTTAGACATGGCACTATTTGAAACAGAAATTTAATCCTGAATTCATTAAAGAATGTAGGAATTTTTCATTGAATTAAGCATGATGAGGATTTCACTGCTGGAGTACATAATTTCAGATTTCAGAAGCAAATGCTGAATCATTTCATTTTAAGAATGTCTACAAGTACTCATGTAGAGAGAAAAAAACTCTCTACTAAGGTAGAGAGAAAAAAAGCTACTTTACAAAGTAGTTTATACTGTTACAACAAGATCCAGTAGCTGAAAAGACAACTGGGCATATTAAGGATAGAAATAGAGCATATATGTTTAGCAGGGTTTTCTTTGGTAAAACCATTTACTAAGGACCTTTTAAAATCATAGAATGCTTTGGGTTGAAAGGGACCTTCAAAGACCATCTTGTCTAACCCCTCTCCAGTAAGCAGGGACATCTTGAACTAGATCAGGTTGCTTTAGTTAAAGATGACCCTGCTCACTGCAGGGTTACATCGTTTCACCTTACTCTACAGTAGTTCCAAATTCTGATTCTTGGAGTGGTGGGGGCTCAAACGGTTGAACTTAGACAGCTGGAGAGGTGCCTCACAGGTGAAAATATTATGGGTTTAGGGCAGATGCAGACACACCTACCACTGCAGCTCAGGTGGTGTGCTGAGTTAGCTCTGAGGTGGCTCGTGTGGGTGCTGACAGCAGGGCAGGACCAGCAGCAACCAGCTCAGGAGACATCCACGATGCTGGGGAAAGTGCCTCGCACCTCAGCGTCGCTTTTCACCCTCATTGTGGCTGTCACCCGCTGTCTGCAAACAGGCAGTACGGGATGCGTTACACTTTTTGTAAACTGAATTTTGCGTGTTTATTTTCTCTGATGATATTGTAGCATTTCTACTTCTACTTAGTTGAAATAATCCAGAGAAACTGACTGGCTAGGAATATTAATATTGAGTAGCTACAGACCACTGCTGCTGTTTTAATTTACGAGTAGATTCTCGGCTCAGTGACGCAGGAGTAGCTTTAGCAAAATGAATAGCTCCGTCACATACTGCACTGTTAATAAGATTAAAATCTAGTCCTTTCACCCTGAACCTACTAGATCAAATTTTATTTTAGTTTTATTTAGTGATATTCTCAAAGCACTTTTGAGAGCTAATTTCTTATTTCAAGTTTGCTTCTTCAACTTAGTACTTTTCTTTCCACTTTACTCATTTACTTCCTTGTAGAAATTTTGGGCCTCAAGTTTCAACGAGCATGTTTAGTCAAAAAGGAGCTTACCAATGATTTACTGCACAAATAATTTAACACAAAACTAAATACACACATACTAATAGAGCTAACAACCTTTGGATGTTTACACCAATCTACACTGCTCATGAACTACAAGTAGGACCAAAACATTTTCATTCACTGCAATATTTTACTCTTATTTCTGAGAGGAACCTTCTCTTAGTGTTTTATCAGTGTTGTACAACCAAAAGTTCTGTGTAAAATACTTGGGCACAAAGCTGTAGTGGTTTTCTTAGTACAAACAGCTTTAGTGGGTTTCCTTGGGTTACATTTGGATTTCAGTAAGGTATTCTTAATAATTCTAAGATAGGAATTCTTACTTTGCATCAATTCACTGTTTTTTTCCTGTTGGAGGTTTTGTTGTATTTACAATATGGCTGCTGCTGTCATATTCAGATTTCTTGTGGCTTGTTTTTTTGCTGATTGACTGATTTATTATAAAGAGAAGCCCAACTTGTATGACAATTTTTTCATTAATTACATGGGATTTTTTTGGCTGAGACTACAGCACATTATCCTAAAATACTAGGAGAGGATAGTCAGCTATCCAGCCTCTGAGCCGTAGCCTAAATCTGGCATCCACAACCTGTGAACAACACAGGGCCAAGGCCCTGGGCTGACTCTAGAGCTGGCCCAGCTGCAGCAGAGGTGGGCGGGCCACCTCCAGAGGCCCCATCCCCTCATGTTTTATGATCTGCTGCCCACACCACTACCCTCAGTGGCCTTGCTTCTTCGCACCACTGGAGAAATGGGTCACACAGGGGTCCCTCTGCCATCGCAGACCTGTGGCGAGTGGTGTAAACTAGGATGGGCGGTGGGGAAACCTGAACGGCACCGGACTTGCATGAGCTGAGTCCTGCCCAAGTTATCGAGCAAGTCACGACACCTGAAGCCCCCTGTGACCCCAACGGCAAAACCGCTCATGACTGGAGCACTTTGTGTCGAGCGGCCTTGTTGTTACTGCAGAGCAGGCTGTGAGGCGGTGGGGAGAGCCCCTTCCCCGGGGAGCTCGCTGCTTGAGGCCGAGTCTGCGAGCGGAGATACTTGTGGGCAGCCCCCTTCCTGATGCCAGCTGCACGGCGGGGAGGCTGCGGGGACCGCGGGCCGGGCGGCTCTCCCGGCACGCCTGCCGCCCAGAGAGAGTTTCGGGGCGCAGCGGCCGAAGCCTCCGCGCTCCCAGCCGGGCGCGTCGGGAAGACGATTTCCCGGGTGCGCAGCCGCCCTCCC
>VWZK01017443.1:75724-160543 GCA_013396935.1 Baryphthengus martii | reverse complement strand
GGGGAGTCTGCGGGGGCCTTTCTTTGTAAAACTCTCTTCCTCCTCGGCCCGTGGTTCTGTGGCGGCAGCGCCGTGACGAAACTTGCAGCTCAAAATTTCCGTTTTTAACAGTTCAGGAAAAAGATAGAAAAAAAGCTCTGCGTTTTCACGGGCTCTGGCAGTTTCCTAGACGTGTGTGTAACCCATGGGAAGCTTTATCGATCCATCCAATTTTGTAGTAACATAATATTCACCGGTTTAAATGGAGTTTTGGCAAGGGAGAAAGGGTCTGCAATTGCCTTATTCATGCTTTGCATTTCCATGGTGTGCACGGAATATATATATATATATAAGCGGAATATATATATATATAAATGGAATGAAATATGCAGAAATATCTGCATGTTTCGGCTTCTCTATCTGGAACCTCAGTCTTCTAGCAAATTACTTTCCCTAGAGCAAAGCACCGGCAGTGCAAGAGATGGGTTGTCGTGTGGTTGTCACCATTTAAACTCGAGTGCTGCATGTGCTGACACAGGCCTGCTGCTGCTGCTGTGATTTTTGCGGCTCCTGGCTCTGTCAGGCTGCGAGGTGCTCGAGTTTTCTGGGGCTCAGCACCTGCCCTCCTTGCCCACGTGGAGGGGCGGTTTTGACCTGCTGCGGGTGTTCCAGTGGTTGCCATAAACCTCTCGATGTCAGCTGCCGCAGCAAAAAAAAATGCAGTTCAGGGTTGTTAGAAATTTAGGCGTGGACGTGACGCTGGGCCATATCACACCACTCGGCCGTTTTTAAAATTGATAGTACTTGTCTGACTTCTGGCAGCTTACGGAAGAGTCACGGTGCTTACCTGGTTATAACTCAGAGCAAATGTTTTCCTTTACTGAGAGAAATACTAACAACTATCGTAGTTTTGCTATTTCTGTCAGTAGGTGAGTATTGCTTGCATATGGAGACTGAGAGGCAGACTGAAGAATATAATTATTGCGTTCTATTAGGTCTTTTTATCTCTTGTCCTGTCATCTGAACTCACACTTTTCTCTTGACCTTGTCCTTTTTCTTTTCTCATTATGTTATCTACTTATATGTCTTATTCATTTTATTCATCCCTCTCTTTGCATATTAGCACCTAGTATATAATTCCTAGCAAGTCTGTGAAGTGAGTCCCATTAATTTGAAGAACTGTAGAGCTGAAGTGACTTTCCTCTCTTCCTTCTCACTGGTAGCTTTTCCTAGCCCCCCCTTAGTTTTGTGTGGGTTGTTTTTTTTTTTTCTCATGTGCCTATCCACAAATTCCCTTGTACCAAAGAAACTGACTGGTTTTGTTTATCACCTCCAGGAGATTTCTCTCTGTAAAAGGGCCAGAGAATGCTTTCCGTGCTCCATTGATATGAAGTAATATTGTTGAGATAGTAGTTTATGGAATAGCTTTAAAGATCATCTTCAGGAGCAGCCTAGTTAAATGCTGCTTGCTCTCCATGCAGGCTTCTCCCATGGAGCTCTGGAGGAGCACAGTGTGGTCAGAACATACTGAATGCAGTGGGATGGTCTGAAACCTATTTCATACCAGGGGGATGAGGTTCCACTAAGAGGAAAGGTATCTCGGTGATGTAAGTTGATCTGCCGGCGCTCCGAAAGGCCTGTTGTGTCAGTGCCCCCTTGCATGAGCGCTGAACTAGCACAGACTAGGTTCTGAACTGTGCTTGTTGAACTTGCTGAGAGCGTTCGGAGAAAGGCGATGGGCTCAGCACTAGTCTTGGAAAGAGAAACATTGCTAACTCGTCCTAAAAGTGTTGTAGGAAAATGGGCGGAGTAAGACTGGGATGTTGCGTTTGCATCTGGTAGCGTTCGTTACTTCAGATACCCGGCTGTGCTTGAGGTCCATTCTGCCTGCAAGCAGAGCCGTGATGTTAGCCTGGCTCGCTCACCGTGCGCTTTCTTCTTTGCAAGACCAACCAGAGGGTGTCAACGCTCGCTGTGCTCTTGTGGATTCCAAATGCCAGTGTCCTCTGAAGTGTTGTGCACTTGTACACTTGCATCGGGACGCTCACCCTTGTTTTACTGCAGTGAGCTTGCCTCAGTTTCAGATAGTTTTTTGCTACTTCTGCTGAGGAGGATGTGTAGACATGTTATTCAGTGCTGCTGAGAGATCCCTATTGGTGTCACAGCAAAACCTCACGTGTTGGGTAACACATGCCCCGTTTTTGATGGGATCTGCTATAACACGTGCACCTTGAAGCAGAAAAGGACCTTCCTTTTGGCAGTTCCCTACGTTTGGATATATAAAAATACAAAAAAAAAAAAGAGAGAGCACAAGCCTTAGGTCACCTTCGAGTGCACAGCTATCAGAGCAGATGTTAGCAGGACAGTAAGAGGCTATGTGGTGACAGAAGGTCAAACACTGTGTTTGGTAACGCAACCTGTTTTCTTGGTGTTGGGAGGAGTTTACTGATGAAACTAGTCGTGCTTTTGTAAAGAGACAAAGAAGCAATGGAACTAGCAGAGCAGAAGCAAAGAGTTAATATTGGTGAGGAAGTATACAAAGCAATTGGGAAGTTTAGAAAACAAGGCAAAGTTAGCCAGCAGCATGCCTCATGTAGTGACAAAAACCGATACTGTCAAACAGCAGAGAATAATGTGTTTCCAGACCTAGCAAGTTATTGGGACAACAGAGTGCTTTTGCAGAACAGATGGAAAAACTTGCTTTTGAAACTCTAAACAAATATAAATAGTGTCTGCTGTTGGAAGACGGGCTTCGAGCTGTAGGGTTCTGAAGGAAATACGGTTTTCATTCTGAAATACAAAATACTGTGCAAGAAAGTGATACGGAATACATTTGTATTTCATTCCCATTCATAGAATAGAATAACTTCTGTTTTCTTTTTAAGGAAAGAAGGATTGTCGAAGTGTGGAAGATGTAAACAGGCCTTTTACTGCAACGTGGAATGTCAGGTATGGTCACGCAATTTGTGAGGATGTAGGGGAAGGAGGGCAGGGGTTGCTGAACTGCCATTTCTTGTTTGTGTGGTATTGCTAGTCTCTGATTGTAGCTATGGTTAATAGTAGGCCAGTCAGTTACAGCTCCCACAGATGCTGACTGTGGAGCTGTGCATTGGACAATTAGAGGATTTGGACATGGTCTGCATGTGTCTTTCAAGATCAGTAGCTCCGGGGCTTGGTACCATTGAGACTTTGATTAGAGCTGCCTGTCAGCCCACTAATTATGTCTGTATTACTTCTTTCTTTAAGCACAAACCAGATAATTTCACGTTAGCTCGCTAAACTGGTGAGAGAGTCTGTGTCCAGTGGAAAAATCAAATCACTGAATAGCTATCTTAAGGGGTTTCTTTTAATTTTTTTTTTAGAATCTTTGCAAATGTTTTGGCTGGCCACAGCTGACAGTAGTCATAATCATTTGAAACCTACTGTGCTTTTCTCCTAACGCACTTACTCTGGCAACTTTTATTCATTTTGCATACTTTGTTTTTTAAAAGCTCCTGAACATAGAATATAAGTGTACACTGAAGCAGAGCAGTACTTCGTAGAATCATTCAACGTCAACTGTCTACTAAACATCATTGTAACATTAAACCATGTCATGAAGTGCCACGTCTACGCGTTTTTTGAACACCTCCAGAGGTGGTGATTCCACCACCTCCCTGGGCAGCCTGTTCCAAAACCTAACCACTCTCTCAGTAAAGAGATCTTTCCTAATACCCAGCCTAAGGACATCCAAAATATTTGCATGCAGTCTTAATTCCATTTTTTACTTCAAACTAGAATAAGCACCTTTAAAAAAAAAGGAATTGTTTGCCAGAAGTAATATCTAGCCTTTGTGGCCTGTCATCTTGATGTGGAAGAATTATCCGCTTTACGTGTGAAAAACTCCCCTGGATTGGTAGCTGTGATGTAAACTATGTAGGATCTGTGGTGCTGGGCACAGAGTACGGAACAGTGCTTGTGAAGGGTTTTGAATCACCAAAGGCCTGGCATGTAACTCTGTGTGGGCTATGAATAACCCAACCCTTCTACATGGTAGCGTGCAGTTGAGTGCAAAGTATTCTCCGTTGTCATAATCTGGAGAGAAATGTTACTGTTTGTGCTGTTCAGTTCTCAGACACCTTGGAGATGGCTACTGCTTTTATTTCAAGGATGTATCTTCCTCTCCCATTGCACAAGCTGCAAAGCAAGCCTGGCCTCCCCTTAGTTTTCCTTCTGTTGCCTCCTCAGATTCCTGCTTTCCCGCAGTGACTTCTGGGAGAATCAAATGGCCATTGGGTTTTGAAGCACCAGGAGGACTCGAAATGCTTGAAAGAAATAAGTTTTTTACAAAATTTGTTCACAGAACGTCGAAAGACTGACAGCCACCAGTTGCTGGGAAGAAAGGGAATGTTTATATGTATGAGCATTGTTAAGGCTCTTGAGAGAAATCTGGGTGGATTTTAAAGACAGTGTAGAGAAATCCCGTGATGCATTCATGAGAAGTTTTTATTTGTAAAAAATGTTTCCATATGACATTATTGCTCAGGGATCAGGGAAGGAAATAATTGAACAAAGCAATTTATTGACTTTTTAGTGCTTTTTATTGGAGATTGAGTTTCTTCTTCTACCATATAAAATTTACAATGATTTATGAAGCAGGTAAGCAAGATTTACTGAAGCAGGGAAGCACAGTGATTTGTGCCGGGCAGGTAGCGAGTACGTGTCACAGTGGAAATAGTAGAACTTATTTCTGCTGATCCACGATGCTTTGCTTTTACCTCTGAGCCCTTTCTTCAGTCCCTCCCTTGGTGTCCTGACTTCTAGCCTTGACAAAGTTTATGCTTGTGTATTTAAGAGCAAGGAGGGTTTATTCTTTCTTTCCCCTGAGTAAAGTCTCATATATATATTGCTTTCTTAATTCAATTTTTCATTAAAAATTATTTTATTTTTTGATGGTCAGAATACTCTTTCTCTAGTGGGTCATATTCCAAGAATAAAAACCTGAACTGTTCAAACTGAGTGTCCTTAAGACTATAGGAGATGATGCTCAGCAAAAGCCTGCCTGTCTGATAAGTTAATCAACTAAAATCTTTTCTGCCTGTTGGTGTGGAGTGTGATACTTTAGGTATAAAAGATTTTTTTAGATGTTGTGATTTCTAGACAATAGTATGACAAATACAGCTCACTAGTACTTCACTCTTACTGGCTTTTGACTAGTTGATATAACATTATCTTCCATGTTTGGGACCCTTGATGAAATTTATCAATGTTGCCGAGATTGAATTCTTTGACATTCTTTCAAAGTTACCTTCAAGCATAATATTCTCTAGAAACCGGTCTCCACTGCCTGTACGTGCCTCACAGACGGTCTGCGCTGTATCTTCAGCCCTGTCTTGTTCAAAGGCACTTTTCAGCAGTTCAGCAATTCTTTGTCAAAGCCAAAAAGGACATCTGTGCCTTGATACTGAACTTGTAACACTGGGATGTACGCTAAATGTGTCCCTTTTGCCTCCATGGATGTGAGGCTTCTTCATGCAACACTGCTAAAAGGGCAGGGCTGTACTTGAGAGTCGTAATGGCATTGTTTATTTGATCTTTGTTTTTTAAGTTAATTTTTTTTGCTCAGTTCAGCTGAATATTATATATACCGAATAAGGATGTGGTATGATTTCATACATTGGTTTTAGTACCTTCTTACTCAATATATTTCAGTTTAACAGCTGTTTAGCACATGAAATATACTGTCTGGGATAGAAAACCAGAATTTTGGAGCTTACTCTTTTCTTAGTGAAAGATCTGCTACACAGTGATTCCTAGGAATTCTTTCTGGGGCATGGGGAGGGATGAATCAGGAGACAAGAGAAAGGTGCAGCAAAAATCAAAACTTTTGGATCTCCTTTTCAGAATTACAGATTTTATAACTGCAGACGTCTTCCTCTCTCTAGCACATTTCTGTTGAATGTTTTTTTTTCTCTCTCAGAATAACGTGGTTATTGAAAGTGAAGTTAGTGATATTGCACGTATTTCCCATTTGGAGCCATCCTTGTTTTGAGGTCCTTAAAATACTTTCCAAGCATTTAACGAAGAAAGCCTCACAGCAGCCTTTGTGGCATTTCAGGTTTTGCAAGCAGGGTGTAGGTACCCAAAGATAGGTTGGCTTGCTGAAGATACCCCAGGTGGTACAGGAGCAACCTCCTGCCATGTGGCCAGGTGTCTGCTGCACTGACCAAGTCCTGCTTCGCAGTGTAATTCCTTTGCCCTGGTTGCTGGGAAAGGTGGTGTCACACGGTAGCGTGAGGGTCTGAACTCAGGGGGCTGGGTTCTGCTTTGTGGGCTGGTGGGATCTAGCCTGGGTTTGCTGCCTCTGTCTTTTGTCCGGTCCCCAATGCGGTTCTCCTTTTAAAAGTGTTTGTTTGTGGGTTCCAGCTGATTCGTGTCGTTCTGCTCTTGCCTCCTCAAAGCACAGGCCTGTTGTTGTAGCAGTGGCTTTCAGACCCCATCTGCAGCTGTTTGGATCCTGACTTCTTAAATTATAATGATTTTAGTCAAACAGCAGGAGACCAGTACTCATTTTTCTCTCCTCAGAAATTAGCCGCTGAAACACTCTGAAGAGAAATGTTTGAAGAGGGTTATGTGGTTGCAATTGTGGAACTGGTGAACTTGAACCAGCTACTGGAGCTTCTCTCTCTGTTGTTATTCCTAGCTATTATTTATTCCAGACAGAGTGGAGATCAGCTAGCCAAAGTGCAGAAAGAGATGGTTTTGTCATGACTTTCCATAATTGAAATATATTTTAAACAAAATATTTACAGGCTTTTCTTCACATGTCGTGTTAGAGTGCTGTAGTTGGTATTTCTGGAGTAAGGGAAACGTGTATTTTTAACCAGTTACTAAGCCTCAAAATGTAGTTGTGGACTTGAAATTAGTATCAAGCAGATGCATTTTAAATGAGACCTTGTAGAAATTGCCTGCTCCTCTTTGGTGAGCCATAGAAAAAATACAAAATTCTTGCTGTAATGGTTCTGCACAAGAGAATCTGACACTGCAAGATCCTGCTTAAGATTGCTTTGGGGAAGTGTCTGTCCCCCTATCAAAAAAACCCTTTTCTGTGTGGTTTTCTTTGGTCACTGTCTCCTGTGAGCCTTTTCGACATTAACTCATGGAAGTCAAATACCCTGTGTGGCCCCATTCAGTCAGGGAACGATGGTAGGGAAGAATGGCTGTGAAGATGTGTGAAACTCCACGGCTTGGTGAAGGACCACATCGAAGGACTCCACCAGAGAAGACCAGACATCCGAAGTTGCCTCCCAGGTACTCAAGTAGAGAGTTGAATACAATATGAGCATAGTTGGACCTTATGCTTTTGAAGAAGTGTGCTTAACCTCTCCACTGGCTCGCCCAGCATTTCTGTCTGGTATTTGTGTGTGTTTCTTTTCAAAATGCAACAGACATTTTGCACGCTATTGAAAAAGTCCGTGTGAGAAAGGAGGTGCGAGGACATTTGTTTGACCTTGAGTCTTTCTTTTTTTTGACTACTGCGTTTTGTTGGGGTTTTGGTTTTTGTGGTTTGGCGCTTTTTTATGCTGAACTATGTGATGCTTGTCTGGGAATTAATCCAGTCGTCCTGGATGGTGGAATAGTTTTGAAGAACT
The DNA here is from genome assembly GCA_013396935.1 of Baryphthengus martii. NCBI lineage: Eukaryota > Metazoa > Chordata > Aves > Coraciiformes > Momotidae > Baryphthengus > Baryphthengus martii. The sequence goes on along the minus strand of VWZK01017443.1, from coordinate 152,933 downwards.
TGGTGGAGAAGATTGTTTCCATGCTTTGATGTGGAAACCGTATGCTTTAAAGAACTTCCCTTCCAAAAACGTTGTCACTCACTCCTACATGAAGGAAAAATACTGCGTGATGTAATGAAAATAGGAAGAAAATATCATTAGTGTAGCATTAGGGACTCCACTAGAACAATGCTACCTGTTATAATTCAATTTGCTTAGAGAAGGACGTGGAAAAGGATGCAAAGTACAGTCCTGCTGTGATCGCAGGGCAAGCTGCTGTCACAGTGTTTCCATCCCAGGTATTACTCAGTCATCAGTACTCTCCCTTCTTACGGTATTTCAGGCTTTTATCTCGTTTTGCACAATTCAACCGTATCTTGTCCCTTTAACCTCCCTACTAGTTCATATAACTCAGTATGATTCTGCCTGGGGAAAGATTTTAATTAACAATGTGTAAAGAATAAAGAGGACAAATGGATTTTTAAAAAAACACTGCTTTGAGACGGACACGTGATTTTGCATTTTTATCTTTTTGTGTGTTTTGTTTTATGGGGTAAGCTCTCTTGTTTATTTAACTGGCGTGTCTGGATGCAGGTCTTACAAAATTTCAGGTTCTATGCTGGGTGTGCACAAAACAAAAGCAATCTCGCCGATACTGGTGTGTGTTGTGGGTGTGCAAGAAGGGGTGAGAGATGAAGTCTCCCTTTGTCTCCCGCTAGCCTTTAGCTTGTGAATTCCTAAGAAAAGGCCATCAGGAATTTTCCAGAAAAAGGCCTTGAGGCATACGTAGGCCTCTCGGGCGATGCATTTTGTAGCGTGACAGCTGTAGGAGAGTTGAGAGTTTGATTTCACATGACATGGTTACGGTGTAATATACTATTTTGGTTCTCCTGGTCTGCACTGCCACATCCTCTTAGAACGTTTACGCTGGAGCTTATTTCGAGTAGCCTGGACGCAGGTTTTTTTAGCAGTACCGTGCTGAGAGATCGAGGACAATGAAGTTGATGTTGTGAGGGGTTGAATACCCTTGCGGTGTTACACTGCTTCAAGTCCTACACGTGGCTGGGGTGGCTGTTCACCTTTCTTTTCCTAATCAAACCAACTCCTAAAGCTGTCCGTGCCCAGGGCCATTAAAATGACCGTTTTCAGTGGAAGAATTTTTAGTGTGCCAACTCTGAAATCAGTGATTTCAACTCTTCTTTTGATCTGCAAAACCTGTAAATCAGTGGGCCGGCCAAGACAGGAGGCACTAGGGGTCCTGATTCAGCTGGCTGCTTGAGGTGCCCTGAGTTGTCCTGTGTGGCCTCCAACTGTAGCTCCCACAAGGAATGCATCTCCCAGTAGACTTGTATCACGTTCACTGGTCCTGCCTAGATGATTTGGATAGCCTAGGGTGTCTCCAAGGGCTCTTGCTGTCACTGGTTAGGCAGCTGAGGGAACCTGTGTTTCTTCTGTTCCAGCCACTCAGTCACTCTGATGAGCTATATTGATTTTTTTTTTTGTTAAATTATTTTTAATAAATTTTTTATGAGTGAGTTATCCCAGGGGCTGTGGTATGGGTGAATTGCAGTAAGAGGAGTTAAGAACTTTCTGGAGCCTGCAGAAAGTTTTTGGTTGTTTTTTTTTTTTTTAGGTTTTCACTTTTAATCAATTACAGATTTGTGGGATCTGCTGTGATTTCTTTCCTCTGCTACCATTTCCCACCAGTTTAAATCTAGTCTGAAAACAAAACTTGATGCTCCCTGTACAGACAGAAGAATATAGGTAACTGTTGTAACAGTGCAGTAAATGTGTGGCTGGCATAAGATAGAGAAAAAAAATAACTGTGCGTTGCTCGAATATAGAAGTATTTCCATGTCTGAATAAATAATAGAATGAAATTCGATGCAGCCTGGCAGCCCATACCAGGCTCTGTGTGCCTGTGCAGAGTGTTAAGCTGTGATTCTCTGCTCGTCTTTGAAAGATTCTATTGCTTTGGAGGAAATCTGTAGAGTGCCAAAAGCCAGTGGCTTGTGCCACCGCTCCCGGTGTTATTGTGTGTTGAGCTTGGAATATGCTACACGCTCTTAACTCGGATGTGTTTGTCTTTAGTAGTGTGTTCTCCTTGCCTAGCTGTACACTTATTCTACAACATTTAAGGAACAAATCTGATAATTCTATTCAGTAGGTCTGGTTTTGACCTTACATATACCGATTCTTCCAGCGATTGTGAATCCATTGACTTCAGACACATTACTCCCGATTACACCAAGGTCAGCTCATAATGAGGGGCCAAGGTATTAAATGGAAATGAACCCAATAAAGCCGTCAAGCTCAGACCTACTCTGTCCTCACGTGCTTGATCTGAACAACAAGAACTGGTGATTTATAAATCATGTTGTCTGTTTGCTTCTTCGTCATTTAATTCTTTTTTATTTTTTTCCATTGAATAAATGAAGATGTTCTGACCTTAACTCATCCCTTGTGAATTTGTTTGAAAAAAGCAGGATAGCTGTACCCCTTAAATGTGACTCAAGCTTTTGTTCAGATTTAGTGAGCGTCATCTTATTTTTTCAAAGGAAACACATTTCACATGACCTCTAGGATCTGGCAGGACTTGCTGCATCCTCTTTTTCATCACTTTATCTTCATGGCTTATGTTTTTACAAATATTTTTCCCTACATTTTCAGAAGGAAGACTGGCCAATGCACAAGCTGGAGTGTTCTGCCATGTGCACTTTTGGGCAGAACTGGAATCCCTCGGAGACCGTGAGGCTAACGGCGAGGATCCTTGCCAAACAGGTGAGCAGGAGGCTAAACTTGGGACGTATGTTCCTACTCTGGGTGCCAGGGAAGGCAGGAAAATGAAGACTGACCAAGAGTGACTGTCCCTACGAAGCACATACGTACTGGCTTCCTGTGTACAGAGGGGTGTTACACAGAGCACGAGCAGCTGGCTGAACTGACCGTCAGAGCACTGTGGCAGCATCAGGGCCTCTGGAGTCCAGCTGGAGACTTTCAGGGAAAGATGGTGAAAGGCTAGTGAGGTTCTAAGCTGTATATAGCTATAACTTATGGCCAAGGTACTGCTGAACAATCTGGAAAAGTTTACTGATGGTTTCACAATGCGCATGGTGTTGAGACCTCCATTCTGGGAGGTTGGAGCCTTTGGTTACGTGTGTGGGCTAGCACCAGGGCCACACTGGTGAAGAGAAAGAAGAATGAGACTTGGTGTGTGTGGCTGGACTCTGAGTAATGCTCCTAGTGTCATCTGATTGAAGGCACTGACATCTTCATGAAGCAGTTACCTGTTATACTATTTTTCAGCTATATGCGTAGCGTTGTGTAGTACATGACTAGTACACTTGTGAGTCAAGAACATCTCTGAGATACTCAGGTATAAATGTTTACTGGAGTTAACTGGTGAAAAACACAGATTGAGAGAGAACTCTCAGGCCCTTGCTCTTTGAAGAAAAAGAATACTGTTGGTAAGGAATTAAGACGGCAATGTCAACCTCCATTTCAGTGTTCCCTAACTATATGAATACTGAGGATAACAGCAGTGCTTGCAGGGAGAGGACAGGTCTCGTGAGTTTCAAAGTGGTTGGTTATTCCATGTATCTTTGTAGAGCTCTAAACTCTCGCCACAAAATCAAATCCTCTTTGAAGCATATTTGTGTGATTCGAGGTCTGCTTCTGTGACAAGGGCAACCTGGATGCTGTACGTAGTGAGGATTTTGGTGGCCTGCTAGGAAGGTAGGTGCGTACTTGCTGTGTGTGTGGGTGTATGTATGTGTGTGTGATTTAATTAAAAGTGTGGTTTAGTGGCGATCCACAAACAAAATCGAATGTTTAATGACAAAAAGTCATCGGAATAAATTTGTGCTTTTATTGCTTACAGGGAGGAGGGGGGAGAACCCAACATGTCATATAAAAGCTAAATATGCAAACCATAGTCCCTGAACCTCAGCTGCTGGGCCACCTGCAAAGCCATATTTAATGGCCAAGATTACAAAGAAGTGGCCTTAGGCCAGCAATGGAGCATTGCTTTTGAACTCTGTCAACAGTGGGTTTATTCACTTTCCTCAAAGCGAAGCCTGTCTCCTGCCTGCTTGCTATTGTTAGCAGCTTTCTGGGTGTCTAGAACAAAGCAAATGACATATTTAAAATACTGCTCGGTTTATGTATATAAATTTGATAGGAGTTAATCTTTGGCTGCCTAATTTGGTGTGGAGAGACTATTTCTGTGGCTTTACTAAGGGCAGTCAGTTTAACTCATTGCTGTTCATCAACTTCTGGAAATTCCGTACGGCGTGGATTTGGGTTTGTTTTACAGGTAGGAGTTGTGAGTTTGTGACCAAGTAGACAAGACTGCCAACTTAAAACACTAAAATATTTTCTTATTGTTTTTTTTTTTTCTTCCCTTACTGCTAGAAAACTCACCCTGAAAGAACAGAGTCGGAGAAGCTGCTTGCTGTAAAGGAGTTTGAATCACGTAAGTAAAAAAGGCTTGCAGGTAAACAGAGGCAGTTATCCATATTCATGACTTGCTTCCCCCTGGCCCCACTCCATCAAAACCTTCCAAAGCATCCCACTCCTGTTGAAGGAAGGGAGTAAACAAAGAGAATTGTTCCTTGTTTTTTGAAAGTGCAGTGCTCGTATTTCTTTCTTTTTTTTTTTCTTGGTCGTTTGTGGGGGCTGTGAAACAAGAATGAAAATCTAGACAGAATTAATTATGTAGCATACAGCCATCTCATGGCTCTTCTGGTACTCTAGTGTCTTTTGAGAATTGTAATGTTGTAAAATTAAAATAGCTGGTATTTGTTACCAGGAGGCATAAGATCAGAGACAGCACAGTTACTTGATGGTGACAGTGACTAAGGGGCTAATTGCAGAACCCTCTGGACTGTGCTTCAGTATCTGTCACTGCCAGTCAAATCTGACATGTTATGTATGATTGTGTTGAAATTCCATGTCCTAAATGCTCCAAAAGAATCCAAGGAAGGAGATGAGGCAATGGTTTGCTTTTAACTGGAAGGCTACTCTTTATGCCTGGTGAGGCAGGGTTAGAAGTTGAGCAAACAATGAACTAGTAACCAGCCTGGCATAGTTCTTACTGGTCTGTCATTTCTCTTTCTTGGTGCTGGGAGTAATATACAAGGAGGCAATCGGTTTGTACATTCACCTTCCTCACTCTGATGGCTTCCAAAAGGCTTTGTAGAATGCTGAACGTATGCAGTCGGTGCTAGGACTTGAGGTAGCCAAGTCACCATGCACGAGAAGATTACAGTCTTACTTGCTTCCTAAACAGAAGGTCCTGTCAGAGCCTTTGGGACAACTGGGGAAATAAGGGGGAAAAACACCAACATTTGACTTTGCCTAAGGCAAGGATAGTTTTTACAGGTTGGTCAGTAGGATTAAGGTTGAGGAGGATGGGTAAGTGCTGAAGGAACTTCTGTATATTCTTCTGCGTTGCAGCTTGTCTTCAGTAATTTATTCAGTCAGGAGCTAAAAGGCTGAAATGTTTTTTTTTTCTGTTGCAGAGTTCCTCTTTTCCTCTAGGAGCCCTTGTTTTGTTTCTGGTTTTGGTAGTAAGAACCGCTGTTCCTTCTGCCCTGTTGACTCTCCTCATCTCTTAGCACGCCTTTGCCATGTTCAGCAGTTGCCTTATGCTTTGCAACATCCTGCACAGGAGAAGAGAAGGCACCTGGCTGTCAGTTGGAAGCTCAAAATTTCTTATTTCTGATTTGTCCTAATTCTCATCAAAATGTCTCGTTCCATTTTCCTCGGTGTTTTTTTGTGACACTTCTGTCATTCACATCTTGTCTTTCAAGTAGTTTCCCCCTTCTTCCACTGTCGTACAGCCTTTACTCTTCCTGTATGTTTTTCTCTCCACTACTATTTTGAGTTGGAAAGTGATGAGTTGCTGGCTGTCTTGGAGCAGGAGTGAGGTGATGACACTGCCACTGTGAGAGATGGATGGGATTAGGAAACGACTTTCTGATGCTCTGCTCTTGAGGACAGAGAAGGGACAAGGAGTGTATGGTCAATCTTCTAGCTTGCATTGCATGGACCAGGCAGGAAAAGGTTCGATGACCACAGCTTTGGCTAGAACCTGTCACGAGCCTGAGGGTAAATCTCTGGACAAACCCATAAGGGAATGCACTTGGCAGGTGTGCAGGGACATTTCTGCTGGTGTTCCAGCTGTCTCCTCAGATACCGGCAGGTTAAACACACCTCTGTTGATGGTCAGCCCCAGCCCATGGAGACGTGGGCGTTCTCAGGCACTGTTACCTTCTGAAGCAGGTGCCTGCAGCAGCTCAGGTGGATAGCACTTCTAGGCACTCTCCTGTTATCCTCCTCTTTCTGCAAAGGGAACCCCTCGTGACGAGCCCCAGCGTTGTCGTCAGCCTTCGTTAGGTCACTGTTGCACGTGGCCACAAATAGTGCCTCTGTTCTGGAAAGGACAAAGCCTTCTGGAGGCAGGGATAAGCAGGAGTTGGGGCTGCTGGTACTGATGAGGATTAGATCTATATGAGGAGGTTTCACGATGTAAAGCATGCTTTTGAGAAGTGTGATGTTGAGTGTGCCTTCAGCCACAGTAGATGCGCCCAGGTAGCTCGTAATGTCGCGTTAGAGAGCTGAGGATAGCTCCTCATAGTTGATACGTCTCTAGAGGGCCCAGGGCTGGCTGGTCTCTCTGCCAGCATTAACAAACGCCTTCTAAACACTGTAACCCTTCTCCCAAGAAAGGGAAATTTGTGTCCAGTTACCTACTAATGTAAAGGTGTTAGAAAATGCTTTTTAATCCTGCATGTTCTTGTAGCGCACGTGTGGCTTTGGCAGAAGAAGCATTAGATTTACAGAAGAACAGATGCTTCTTACAGTATTTCCAAGTAGGTGTTTCTTGAGGGGTTTCTCTTTAAGTCTGGGCCTGTTCTAACCTAAGTCTAGCTGCAGTTCACGGGGGAGTCTTCCTGTTACTGAACTGGATTGTATTCTTTGTCCACAGACCTTGACAAACTAGACAATGAAAAGAGAGAGCTGATTCAGAACGACATTGCTGCTCTTCATCACTTTTACTCAAAGCACTTGGAGTACCCTGACAATGCTGCCCTTGTAGTTCTCTTTGCACAAGTAAGTTGGCTATAACACAGCCTGCTTAGGTGGACGGTGCTGTAGGAGTTGAGCCTTTGTGAGAGGGGAAAAATATTGACAGCAATGGAGGTGGTAGCTCTTTGCTTATCTATAGAAAGAGCTGAGTGTGCTTGATGGAGGAGATCCACCTCCCTGAGCAGAAGTGGCTGGATGTGCCCCATTTCAGTCGTGAGGGGAGAGACTTGTCTGCAGACTTTCTGTGAGGTGCTGTTTCCCTCTTTCTTCAGTGTTAGACCCTGTCAAAGTTAGGCTTCTTACGGGCCAAGCATGGTGCAGCTGTTGTTGTGCTTGTATGGAAGGCTGCTGCTCTGAGACCATGCAGAGGCAAAATCCTTCATTCAGGCTTCAAACTTGTGGAAATCCTTGCTGGTCAGGTCATCATTGTGTTTGACCTTCACAGGGAGTGAACGTTCAGAGAGGTAGAAAGAGCAGTTTGAAACTTTGATCTGGTGTGTGGCTTTTAAATGCAGTCAGGTAGTTTTGGTCATCTGGAGAGATGAAGGAAAGGCAGGATGTCTTGTTAGATAACTTCTGAAATGTGTCATCTCTTCTTTCTCACCCATTTTTCATATGCATCTGAATTGAATGATTGTAGTGGATGGAATAACATACCAGTGGAATACAGAAAGATCCATTTTCTTCTTTTTCCTCCTGAACTTCAAAATAAGCTGGTTTTAAACTTAAATGTCTGAGTGAGAAGTTCAATTTTTTTTGAGACGGGGGCAAATGTTAACTGCTGTGATGAAAGCTGGAATAGCAATACTCTGGTTTGTAGAGCTGGACATCTACCAAATGTGCCAAGGAGGCACATTTACTGTTTCCTTAATGCAGAGGTACTTGTATTCTCTAGGAGAACGATTTTTTTAGCACATTTAGTGTCTGCTTGTCATCCGTTGTGTTGTTTCTAACGATACGTTTCCCTTCAGTGAAAAGTTTTCTCTGTTTTGAGGACTTCACAATTTGTATTTGCCAGAGGGATGCTTTGAAGACTTCGGTACTAACAGTTTCTTGTGATGTTTTTGAATATTTTTGCTAGAATGTAGCTGAAATCCCCAAAGATTATGTTATTTTGTGGGTAATGACTTTTACTTCATGTCCTATCCTGGACCAGGTCCACCAGATCATGGTACTGTAACTGACTTCTGTGAAGTGCTGACTCCCAGACCTGATGTTCCATCCAGTCTTCTCTGTAGATATCTCATGTCACACTAAGGTGTCATCTTAAGCTCATCCTGATCATCAGGCAGCTATCTGCTGCTGTGGACATAGCAATTTTTTTGAACAACTATATCCAGAGGTCATCTGGATGGTCCTCAGAAGTGTTTTAGAGGACACAACCTTCTGAGGTTCTAGCCCAAGCGTAAGTCTTTCTAGAAGGAGGGGAGTCATATCTGTGCTTGATATGTACAAACATGTTTCCTGATAATTAGTTAACTTGACCTAAAACCAATAGTAGGGATATGCTGCTTCTCCTTTGTTTTGCTTCAACACTTTCTCTGGCCTCATCTTGTCTGCTTTGCTCCTTCGTTCTTCGTGCTTTCTTGCTGTGGCTCAGGGCCGTTGGTCGGGACTTGGAAAGGTCTTGACGCCTTTTTGTGGGCTTCGCCTGATGTTTCTTACTCAACACAGCTAAGGTGTAATCGGTCCTTTTGAGTGGAGCAAAGATTTTTGTCCAAGCTATCCTTGCCTTTTACTGCTCTCTTTCCTTGATGTTGGTATCATTCTACTCTCTTTTGCCCTGGGGAACACAGCTCTCAAGACTAGCACACTTACTCCTCAGTCACACTCTCGTACTCCTCAAACAGTTTCTCTCTTGTCTCAGATTCCAGCATCTCACCCTTTCCTTGAAGTCTTTGCCTAATTTTGTGCCTCCCTTTGCACATTCTCCTTTCCACCATTGGGAGCAACATCAAGCTCTAGTTTTTTCACTGTGTTCTCCCTCCACGTTGCCTCTTTTTAGTCATGCGTTCATCTGGTGGTATCTCATCCCTTCTCATTCTTTCTCCTGTGTCATTTCTGGTATGATGCATTCCAGAGGTGGGTTGTCTCTGGCTTATTGGAGGGGAGATGATGGTAACTCAGTACATATTTTTAAATATTTCCCTGTGATTCAGAACCATCAAGCTGTTCTTCATGTCAGCCTTTGCAGCCTTATGTTCTTACTTGCTGTTGATGTGATCTTTCCCTTCTATTGTCTTGGTATTCAGCAATTTCCAAAACATTTTGGGTTTGATTCAGGTATGCTCATACATTGGCTAGTGCAGTAGCAGGCTCATCTTGAGAGACCAGGGAGCCTTTGGATGCTACCTTGCTAAAAATAGCAGGATAAATGTCAAGCAAAGGTACTGAGGAGTGAATCAGAGGAAGAGGCCACTTTAATTGCAAACTCATCCTACACGGTTCATACCTGAGGACTGGCTTTCGGAAGTATTTGTGTATTTCTAAAATCCAATCCGAGATGGATTCCAGCTTGTGGGGCGTATCACGGTTGGTAGCGTTTGTTGCCAACACTTACCTTTCCAGAACAAATACTTAAACTCTGTTTGATTGACATCGTGCCCATTGTAGCTTCAGCTGGACTTGGCCACATCGACAGTAGTTGTTTTAGTGCTGTACTCGTGCTTCTGTGAGCTTTTCCATGATTGCAGGGAGATGTTGGTCAGTGTGGAGAGGGTTCTCTTTGTTTTGGCATGTCTGTGACTCACAGTGAAAGTGGAATAAACTACTTGATTGAGGTGCACTTCGGTCACTTAATGTCACACAACCACATGAAACAAAGCTGAAGCTCCCATAAGATTCCCTTGAGTTTAGTGAGAATAAAAGAGGGACAAAATTTTGAAACCCACTGGAATCTATTCTCCAAGAAAGATTTGTGAGCAAGCTCTTTTGATTCTGTGTTTGTTTAAGTAAGGAATACGGTGCCTCTCATACTCTGTCCTTTTTCTGTCCCCTCCTATTCTACGTCTTTAAGTTCGAGTCTTTCTCACTGCCTTTGTTCGTTATGTGTGCTTTAGTTGTAGCTGGTATATGAAGCCCTTGATGACAGATGTCATTGTGGCAGGTCTCTGTAACGTGCTCCATCGAAGCTCTGCACTGCCCCAGCCTGGCTGAGCTTGCTGCTGTTCATCCCCACGTTGCTCCTCACGTGTGTAGTTCTGCGTCAGCCCTTTGCTTGTCTCGGCCAAACGCAGGCTCTTTGCCCTGTCGGTGTCAGGCTTTGTTTCATGTTTACAGTGGTCTTGCTTTGACACTTTCTAGTTCTCCTTTCAAGCCCCGTTTCTCTTGGTTGGCCTTTCGAGCAGCAATCCATTAGATGTTGTGTCCTGAGCAGGTGTGAATGTTGGACCATTAGTTCTTTAGTGTCCTGTGCTTTATCCTCACTTCACTTCTTGAGGTGTCCTGTAGCTCCTTCTGAGTACTGATGAGGTGGGAAGAAAATTGGAAACTAATTACTGTGTTTGACTGGAAAGTATGAGAATGTGACGTGTAAGTGTGGAATACTTTGCTGACCAGAAGCCGATGTGATCTCTCTCCTTCTTTTTCCTTAGGTTAACTGTAATGGCTTCACAATTGAAGATGAAGAACTCTCTCACTTGGGATCAGCCATATTTCCTGAGTAGGTTGATTTTAATATTTTTTTAAATAAAAGTAACTTATTTAAAAACAAAGTACGGAAGTAGATACCTACTGACAGAAATTTAATGAAACATTTAATTTGTTTTGTTTTGTTTTAGGTATCTTTCATTAGCTAATAAAATGTAGCCAGTGATCTGCAGCAGTGTTTCTTAAAAATCTGATAATTTTGGTAAAGTTACACTTGTAAGTTTTTTTGATTGTGAACTGTGTGCAGGTTGGTAGGAAACATTTGGCTAGCAGTTTCTGGACAGGGACACCATGTAATGATCAAAGCAAAATGAAAAGGATTGCAGGTGACTTAATCTATTCACAACGTTCTGCTTTGGCTGAGTATAATCCTTCACCTGGTGTTCTCTGAACAACATCCCTTCTCGCTTTGTTCCTTGGCAAACAGTAAATCCCTTTCATAACTTCTTTCAGCCTCCTCAGATGTTTTAAAAACTGCAGTGCTTTATATTGCTAAGACAGTGGGGAAAAATCTGCGCAAGCTTCTTAGCTTTACAAATAAACTGCAGATGTTAAACGGTAACTGCAGTTTGTGGATGGAGGAGCACAGCTCTCTAAGGCTGAGGAACGTTTCTTCCGTTGGAGTCTGTACTTCCGCTTACAACAGTAACAGCAAAAGAAGGTATTTTCTGCCCCTGTTCTTTGCAAACCCCATTCTGAGAGTCTTATCTGTCTGCTTAGGTTGACTTCTTGTGAGGCGTAGGCTACTGGTAGCTTATCTGTGTCAAAGTAATCTGAAACTTACAGGTGTCCAATTAAAACAGGACCTGATTTTGTGAAGTGCTGCATACAGGCAGTAGGAGACAGCCCTTGCTTCGGTTTCTCCTTCTTCAGGCAGGTCTGTCTGAAGTCCGTATCCCTGATCTGGATTGAAAATTGGAAGGCCTCCCAATTGCAGATTGGAAATTAAGGCCTTGAAACGCCCAGGATCAGAGTCATGGTGGGGAGAGGAAAGTATTAAACCAGGATGTTCTGGAAACGTTTCCAACACCATCCTTTGTCTGTAAATGCTCAGCATGCGAGAGCCACCTCCAGATCTTTCGTACTTAACAGTTACACAAAAACTTGGACTGCTAGGGAAAAGTACTCCCTCTTACTACCAAGCCTGGAGAAAGCGAAATTTGTTGCTTATCGAGATTTAATGTATAATTTTAATTCTTTCTCTTCCAATCTAGCAAAATACTAACTGTCTCTCCAGTCTTCTTAGCTCACAGGTGTAAGTCATGTGTTTGTGTAACAGGCAGAGATCTCTTCCCCCCCACTTCAAACATGGAGGCTTTTACATTTGCACAGAAGCCAGCTAAAATTTAATCACCATCCTAAGTTGTGATGCAACAAATGACTTTTGTGTTCCTGCATTTCCTTGTTTTTTTTAGGTTAAGTGTGTTTCTCTTTCTTTCTCTTCTGAAGAAACTTGTCTGTCGTAGGTACCTAAATAGGATGTTGATAGTTAAGCTTTGGGAACACCCGTCAGCTGTCCCATGGCAAGTTATTATTTTCCCATTCTTACAGGGCTTAGTCCTCCACTAACAGGATTTAAAAATTGTAATGATTCATTAGCACAGCCATTCTCCATATCATTAGAATAAATAACAGTACAACAGGTTTTCCCAAGGTTACCTTCCTGTTAAGCCTCGGAATAAAAACAGCTTACAGAGAGAGACTGACTCGGTTTTTCAGACTGACTTGTTTTGTGAAGTGGTGCTTAACTTCTTGCCCGTTGCTTTTGGTGACGGTCAGGAAAAAAGGTTTACTGCTCTACTTCTGCAGCGTCGCGTTGATGAACCATAGCTGCTGCCCAAATGTCATTGTGACTTACAAGGGGACCTTGGCTGAAGTCAGAGCTGTTAAAGAGATTGAGCCTGGAGAAGAGGTGAGTGCACTGTGTTTGAATGTCTTCTGTATGCACAGGGGCTAAAAGTAGGATTCATTCTGCTTTTCAGGATTCATTTCAATTAGCTGATAGTTCAATAATAGGGAGGAAGGCTTTCTTGTTTCTCAGAGAAGTGTAAAATGTAGCTTTGGAAAAGTTGGGGTGGCTCTGGAGGACTGAAGTGATTCTGGGAGGCAATACCCTACTTTGTGCTAAAAGCAGGGCAGGGTACCTGCCGCAGTCACGGCGTGCCTGCCAGCTTCCCTCTCTGTTTACCCATCTGTAAAATGAGGCTGAGTTTACTGATGTTTGGCTGGTGCTTTGAAATTCCAAGATCAAAGCAAATTATTACCACTATAATCGTTCCCAGTGTAGTAGTAATGTATTGAAACTGGAGCCAGAATAAACAAGGTAAACGGGTACAGATAAGTCCTCTGACTTCTGTTTGGACAGAGCATCCACAAAACACGGGACTCGGTCCTGTCACCTCAGTGGAGCTTGCTGGGAAGTTGCAGAAGAACGAGAGTGTGTTTTTAGGTGGAGTGAAGCTCGACGGTGGTGGCTTAAATTTTGTGAAATTGAGTAAGGCTCTGCACTTACCTTGAAACTTTCGCAGTCAAATAATGAACTTGGCAGGGAGTCTTCGGCAGCAGAGCTGCTTGTTGCTTTTTGAAAAAAAAAAAAAGAAAAAAGTTGTTAAACAGAGTTGAGGAGGATGTTCAGATTTCTTCAGCGTTGAAACTAGGGAATGTTCTCTCTGAGGACGGAGTTTGCGTAGAGTTTCAGTGGCTTGTTTGCTAATGTTAATTTATCTGGCCAGGTTAATGCTGGTCAAAATACGTTCAGATTTGATTTTGCTAACTCCTGCTGCTTTCTGTGAGATATGTGATGCCAGTTTTAAGAAGGGGAGAGAAGTTATTTTTGTGGATTGTAGATGTTCACCATTGTGAGCAAAGTGAGTGTAGTTGCTGAAGCCAAGGGTGGGTGAATGACTAAGGTGAGCAACTTCTTTTTATGGCATTTACTAACGATGATTTGTCTGTGATGTTGGCAGTCACTGCAAATACATTGTGGTAATGGACGTGGACTGATCCTGGTTTCGGAACTTTACCATGGAATCCTGGATATTTTCAGCATTTTTGGGGAGGGCTTACTGTGAGAGGTAGCGATGTGGATTATTTACCTTGCTTGGTATCTTCTTTTGACCGAGTTGTGTCTTCGAAGCTGCATCAGTTCTCCAGGACCTCATGGCTTTTGCACATTTGCTTTTCTGACACTCAAGAATTTTACAGATGTGAGCTGGTGGTTTCGCTGGGGCTGTGTGCGGTGTCACGGCCTGTGTCTCCATCTTCAGGTTCCACGTAGCCATTGCACTGCAACGTGTTGAAACTTTTTGCTCTAAACGTGGTTCCTGCATTTTGCATGCTTTGAAAATAGGGAAGGGAGGAGTGTGAGTGGAAGTGTGAGATCACATAAAGTAAGAAGAAGAACATGTGCTGTATGACATTACATGTACATTTTACTTTAAAGAGGAAAGAAACCTTAAGCATAAAGGCTGAGCAAAACATTTCAAATAACTACAGATGAGGAAATAGAACTAAAGCTGTTCTTTGGGCTGCAAAATGATCAACTGTGCTGTGCACGTGACGTGTTTCTTGAGGAAGATCTCAATTTAAAACGAGCATTAAAGCTAGTTGCAGGGGTTCTTTTCTGAAGACTGTTGAAGGAGAGGAAAACTTAAAAATAGTCTATGTGAAGGGCCTTTAAAATGTTCTAAAGGAGGTTTTCCTGGCTTTAAACTTTTGTTGCTAAAGTAAATCTGATGTTCATTCTTCTGGAACTGGAGCACTGGGCCTCTCTTTTCAGAGATCTAAAGGTCTTGTCCTTAGTTTCTGAAGCTACTGGTGAGTGCTGTTGCCCCAATTTTTTTAGGTTTTCAGAAGGAAAAATTTGAAATTCCAGCCTTCAAAAAACCAGGCCACTGTGCTTTCTCCTAAGCTTAGATACCTGAAATCAATATTTTACTTCTGAAAAGTAAGCATCTCTTTGTAGTCTGGCAAGAGCCTGAGATTTATGCTGTGACAGTTTCCTTATCCACACCTGAATCTTGCTGTCCTGGGTTTAAGCCAGGGTAATATTTGAGGGAAATTCCATAATTAATAGGGAAAGAAACACTTCTCTGTCAGATTGTATTCACAAATGGCAACTCCTGGTGCTCCTGAGAGGCTTGCAACGTGGCGGGTGATGTGGCTGCAGGGATCCGCAGGTTGCATGAATCTGTAGTCGTCGTACTCCATGTACCAGAACGAGTAGTAATAAACGTGTGAAGTTACACTGCTTTCCACTGACTGCTGTGTTTTTACCACACAGGTTTTTACCAGCTATATTGACCTGTTGTATCCTACAGAAGACAGAAATGACCGGTTAAGAGACTCATATTTCTTTAATTGTGATTGCAAGGAGTGCATCATGAAAGAAAAGGTAAGAAAAGTGGTGTGAAATGTGCTTCTGACTGTTGAGGCACCTACCCAGGTCCTTAGACATAATAGGCTATCTGGTTTAATTACATTTTCAAAGCAGGAGAATAGGGGAAGGGGTGGAGGCTTGTTTTTCTGTCTAGAAGACTTTCTGATACTCATTCTTTCCACTGTAATCATGACACATCAGGAAATTTCCTGATAGAAACCTATTTAAAGTCGAGCTACAAAGCAAAGATGAAAACTTTGTTAAAAAGAGATAATTACACCGTGTCTACCTGGCCAAAAGAATTTAGCTCAGAACTCATTTTTTTGTAACTGCATCTTTTCTACCAGTTCGCTTGGGGCATTCGTGGGGTCCTGTTCTGAGGTAGGGAACTGCTGCAGCTCCCAGGTGAGGGAGGCATCTCAATGAATTCTAGGGAACGTCGTATGACATTGCTGAATGGATTGGAGACCCAGTAGAATCTGTGAAAATGGCTTTCCTGCAATGGCATCGCATCTTCTCCTGGACAGGGTAGTCCTGGGTTACAGCCCCTTCTGATGTGCAGGCCAGATTCGTGTTGGTCACACATCACCTGGTGCCTTTCAGAGGATAAAGGCAGACAGACATCCAGGCAGCGTTCCTTAAAACAAGGCGTTAGTTATTTTGAAGAAAAGCACTTACGGGGTGGTGGTGGGGGGAAAGGTACCCAAACTCAACAGACACTGAGACAGCTGTGCCTGTGCACCCATTTGGACCTCCTTCACTAGAGGTCCTAGGAGAACTGAGCTTTGCATGGCTCATCTGTTATTCCAGCCAAGATCACTCTGGCTGGCGTAATCTGATCGTTAAATTCCAGATCATTTTTCCACCCATTTTCACAAAGGTGTCCTTCCTTCTAAGAGCTGCTTCCCAAACTGACTAGCCAGCCATCACCTTCCTCTAAATGGTGTCATCTTTTGTAATTCTTTTTCCCAGGCATTACCCAGAATTCTTGTTTAAGGCCATTCATCTGATACCATAGTTGTATTTTTTTTTCCCCACAGTTACCCTGATAATTTCACCACTGAGTGTAACAAAGTCAGGATTTTGTCCGTGATTTCCACTGACGTGCTGCTCTCAATCTCCTGTCGCTCAGCCTCCTTCAGCTCTGGAAAGAGTCCCCTAGAGCCCTCTCAGCTGGCAGATGGAATAATGCAGTAAAGAGAAATCTAGCAACAATGTGAGGCTTAAACAGGAAAAGATTGTCTTCAGTTTGCAACTGACTCTTCATGAAGTAGTAAGTTAGATAGAAAGATAAGAATAAATGAAACTGTCCGGAAGAAATAGCAAAATAAGTGGAAATGTGGTTTTCTCCATAGGTCTGAGGGGTCCTTTTCTGTATTTAGTACCTTCTCACTTTCCACTGAGCTATCACTTGGTGGTAGGCCTAAGGTATTTGGGCTTTTCTAGCCTTAAAATTAAATTTGTTTTAATCCCTAATCTCTCGGAAGCAGTGAGATTTCCTATGTATAACTGCTTTCATCACAAAATCGAAAAGCTCTTGGATCTTTCAAAAGAAAGGGACTTCGTGGAAGTAGATAATGGCAGATGAACTGGAAGGCGCAGAGGATTCTAGGATTCCCAGCCAGGGCTTTAGAGAGAAATTGCAGGTGCACATTCTACCTTTGTTTGTCCATTTTTTGAAGAGCTTAAGTTCCCATCTGTGTCTTTTTATTAGAGTAATTTTGTGTAGCAGGTGCACCTTTATTTCTAGGGCTTGGAACCTGCGTTTATAACATCCATTGTGTTTCCTTCAGGATAAAGAGAAACTGGAAATCCGCAAGCTGAACGATCCTCCATCAGCAGAGGCGGTGCGGGACATGATCAAATACGCCAGGAACGTGATTGAGGAATTCAGGCGAGCCAAGCACTACAAATATATCCTTTGTCTCACCCTGACTCTGCTGGCTTGGTGTGTGACCTAAAAATCTTACCTGCTGGATTGCTTCAGAAATACCTGCAGGAAAAATCTTATGACCATTAGAAGTTAAACTTAACCTTTGTCCTCTTTGTGTCCGAAGAGTTAGTGGTCCCTGGAGACAAGGGGCAGTTTAACATTGCAGGTGGTGTGGGATTGTGAGACCCCTGGGTTTGTTCCTTCACGTGCGGTGCTGTTTCTCCGAGTGCAGCCATGTGGGCTGTCTCCACACCACGAGCCAGAGGCTGGAGCGTGCGCAGGCGGCGTGTGCTCGTGTCCGTCTGCTGCAGTACTGGCCCATTTTGAGAGATGGCCCGTGAGGCTGCAGCTCTTGCTGATGGTCACAAGCCTACCTGTTGTAACAGTGGTGTGATACAGACCGAGATGTGAGATTCCTTGGGCCAGAAGCAGACCAGGCTGTCTCATGCCTGATTCAGTACCCACTGCATGGAGAATTTCGCTCCCCCTTCTGACACGTTGCTGGTGTGGTAGTCATTCTGGAAAGCTGCTTTTTTTTTTTTTTCGTTGCTTTTTAAATCTGAAAGCTAGGTTTTTAGAATTACCTGAGTAGAAAGGGGAATAATCTCATGAGCAGAATACCTCTGAGTATAAAATATCTCTCAGAGTAACTCTGGGGTTGTAGCATATTTGTTTTAATGCCATTTGAGAGAAAAGATTCTTCTCAGAACCATTTTGAGCAAGTTTAAGTTGATTCTTCTTTGGCATCACCAGGTCGTTGTTTAATGAAAGGCCATTTGTTTATTTGGTTCCTTGACTTCTTCGTACCTCCTAGCGAGTTACTGGAGATCTGTGAACTCAGCCTGGACAAGATGGGTGCAGTGTTTGAAGACAGTAATGTTTATATGTTACACATGATGTACCAAGCCATGGGTGTCTGTCTCTACGTGCAAGACTGGGAAGGTGCACTGCGTTATGGGCAAAAAATTATCATACCGTACAGGTAAATATCAGACTCTCTGGTGTTTTGGGTTTTTTTTTAGCGTTCTAATTCAGTAATCTGAATAATCGAGACAAGTTTGGGCAGAGATTGCCTCTCTCAGTACATGTTGTATAACCACGCCACCCATGACATCACTACTTGAAAAGGAACATTTAAATGCCGGGACAGATTTTGTTACTGTCAAAACCTGGTCTGCAAATACGGAGCAGAAGGTGACACCGAAATCCTTCCTTTGAGCTCTCAAAATAAGTTTGGACCGCCTTGGGTACTGTGCTAGTTCTGCTTAGCTAGATAAATAGTGGTTTTTTTTCTTAATACCCTAACACTTTAGTAAAGCAGAGCTTTGAGTTGCATCTGCAGTCAGTATTTTGCATGAGGCGACGGAGGCAAAGCCGGCTGCTGCCCTCTCGCAGTCCGTCCTCTCTGCCGTAGCACAGTGGTCAGGGCCGCGGGAGAGCAGAGCCCTGTCCCAGGGCTGGGGCTGAGCAGCAGAGGGAGCTGGAGCCGAGCTTGGCTCCTGTGCTTGGAGGCTGCTGTGGGTCCCCTGATGTCCCCGATCTGCACTGCCCTAGAGCTGGACGTGGGGAGAACACACAGGCCGAAGGAAAAAGTTAATACTCTCTGATAGATATTTTATTTTTTTTTTTCCTAGTTTTTTACTGCAGTGAACTTGTTCATTAGAACCAGCCACTTAGGCACTGTATCTGATCCTGCCGTGAATCTCCCAAGCAGATTCTCATCTTGAGACGTGACTTTCTTGCCAGCTGGGGGGAGTGCAAGTAAAGCTCTCCCTTTGGAGCAGATGCCAACATAAAGTCACAGATCACTTGGCAGAGAGCAGCGATACAAAGAAGGAGCCAACATTCTCCCCCCCCTCTGGGGGCTTAGTACTATTTATCTTCCCTGGGACTTGCCCAGCTCCTCTGGCTCGGAGCCTGGCATTCCAGGTCAGCTCCGCTGAAGCGAGCTCCGCGAGGCTCAGTGCGCGCGAGCACGGAATGGCATGGGCGCCGGACGCGCTGCCCAGGGCCCCTCGCTTCCCATTAAAGCCCAGCTATTGTGGAACGGGGAGAGTTACTTCGCCCGTGTAGGGTGGCTCCAAAAACTCCTAACAATGCAGCCTCTTTCTGTAGCTGGCTAGATTAAAACTAGTGGCAGAAAGTCGTTGCCATCTGACAGCTGTTCAGAGGCATATGGTAGTTTCAGTTCAATTCCCGATTGACAGGCGTCCCCATCCCAGACGCAGTTGGCGCCGAGTCTTGGCAGTCGTGGCCGAGGGGATGAGCGGTGAACGGGCAGGGGCAACGAGAGGCTTCTGCTTGCCCCCTGAGAGGGGGACGGGGGCTGGGAAAATGCTACGAAACTGCCAGGTTTGATAAGGCTGCATTTCTTTCTCTCTTACAGTAAACATTATCCCTCCTACTCGCTGAACGTTGCCTCCATGTGGCTGAAATTAGGGAGACTGTATATGGCGCTGGAGAACAGAACGGCCGGAGTTAAAGCTCTGAAGAGGGTATTTATTTCCTGGTTTCTTCATTAATGATACCAGTTCGGGCCTGGGATCACTGAAACGCTACGTGCTTCCCTGTCAGTAAGGCTGGCTTGGTAGGAAATGCACCGTCTGTTAATATATTGGGTTACTGGATTTTTGGCTCAGTTTTAATTTTTCCAAAGATGCAGCATTAGGTCTGTTCTTGCACACAACGGGTCTTAATTTTTCACAGTGGACTTCTACTGTAGCAGCTGAAGTGAGCAATTTGCTTAAGCTTTTGTGATACGTTCTTCACCGAGCTAGAGCTGTACCAGCTGTAAAGGAAGCAGACCTTCAGCTTCTCCTCACTTGCTAGGTAAGGACAGAAAAAAAACGCTTGGCTCTTATAAAAGGAAGGCACCTAGCGTTTCATTGGTCTGTGATTTCTATATCCAAGTTAAACTAGGCTTAACTTTTGGTGGTTATTTGTTCTGGAACCGGTTGGGTTTTAAATAGCTGAAGGGAATTCACTGCATCTGGTAATGCTGAAATTGGCAAATACAGCATTTGGGTTTACTTTTTTCTTCACCCCTTTATGCTAGTTTGGTCCTTATTTTTTAAGCTTTTATTCTTCTGTGTGTTAATTAGGCTGTGCCATGGGCCTTGACTTTCTTCCCCTATTGTTGGACAGAAGTTTATTTTAGTTTCTTAAGCATCAGTGACTATTGTAGCAGATAGATAATGACTTGGTGTGGAATATCATGATTTTTTTTTCTTTTTTTTTAAATGCTGGCAAGTTTTTAAGTCTTCAGTAACAGAGCCATCCAGCCGTGGCGAAAGACACAAGAATATATGTGCTAAAATTTAACTGTTACCTAGTTTAAAATTAGCATAGGTTTTTCTTTGACTGTTGTGTTCAAGTTTTGAGTAAAACTGGGCTTTGTGCCAGTAGGAACATGGGATGGGGGGTTGGGAGCGGTAGGTAGAGTTGTTGGCATAGTTAGCTTCCTAACACAAACATTTTGTAATGACTCACTTCCAAAAGCTGCCTACAGGAACTGCCCAAAGTCATCCCAGCCACCGATGTTTGGGATTTAGTGGAAAAACAAAACCATTGTTCTCTGTCAGTTTGCAAGCAGCTCATCCAGAAGGCCCTCCTCCTTCCTTCTCTTGGGCAGGAGGGGCAACAGAGTCAATTCCTACCGCTGCCGGGATGGAACCAAAGGCTCTTGTTCTACTGACAAGAGCACATTTCCATAAAAGTCTCCCGAGGAGAAAATGACTGAAGGCTCTGGGGGCTGGGATGCTGCAATTCCTTGCTTTGCCTTAGTAGTGTGGCCTTTAAATATTCCCCAGCTTACTCTGAACTCGCTTCTTTCAGTCCTTTCTATTGCTTTTTATTCTGTCTGTTTGGGGCCGCCGTTGTCCTTTTCCCAAGTGGAAATCTCGCTGCTGCGCCCACTCTGCGGTGCGGTGGGGACAGCGGCAGGAAAGTGCAAATCAGTGGGTTTGGCTGCCCAAAACCTTCACTCTTAGAACCAGAGCAAGCTGTTGGGGGAAACCAGCAGGGAATGGGGCACAGCAGTGTCAAGCTGAATCTGAGAAGATCCTGCTTTTGCCTCGCTGGATCTGTCAGCAATTGCTCCCTTCGTAAAGCAGCGGTAGCCCTTGGAACCGCTGGTGGGTTTACGCCATCAGGGCCGAAATGCCCGCTTGTCGGTCCGACAGCTGAAGGATAAATGGGTAGGAACAGAGCTCTGTCTGATACTGGTTAAATCCGCTGCCAGAATATTTCCCACCCCACTTGCAGTTTTCTGTCCTGGAGCTGGTTGCATTCAAAGTAGTTTTGTCAGGAATATCATTTTGAAAGGTGGTTTGGGATCCTTTAAGATGAAAGATGTATTCTCTGAATGTAAAACCTTTATTACTTAGTTTTGAATTTCATTTTATTTCCTACTGGGTTTATGACTACAAGGGGACAAAAAAGTAGCTAGAGGTGTCAGACTGTTTCAAACCTCTAAAGAGAGTATTTATAGCCTGGTGTTATATATGAATCAATTGTGTGAATATTTTTTTTCTTTTCATAGGCAATTGCTATCATGGAAGTAGCACACGGGAAAGATCATCCATACATTTCAGAGATCAAAAAGGAATTAGAGGACCACTGAGCCTTTGAATCTATGCAATCCTTCAAACCTTTATTTAAAAAGCCTTGTTATGGAAACCTTCAGGAGCGCTTTGAAAAGCGGTACGAGTACGAACACAGCTCTGTCCTATAATTGGAATGACAAACACACTTAGGCCTTGCAAAATGTTCCTACCTTCCACACAGCTACAATGCCTTTTTTTTTCCTGAGGAAGCCTCCATCACTTCTTAAATGTTTAGGCCTTTTGACAGCTCCTCTGCAAAAATGACCATTTTCTTCTTTACAGGTTTTAATGTGTATCTTAATTGTCCAAAGTAAATAAAATGGTCTTGACCCTGCTTGAGTCCCCTTGTACATTTAAGTGGGTGCAATAGTTTGGTGGCATCTACTTTTGCCTAAGTCATTTCATTTAATCTGACTAATTAAGCTGTAATTTTTTCCTTGTTGGTGTAGTTTAGTAATCCAGCTCCTCTTTTCACAAATAAATTTTATTTATTTGCAGTGGCTTAGCTGAAAGGGGAAATGGGGGTGATGAATTCTGCACATCATGCACCACCACCACCACCAGTCCCTCGGGCAGTTAAAGCTGCAGGCTCGGCACTGCCCCTGGTGAGCGGTCAGCACTGTATGGACCTGGAGCTCAGCAGATCTCAGACCTCAGAGCCTGAAGATGTGAACTGTGCCACTTCTGGCTTTTTAATCCCCTTTATAAGTTAGATTGACTTTATTACTAGGGAGAACGTGCATTTCCTTATAGCCATACTTGTAATCCACTGGAGGCAAAGCTATTCTATTAATCATTAGCATTGACTTTTAACAGAGGAACAAGAACATTTCTCTGAGGAAAAAAATCCAGGACTTTGCTTTCTCTGCCCAAATGCAAGACTGAAGGGGCTTTTTCCCTCCATTTAGTTGAAGGGCTGGAGATTGTTTTTAAGGATTGGGAAGGAAGAGGAGAGGGAGAGCATGGCTGTGCACTTCAGCACCAGAGATGAAATCACATTGCACAGTAAAACTCTGTGACCGTCCCTTAGGGCTTTCATAGCTTATCAAGTAGGATGAGAGTGAGAGCACATCACCATTACGAACTTCATTGTATTTTCTTTCTTGTAAGTAAGTGCCGCTCTAAAAATAAAACTGCTCGAGAAGAAGGGTTTTGCTGACAGCTTTCCTTGCTCCCGAGCCAGCAGTTGTTGCTGGAGTACATAAAACTGCAGCAGAGAGTAGGAGTCCAGAGAGCCCAAGAGGCCACTTAACTGCAGCCAAGCCTAGCAAGAGGGCACCAGGTGAGTATTTTTATCCTAACTTACTTGACGAGATAAACCCTTGTCTAGGGAAAAAGCACCTTCATTTCAGAAAGTCTGTCCAGAGCCCAGGCAACATTTTGATGCTAAAGAATTGGATTAGGCACCAGCAGGAGCCCTGCCCCTCTGAAACCTGCGTTACTGCTCACAGAAGGTTCCTCAAAGCTCCCTGGGGCCCAGGCTGATCCACTTTAACCACAGATGCAAATACAAAACCCTAAGCTGGTACAGGAAAGAACACAACCAAAGTTTTCCTTGGAAAAAAAAAAAAAAGTTTATTGTATACCGTGAATATGAAGGACAGCGTTACCAAAAAACCTTAGTGACTGAAGACGTTCTCATATTTGCAAAAGCATTTAAGAAAAATATTTACAGAAAGGCAGTGAAAGGGATAAAAAAATTATTGCAGTCACTTAATGCTGAATAGAACTTTATAAAAAGAGAAAGAAATGAAACAGTGCAAAAATACTGTCAAAAGTAATCAGTTCTATACACAAGATAAAACTGACAAGCATAAGCTTATGTACTGATATGAATAATACATTAGAATATAAAATAGCATGCATAGATTTTATTTAGATTTTTTTTTTTAAAGGCTTTCAATAGCATAAAATAGTTCTGCCATTCAGCCCTAACAGGAAGGAGTCAGGGGCAGGAAGGGCAGGGAACCGATGTCTTGTTTCTCTACAAAATGTGTACGTACAAGGAGGTGGTGAGATCCAGAGCCCTGGTTTGTGCTGGACTGTCATGTACAGAATTACAGAACAAATAAAACAGGAAGCATCAAAATACTGAAGGAAAATGGGACAGTATAATCCAGTGACATAAAAACTTAAACATGTTATTTCATTTAACACATCCCACACAATTACATCTGGGAATATTACACAGTCATCTGCAGGTGTAAACTTTTTTCTCCTTTGTAAAATAACCAAAGAAAGGTACTTTACTAAGGAGGAAAACAGCTTTTCCATATGGAGCAATCTCGACAGGATAAACATCTGATTAACAGTGTTTCTGGCACTAAAGATTTGTTTTCCTTTAAAGACTGAGTAGCAGCAAGAAAATACTTTCATTTAATATAAACAAAAAGGAAGTTCTTAGTTACACATCGTAAGTTGTGGAACTCACCAGCAGAGGGCCAGAGGAATAACTGAGTCCTAAAGAAAAGGTCGTGCAATTCATGGCAGATGGATCCATCAGCAGCTGTTAAGCACAGGGAGCAGGATGTCACTTTGGTCTCAGGAAGCCCCTAAACAACTGGTTGCCAGGGGTGCTAGAGGGGCTCAGCACCCTCTTCTAGACTCACTCATATTTCTTCCTTAAGTGTCTTAACTACCAGCCCCTGTCCAAGACAGGGTGTGACCTCCAGTTTGTCATGGAAGTTAGTAAGTGGGAAGCCTTCCTCTTTTTTTTTTTTTTCCTGCCTAATCAGGGAACGCTGCCCCTGAAACATCTGGACCTGAGTGTCCAGAACACCAAGTCCTGACCCAAGGGGTCTGGAAGAAGAAAACTATTAAGCACCGCATTCATTTCAGGGACCAGCTGAAGTCTGAGTCTTTCCCTTGCCGTTACGTAGTGCTGGGATTCTTCAGTGAAAGCTGCTGTTTTACCACTGACTTCCAGCTTGCCCTCCAAAGACAAAGGCCTGCTGTTGGAACACGTGGGAAACTCAGTGAGGGCACACAAAAAGCACAGGCAACAACATTTCAAAGAGATCCCAGCTGAAAAACTGGCTGAGAAGAACTAACGGAATTGTTGCATAAGACACTCTAAAAACATCTAAAAACCACTGAACAAAATGTATTTACTTTAAATAGCTAGATAAGCACTGCTCTTTCTGACCTGTGCACTACATGTTTTGTTTCACAATCTAACACTAGTTTATAGATGATAAGACCTCCACCTTCTGTTGTTTGTCCAACACCCCAAGCTGCCAGCTCTTCTTGTAAACATAAGGAAGAACTTTTTCACAGTGAAGGTGATGGAGCCCCAGAACAGGCTGCCCAGAGAGGTCATGGAGTCTCCTCTGGAGACATTCAGAACCCACCTGGACACGTTCCTGTGTGACCTACTCTAGGTTCCTGCACTGGCAGGGGGGTTGGACTCGATCTTTTGAGGTCCCTTCCAACCCCTAACATTCTGTGATTCCCTTCCTCAAATCAGTCCCTGCAAGCCAAGGCTGCATGTAAAATGTCTTCCTCTCTAAAGGCTGGGATGGTACCTGGGATGGTTCACATAGCACCGGATTCTACACGAAAACTCTCTAGAAGGAGCTGGGGACAATTACCTGTGGGGTTTTGGACTTGTAACTTTCTCTCATTGGCATAAAAACTCTCCAAACTCCACAGGACTTGGACTATAGATCAGCAGATGTTAGGGGGTGGCCAAACACTGTTTTCAGGCAGCGCTTCCCCTTCAAGGTCAGTTCTGGTATTTGCTCCTCCAATATGATGCATTCTTCACACCACCCCAGCTCTCTAGACGTGCACAAAGACAAACAGCCAAATTGAACCCTGACCTCTCTCAGTGATGCACGAGAGCTGCTGCAGCAGGTACAGGCCCTACTGCTGCTCCCCCTTTCCAAGCACACAGCTCACAAGACTGACAGCGGCTAATTCAGTCATCAGCTCCTCCCAGGAGACCTGTGGGAAGTCAGCTGTTGAGAATGCAGCGTGGGCAGCAGCTGCCGAATTCCCCCCCCAGATTTGTGTGCTACCTATGTCCGAGGACGAGGTTGTCCATCGGCATTTATTTTAGAGTCGCTTGTGGGCTACACAGACACAGCAGGAGCAGGTTACTGGATCAAAAAACAATGCACTAGCTTCAAATAACCATCTCTATTGAAGCACTGAGTCTTACTCATTCTTTTCCAACCTCCGTTTTGCCATTTGCATTTCTGTTTACAAGAAAGGAATGTTAAAAAAGGAAAAAAAAAAAACCCAAACAAAACTCTTGAAGGCATGCAAATATTTAATTAGATTTGTAGCTGAGGCAACTGATTTAAGTAAGTGTAACAGAAATGTCCTTCAAGAGACTTTGTATAAAAGACTTCATTAGCAATAGGTTGACTAAGTTCTCACAGATGAGTCTCCTGCCAGCTGAAACTAGTTTAGGGAAAAGGTATTCCCACTAGGACTGAGCATTTCGGGTCCCTATATACCATACAGGAGGAAGCCTGTGGGAAGAAGTTCCATCTTTCCTTAGATAATGAAGGACCAGAGGTGCCAAAGCAGGCCTCTGGAAGAGCTGGAACAAGTAGGACCTGAGCAGCTAATGTCCACCATCCTCCAGTGCAGCCTGTGGAGGACAGAAACAAGATGCCCACAGTGTCAGAACTCATCTGTCATCTCTCCCGTTCCTGATGAAACAATGCGAGGTATGAAATGCTCAGACCGTAGCTTTAACCAAAATTTTGATGCCAGCAACCTCAAGACTATCACTGGTCAGAGTTTAAAGAAAACAAAGTATTAAATACAGACGAGTACGCAAAAAGGAAAACACACGCAACAGATTCCCCGGTCAGACTTACTCGCCCACTCCAAGTTCTCTCTCTTCAGAAAGAGTCAGGAAGCGTTGGCCAAACGTGCCCGACTGCAACGTGGGCACCCTGGGAGAAGGCTGCTTGTGTCGGGTCTTTTTAAGGTGCAGCCCCATTCACGGACCATTGCTGCATCTTTGTGAGATTTCCAGCTCAGAATTTGAATGGATGAAACTGGTCTCTTCAAAGCTCCCCCCTGTCACGCTTTGATGTTAACCCCCCCGCCACGCAGCACAACGTACGGCAGCCCCAAACGGTCCTTGTCTGCTTAAGGACTCTGCTGTTAAAGTCTGTGGGCCAGAAACTCAACAGTACTTGGTGCTTTAAGCTTCATGCAGTTGTTGCTGCTATGACTAATACAATTGGATGCAAAATGCGTTTTCCTGTCACTCCCTAAAGGTTAGGAAATACTGCCCAGGCAATTTTGGTCTGATAACACTACAGCAGGTTCAAAGTCAGCAGGTTCAGTTTTTCCCCTACAAAACAATCATGAAACACTGGTGTGTTGAGGTTTACTTGCAATGTGGGGTGGAAAGGAACCTCTGAAGACATACACCAGTCCAATTCACTCATGCTATTGGCAGATCTAGTCAAGATAAAAATCTAGCAGGAAAAAGTAAACTGAAGGCAGATGAAAGGAAAAGTTTGAAATTACCATTCTTTGACAATGCGAGGGAAAAACTGAGTCACGTTGGCCTCTATCTGCCACAGCAGCCACGTCAGGAGTTAATTGGAAAGGACTGTTTACTACATGGCCACTTATTTGGCTCATTAATAGGCACTGACTTAATTTGGAAAGGAATTCTGGTGCCATTTTGTAATTAATATTTTTCTAAGACGCCTATGGCGTATCTTTGCATAAAACCCCCCACATTTGCTTAACTTTCTGCCTTTCAAACCTAGCTCTTGACATTTTCTCATGCAACAACTTTCCTGTGCTCACTGTAGAAACAGAAGGACGTATTTCCGCCAAGAAAAGATGAATAATAAGACATAGGAACAGATTCTTTTCCCTCCTGGTTTCCTACTTCTCACATCCAAGTGGAGCAATGGGACTTGACAGCTCTGAGTTCAAACTTAATTCATCATTAGGAAATTATTCAGAAAGTCGTAACGAGATAACTAATTTAATACACTTTGCTTCAAGGTTTATTTCTTGGCTTGTTTCCCAGATATAAAGCATCTCTCTGCAATTATCATGCAGATGCTGCTGAAAAGACTTTAAATGGTTGCTGCTAATTTAACAAGAGATATGTTGGCATTGGCAAAAGAAATTAGAGGAAAACTGAAGTTGACTGGAAACTGGACCGATCCCGGAAAGGAACACAGTCAAGATATCATAGCTAAGTGACTCCGCACCAACTGTTAGTAGCTGGAATTCTCCACCAGAACCCTTGTCACCTCATTAGGCCTGTACTGCAGAGCAATAAATCAACACGGTGCAGTTTAAAATACTTTTGAAAAACATTTCTGGTACAGAGCGTTAGCTTAAGTTGCCCCTGATTTTAGGGAAAGGTAGGTGTGTAGGTCCCTTTGGTGCTGAGCTTGAGAGCGGTTTTAGCCTTAGGCCTTTGTACATTGCCCAGAAGTTCTGAGGTGGGGATGCAGTGAAAAAACAAGGATAAGAATAAAAGATTAAATTAATCTGGGAAAGCGATAACATGGAAGAGAATTCCACCATGACCGAGTAACTGCATTGCATCTCGTGTCCCTAGAGGCTGCACAATCTACCCCGAGGAGACTTCTTAAAACTGGATGTGACCCTGGGCACATCCTGGACAAGCCCAACCAACTTCAAAGTTAGCAGGGCTGGGACCAGAGACCTCCAGGGCTCCTCTCCAGCCTGATCCATTCTCTAGCGACCCGAGAGGACAGCTGAGCCGAGCAGGCCTGGACTGCCGCAGCACGCAGAGGTGGGAAGCAGGAGTCGGTGTGAGGAGGGGAACAACCTCAGTGGAGGAACTTTCCATTTCTTACGTCAGAAATAACAGTGTGGGAGTCTTACCACAACTGGCTAAAGAAAAATTTTTAAAAGTCCAGTTACTATCACTTCTCACTAACTGTAAGTACACGCTACCATGCACACACTGCAAGGTAATTCGTAACGTGATTTACTCCAATGAAAGAAACAGTTTGGAGAAAGTTTGCACTGAGTTGTGCAAAACTGCCGGCGCTGAGGGACAGGGGATGAGGAAGAGAGAGCAGAACACGTCTTAACTCCTGAGATACTTGTAGAACACGTGGATTTTTTCTTAGCTCTGTCCTAGATTTCATTGTTGGCCTAGGGCGAGCCAGCTAAGAGTCCAGGCCTTTGCTGTGCAGTGGAGGAGGTTTGTTTCCCTTTTCTGTTCTGATTGTGAACTTCTGGCAGGGATTGTTTCTCCTTTATACAACACCCTCCTAATCCTAACTGGAGTCTCTGAACAGTACCAGGATAAAATAGTAGTAATAACCAGGAGGGAGAATCCAAAGTATCCAGACAGAGAAGAGAGATGATCTGTGCAATATTAATACAAACCCCACCCTAACAAAGTGAGGTTTGCCAGTACCGAAAGGAAGATTGCTCTGCATGCTCATGAACCACAAGACAGTGATGGGGGAAGAATTAAGGCAGACTCTGAGCTAAAGATTTCAAGGGTCACCACTTGGACACCTCAGATGAAGAGGAAAGGCCATACTGATCATTTTGAAAAAGTTCAAATGACTAGAATGCAAAATGATTACAGTGCTGAAGACAACGGTTCACACGTGAAACTAAGGCAACTGGAGATGCCTAACTTCAATGAGATTCCTTTTCTGCAGGAGGTGAGCCTCAAGGCAAAGAAAACCAAATCACCAAACTCTCAGAGTAATCCATGAGACGGTGCTTGATTTGAGTTTTGGTTTTTTTCAGCTGCGTTCAATTGAAATCCCTGTGCTGATCAACGCACAGTTCACCAGAAAGACTCATTCACTGACTTCAGCCTGCTCTGGGTCCCTGCACTTCACCCTGCACTGCTTCAGCTCTTATGAATCCCTTCAAGGATTGCAGACAGTAACAAAGGCCTTGTTTAAAAGATCTAATGTTGCTTTTTTCAAGGACTAATCTAAAACCATAATTCTTATAGAATTTGAATCGTTTTGCACCCAAACCTCGGCCCTCACAATGTCCTGTATCTGAACCCTCTAACACGCCCTGCTGCACGTGCAGCGGCACAGATCTCCCTGCTCCAGGACTGCGTTCCCTCGCCTTCCACTCGTACAGAGCTGTAGCTGACATCTAGCAGGCCTTGTTTTCACCGTGGAAGCCACGTATCTGGATCTAAAATGGTCCTGCATGAGAAAAAGCCCGCTGCCAAATACCTGCTCATTTCAGAAGCTGTGTAAGCAAAACAAATGCCAGTAAACTACCTTTACAAAGGATTGCTTTCCATAGGGACAAGTTACAATGCAGATCA
The DNA here is from genome assembly GCA_013396935.1 of Baryphthengus martii. Lineage (NCBI taxonomy): Eukaryota > Metazoa > Chordata > Aves > Coraciiformes > Momotidae > Baryphthengus > Baryphthengus martii. Next base: position 123,021 of record VWZK01017443.1, on the reverse strand, counting down.
GTCAAGTCAAATGTGGTTCAATTTGAAGGTCACTATAAGTTTTACAAGTTATTAAAGTAATTCACAAGTTATTCCAAGAAAAATAAATTATATCTTGTATAAAATAATCCACGGGAGACTCTAGTAAAGAACAATCATTCCTCACTTTCAAGACAACTTTAAAAAGCGCAATATATGCACAAAGGGTTGTCAAGGCAGTTCCCCTTGATGTAAGGGTTCAGTCAGATCCACAAAGCTGGAGCTGAGATGTGTGAAAAGATTAAATAAGTCTGGAGTTCTGCAGGAACTGGATAAGCACTTGATAGACAAACTTGTACTGGGCTATGGTCTGGATCATAAACATTCTCTGCTCCCGCAGGTGTCTCAGCATCACAGGAACATCCACTTTCTGGAAAGGAAACGGAAAAAAAAGCATCAGGATGTAGATTCATTAAATCAAACCGTCTCAAATATCAGTTATCTGGCTCAGAGAACTGTCCTGCACTTATAGAATGTAATGAATTACAGTCAACTGTAGTGAAATACTGCAGGGGGTGGGTGGGAGGGGGTGGCGTCCCCACCAATTTCCATTTAAAGGAGTATTACAGTTATGTACAGGTTACTACTAGGCATCCAATGCTTTTCCCACTAAAGGTTATGGGAATTCCTGGACTGATGTAAATGGGCAGATGACCAAAGACTTGTCTTCCAGTTGTCTATCACCAGTTACCTCTCAGGAGATCACCAACTAAACACAGAATAAAGGGCTGCTTCTCTTTGGAGTTTTTTTCTGCTTCAATGTACCTATTTTCAACTCCATAAAATAAACCTGATATATCTTGTTACCTCAGGTTAAAGGCTTCACATATCAGGAAGATCTAGTACAAAACTTAAAGAGCCAAGATTATATAGCTCAATTGAGACTCTACCAGCGAGCACATCGACAGGTCCCGTGGCCACTTGAATACTGTGCTCTGATCCACGGTCAGACTCATTCATAGAGGGAGGATCTGAGAGGTTTTTCAAATGGCATCAGGATCGTAAGAACAAAGGCTCCTTGGATAAAATTAGAAGTGCAGGCAAATATACCGATCCTTCCACTGAAAGCGAAGGGAATGCATTGTCACCAAAAGATCCAGAAACTTTGACAGTTGACCTTCCAAAGCCAAGTCTATGCTAGTAAATAATGCTCCAGCAGAAATAGATCTGCAAAGTGAAACACGGACTCGGCAGCTACAATAAATGCTTTGCAGACTTCAGGCCAGTGTTGGTCTGTTGCCATCTACTAAACATCCACCGGTCAGCTGGGATACTTTAGGTGTTCTCCAAGAAGGCATCTTCCAGTTTTGCTTCACTCAAAAGAACCTCACTTGCATGCTTTGAAAATGCTCTGCCACAGGAACCAAAGCACAGTAAATGGGGACAGATCAGGAGATCCACTGTGAAAGTACGTCCCTAACCCCACAGAACACGGGCACCCTATAATGGTCTGAATTAAAAAAACTAATGAGTTTTGTGAAACAGAGGTCTGGGAGGTAAAGCATTAGAAATCATTGCAAATTTCATTAGGTGTTACTACCGTATCTCCAGCGTTTTGGGAGCTAAAAACTCTGCTGTTACTGTGTTTTATCTGGTACAACAGGTACATCAGGAGCTATTCTGAAGTCACAGAAACACAGAATTATTATTGAGGCTGGAATAGACCTCTGAGATCATCAAGTCCAGCCTAGGACCCATAAAGCTCAGCCTGCCAGGCTCACATTCAAAGAGCACGTAACAGAACTCAAGATGAGGGATACAAATTTTCTATGGCAACAGTAGGTAGATTTGAGGCAGTTTTTGAGGAAACTCTTAAGCAGCTCAAGATACAAAAATGAAGAACAGCTACTCTATCAGGCAACACAAATTGCACTTTGTAATGCCACTTTGCCATGCCAAAAATACACAAAAAAAGATTCTCATCTCTCCCCAAAGACTTGCTGAGTAATATCACAAGCATAATGGCTGGACAAACAGACTGAGACACAAATTAAAGCTTGCTGCTAACCCTTGGAGGTGCAACTGAGCATGGAGTCTGCACGCACACTGAAGTTTTCAGGAAAGTTTAAAATAAAAATTACGCTGCGTATCCTTTTCTGTCCATAAATCTAAAATTCATAATCTCCATTGCAGGTAAACAAGGCCTAGCTCATAGGTTTTCACTTTCTGAAAAGAAGGTTAAATATTCTGCCACATACCCCACCAAACTGGTACAAAAGGAGATCTCTAGAGGGTCAACAAGCATAAAGATGTGATGAGTAACATATTATTTTCAAACAAGTGCAAAAGGAAAACGTAAGCTCTTTCCAGTTAGCGAAGCTGGAGAAAGCCTTCCCTTGGACTTGGATGTTCAGGAAAGCCACGCAATCCTTGCTGAGCAGAGTCACGCGGAACCTGATCTCACCTGAGCAACCGCAACAACAGTGCAGGCCAGCTTCAACCTGCACGCCACCTTCCTCTCGCAGCACTGTGGTGCTTGACAGCTAGTTGATTTTTACTGGGCACACGGTGATCCGTGCACCTCCTCAAAATGGATTAGGCTTTGACTTATCTCAGAAATGAAAGAAAAACCCGCCCTGCCTACTTGATCTCACTATTTGTAGCCAATCTAGCGTTTTACTCCAGGTAAGCAGAATCTTCAGGCTCACCTTCATCACGATGTACATATCAAAAAAAAAAAAAAAAGAGACACACGCAATGCTTTGTTACGGTGGCATTTGCAAAAAGAACAAACCAAAATGCTACTCATTTCTGACTCCCAAGCTAAAAGATCTCCCCCACAAAAACCCACTGCAGCTGCAATCATGAGTCAACGTCCCAGTGCCAAGTCCAAACTAGAAGTTGGTAGAGCAGGATCTCAATTACTTTCTTGTTCTATGTGTCTACAGCAGTCAAAATGTAATGATGTGACATATACAGCAAGTTTCTGAAACTATATCCCTGCAATGAGGTACACAGCTTGAGAGCCAACCAGCAATTTCCCAGAAGCCACAATGACTGAAGCTGGAGAGAATTTGATTAATCGTGGCTTTTTACCTAAACCTGAAACCTCCGGCTCCAGAGTTCTGGTTTTAGTTGCAGCACTGCTGTACTTTCCAAGACGGTCTGTATCAGGATTTCCAACCTCCCTCTCCTTTTTTCTTTCACTGCTAAAATACCAGCATTAATGCATCTATTTACTACGACATTTCTGTGAAAATCAACCTATTCATAAGATTAAAGCACTTTAAGTAGTAAGTGATTTTATTTCAGAAAAAAACCAATTAATTCTACTTCCAATTAAACCCCTAAAACTGCTGTATGAGAAGGTACCTGCTCTGTGCAGAAGGCAGTATCTGTCACACACTAAAAACACCCTGTTAAGATTTTTAATTTTTTTTTTTAATTAGGTTTTAATAAACAAAAAAAATATTAACTTAGTACAATCTAGAGCAACAAAGCCCTTAAGGAAAATTGCCTTTAATATTAATGATGATTTTCACCATTAATCAAGGCAAAAGAATGCTTTAATTAAGGGACATCAGAGAAATCCCTTATTACTGAGCACTACCATCAGCTCCTAGTGAAGCTGATGAGAATTCTTCTGAATGTCAAGGCTCACTCCCATGCTCAGATGTTGAGGTACTTCCTTTATCTTCACTTGCTACTCAGTCACTCTTTGCCAAATAGGTGACTTCTGCAAACCACAGACCAACTGAGGTGGCCAGAACGTGTTGCCCAACTGTTGGTGTTTGTTCCTGGCACACCATCAGCATGCAGAAGTTACTATAAAGCAGACACAGCCACACTGATGCACACAAGTGACTCTTGTAACTACCCACATTTCCTCTGGCATGTGGAAATTTCGTGGCTGCTGCGTGAACAACAGACGCAGTCACTTCCAGATGCCAGCACGTTAAGGCAAGAAGTTGAGCAGGCTCAAGAGTCAGAGCCATCCCCCACACAGGAGGAGCTACTGAACAGCAGCCAGTACAGGAAGGCTGCAGATTCCCAAAGCATATACCTGTGGATCCCTTCTGTCTGGGTCAGCTCCTTCTTCTTCCTCCCCCAGCCCCAAATAAAAAGGAAAGGAAAAAAGTATAAATTGTGACACAGCTCTACAGGACAGCTTCACCTCTAGTAAGGCTCAGCCAGAGTTGGAGTAGGCTCATCTCAGCTGAACCGAGCCCAGGATCTCTAGATGATCCTGTAACTATGGAATGAGAAGCTGCCAGAGGGGGCTAACAGAGTAGAGATCAAAAAAAATTACTTCTTGCATCAACTTTTTTAAAAATAGCGATGAAGAGGCAAGTGCACTAGTACTTGCCTGCTTTAGGACTCACATTTTTGACTAAGCCAGACCAGCGCGCTCTTTGCCTAGCGCCTCGCACGCAGAAACGCTCCAGTCTATAACTCCTCTAGGGTAACGCAGAAAGTAGGTGCGTACATCCAGCCTTCCCTGAATTTCAAGCAACTCCTCCAGTGGATGACTAATGGGAGGGGCAGATGATATACGTCTACTTGTCACTCTTGCTGCATTCTCATCTCTACAAGAGGTTTTGGTCTTTGTGCAGTTTCTTTGGCAACAGAAATCCCCAGTTTCAATAGCTGTCACGTTGAAACTGTGTGGCACATTGTTCTTCAAGATGAGATGTTCCTCATGGACAGTTCCTCCGTGACACAGGCCGCAGAGGAAAAGCAAGTTGCTACACATGGTTACTCTGTTGGTGCTCTTACGCTTAACTCCAGACTAGTCTTGCAATATTGGCTCCAGTTCCTAAAGCCCCCTTTCCCAACAGACACACATACCTTTTTCTTGAGACATGGTTAAGTTTTGTTCTGGATGAGATTAGAGACAGTACAAAAGAGAAGAAGGAATACAAAAGAGAAGGAGTCTGAGGAATGAATTCAGAGAGCAGAAAACATTAGTTAAAAGAGCAAGGAAGCTGCTATTATTCTCTAGCTTCCTGCAGGCAGTCCTTGTACACATGCCGTCTCTAGACTGTTAATTAAATATAGGTATTAATAAACCTAAACTCTATAAAAAGAGAAAAAAGCCCTAATTTTGAATATATTAAGATAATACTAGTAAAAAATGTGTAACAACAACTCAACAGAAAACTAAAAGAAGTAACCTCCACGGGAAATCTCTGTCTGTTGCATTTAAGGCTCTTGTCTCTCAAAAAGTAACAGAAAGCACTTCAGCGCCTCTTCATTTTAACTTCAGAAACGTAGCTGGGTAGTCAAGGAAGGAGCTCAGGGGTTGGTCCTGAGAAAGAAGCTGACTTACTTCGTTATGCTCCAAGCACCCGATCATCAGTTCCGTTAGGATAACCACACCGGTCCTTCCGACGCCCGCGCTGCAGTGAACCACGATGGGAGGGTTGCAGTTGTTGCTGCTGTCCAACACACTGTTGGTATGCCGACGCACCGACTGTATCTCCTCCAAGTAAGCTGCAAGATAAAATGTAGGCAAGGTTGCAAAGATCTATACGTCTACATTTAAAAACCGGGGTGTGGGGGTGTGGGTGGGGAAGAGAGACTATAGAAGCGTCATTCTTTGTCAAAGTGGCAATAATATAAATTTTTTACAGCGTACTAATGATTTTGGCCAGGGTGTGCTGAACAGGACTGAATCCAGCAAGTACCAGCTGGGTGTCAATTATTACTTGGGAGTCTGCTCCTTTAAATTAAATAGTTCTTTAAAAAAATTAAATTCTGTTTTCCCCTCTGCAAATCTCCAGGTCCCCTAAGCAGATGATTCTAGACATTACTCACAGCAATTCTTGCTATTAACAGGCTGGGATCAAAACAACAGCTAAGTCCCATTGAAACTGCTGCCTGTCAAAGCCAGTATCGGATGGGAAGCGAGCATCCATCTGCCCTGTTTCCCACTCCCTCCCTTCTCCTTTCTTGAGTGAGACAGAATCTTCCCCATCTCTCTGCTCAAGGTTTGTTTCTCAACAGCTACGAGCCCTTCTGAGAGCTCACTGTCTTTGTTTTCCCTGAAGCTATTTCTAGAAAGTGCAGAACTCGAGAACAGTTGTCTTTGCGTGGCTGCCCTAGCATCGTTCAATGCGTTCCACTGCCAAATCGCACAGAGAACCTTAGGTACTAGAGGCTCACCTGGTTAGATAAGCTCACCATGAACTCCAACTCTGACTTCCAAATATCATTCCAACACAGTCTAGATGCATGACAAAGACGATGGACCTCACCCAGAACGATACATCCAGACGCCTAACTCAGACACTTAGCTTCCCACCAGTCAGAGTAGGAAGTGAGATTGGAGCTGAACTCTCCTGCCCTTACTCTTGGTGTCATGGCACTGCACGCTGAGTGGTCCTTTGGACTCAGCCAGGCTGGGGCCAGAAGCCTACCCACCTCAGAACAGCTGCATTTTCACACACACGGTGAAACAGGACTGTACATGGTGGCAAACAATGGGACAGAGGAAACGGGGACAATCAAGTTCCAATTACTGCCATGCCCAACCCGGGCTTGGTAGGAGAAACAAAGTATGAAACAAAGGAGGAATTGGGCAACAGCTTTGCCTTAAAAACAGATCCCATGGCGCTCCTTTGCCGAAGCTGAAAGGTCATTTTCATTTTCTGCCCTAGTGACAGAACTGGGGAAAGGAGGACATGTTACTTACATCAAGCTTAGACCATGCGAAGCAGAGTGGATCCCTCAAGGACCGTAACGGTGTCAAGACCAAAGAGGAACTAATGGACCTTGCTGAGCAAGGACTTGGCTGCGACAGAGCCGCACTGCTGCAGTTGCAAAGGTTTCAGGAACTAAAAGGGCAGGCATCTCCACCACATTGGCGCACCACGTACTGACTCCTTCCTTCAGTGGTGACTTAAAGACCTCTGCATCACACTCTGCTCTAGCACCAGAGGTGGGGCTTTAGCTAAATCATGGTTGAATTCCTATTACATAATACGGGAGCGTTTATTACTTGGGAAGCAGCAGGAAGCATTATTAACTCACTACAGCTGAACATAATGGCTGTGTTTTCAGGCATGCATGAATCAGGACCATATTTAATTGGGAAGGCCCTTAGCACTGCCCAGGTACGTCTGCTTAGAAGAGTGGTGGTGAGTTCGGCCTTGCTGCCTATGTTATGGAGCCCTCTGCTCTTCTGCAGCAAGCCCAATGTCCCTGGACGACTAAACGCTGGCTGTCACCAGTAAGGGCCTCCTATGGAACTGGAGGAGTTGTGTCATATTTCACTAACATCTGAACCTCTCTCACCCAGACCTCTCTATTCACATTTGTGTGCAGCCTAATATCTCCTACACTCCTTAGGGAGCTGGGAAGTGGCAATAACTTACGCTGACAGATCAGCCAGCAGTGGTATCCTATTATTTAAATTTTCTGAGTCTTTAGCACTGCCACTGTCTGGTTTTTCCTGATGTTATGTCAGGCCTTTTAGGACCAAAATCCTCAATCACCTTAGCTCCCACCTCTTGAATCCCACTTTCTTCTCCAAATCTCAGCAAAGCACAACTTCGTTGAGGCCTTTGCATGCCCACAGCAATAACCATTAAGTATCAATCCCAGCTGTAACCAGCTGCAATGAACTGAAGCCAGCAGGAGAGCAGCCTTTTCCTTCATGTATTTTATCACACATGTTAAAAAAAAAAAAAATCTTACATAAAAAGCCTTGGACTTCTTCTGGACACCCATGGTCTGGCCAGTCAGTGTACTGCAAATGCCACACTGTCCTCTCTTGTCCAGAGAGAAGATGCTTGACCTTCAGACCAGTGGTCGCATAGCAGCCGGAGTCTGTGCGGAACTTCGTTGTCACCTTGAACTTCCCGTAAGTGGCTGAGCTGTGCTTAGAGCCCAGTTTAGGCCAGTAACGATGACTCTTACTTCTTCCTCCCTCCTTAATAACAAATTAAAAAAAAAAAAAAGGTAAAAAGAAATAAGCCATTAGTTCCTGCAGTTATAATTCTCTACAAACAGAGGGCATAAAACTCTGCAGATAAGCCAAGTACTCTTATTTCAAATTACTGGAAGGGGAACAAGCATGCCACAAAGTACAGAAATTATCCATTAAAACTTAAAACTCTCAGCCATATAATATTTCTAAGTGCAAAAATGCTGGAAGAACTAACTCTTGTCTCATGGCGAAAGTCAGCTACTGCCTACACCACCTTGGCAGATATTCTCCTCTCGGTAAAGCCTCTCTTTGAAATAGAAGGAGATTCTCCTCAGCAGCTTCTAAGTATCTGTTGTTGATCAGCCTTGGGAACTGGACAGTGACTCGATGTGCTATGGCACTCCCCGTGTTTGCTAAAAGCAACCAGGCGTAAAGCTGAACGCAGCGTTAGTTAGCAACCTCGGCCAGTTTTTGTAACATAGCACATAGTTCTTGGATTACAATAGAAATAACTGTTTTGCTTGGCAGAAGAATAAGAAGATTTCTCCTTTTTTTTTTTTTTATTTTTCCACACGGACACTTCTACGGAAACAAGAGCTTCTGGTCTCTTTTCAGGTGATAAGAGTGACAGTGTGCAGAACTGGCCTTGGGCAGGGTGGAAGTCTGTGTCATTTTAACCAGGAGCAGTTCAGGGCTCTCACATTCCAATGGAAACATCTTTGTTTGGTTTGGCCAAACTGAAGTGAAACAGAGGGAAGGGGGGAGGTTCTGCTTGTTTCGCTTTAGTACTTGCCAAACTGAGTATCAGAAAGTTGCAAAGTATAGTAGAATAGCAGTACAGGCCTATGTTCAAACAGAGTAAGAGGAAAAAGGTTTGTTGGTAGGGGAAAAAAAACAAAAAAAGGTTACTGGAAGGGGAAGTGATGATAACAGGAGATTTGCTCACATCAGAAAGAACAGTATTCTGTGATTTTACGTACCTCTTCAGCTGTCACCATGGCTATAACGTTCACCCCCTGTTCCCACACCATCTGCCAGAAATCATGGCACGTGTGTGGCAGAGGCCCCTGGGTAGCAATGTAGTGCCACTCCTCTCCACCTACAGTAACCTGGGAGTGAGAAAAAAAAAAAACAGAAATACAGTTGGTGCCCAAATTCTCAGCAATGTCTGTGCCAGAACTGCCTTTTAAATAAGAGACCATCATGAAACATTTTCTTCTTTGTTCTTTCACTTTCGTTCAAAATTTTACAAAATCATCCTATTAGATCAGAGCAAATCTGAAAAAAAACACCACAGTCTTTGGTGCTTCCAAGTTCCTTCTTGATGCCCATAAATATAAAGCTTTGACCAAAATGTCAGCTATGTTTCTTGCCACTGCATCTGGATCATACAGATGAAAAAAAACCCCAAATTTTTTTTGAGGCCCTGTTTCTGATACAAGGTTAAGTACAAACTAAGCAGCTGACTGGCTTTCCTGGGCTTGGTGACAGACTCAAGAAGAAAGAAAACCTGAGCACCAAAGGAAGTGTCTAGATGCATTAAGGAGGCACTGCATCGCTGCAAATTAACACACTAGCGTAGAAAGCCTGACTACAAACGACATTTTGCACGATGAAAGCTAAAGGCCTCTGCTCTTTAGGACATCTCTCAATTATTTTCCACTCAGACAAAAAAATAATTTCTTAAACAGACTCTTACTACACTGATTGCTTTGAAAATGTGGCCAAGCTGTCCACAGAGGACAGAGTTATGCCCACAAGCTGTACGTAACAGAGCTTGGATAGACCTGTTGCCAGCTAGAGGTGAGATCAAGACAGGCTTCATTTCATGTTACTCTTCCTCACTCGTCTTGGGTTTTTACGTTCAGAAGCTGCAAACTACTATGAACTAAATCCAGCATGTTAAATGGCTTTCAAATGGCATGTGAAATTTAAAATCATCTAAAACTGCAGTCAGATAAATCTATTTCCCAATACATAACCGGATTACCAGCCACTTGTGATAGAAATATCTGTGTATTTGTGTGATACCACGTACTGAAATTATTTTTAAAGTGCTAACACATGGATTTACACATTATATATTACGTAGTGCCCTCAACAGACCCAGCATTACCTTGGAGTTAACCAGTGTAAAACACTGCTTCTTTTACCTGACTAAGGCAGATCTTCATATTTAGGCAGTTAAAAAAAAATAATGAATAAAATCACTTGTGTATAAAAACATTATTATTTTATGACTGATAATTTCCTATACACCATGAAAGGTTTACAACAAAAAACATTCCAGCATTTTAGGGAAAACGCCAAAGCGCTTTTAGAGCTACTAGATGCCATTTGAAAATATGCTTACCAGCACAAAGGCAAAACAGATTAACTAATTATTTTAGAAAGCTAAAATATTTTTCCTTCCTAGACTAAAACCTCCTAATTCTATGTATTAGCCCAGAGGCACTTCTCACAACAAAGTTATAAATCCCAGAGAAGAAGATTTACAACAGAAATACTGACATGTCCATAAATATCAAGGTGCTGGCGGACAACGCTACAAGGAGCAATGAATAACTCTGACAGGTTCAATCATACACCATGTTTGAGGAGCAGCTCTTTGAATACATTTTTCAGAAATAGAATCAATTTATTTGTTGGTCAAACAGCTGAGATGGGTTTTTACACCTGTAACTAGCAAAGCGTTTGTACAGTAAGGAATTTTTCACTGTATTGAAAACCGTTTTCAACCCTGTAGCTCATTTTCTTCTTTCATAGTACGCAGCATTCTTCTTTTGGGCATGATGGTTAAAATCTGCAAGTCCAATGCAGGTAGACTCCTCAAGTTCTTGTGCTAGGTGGGAATGAATATAAACTGCACAGCATTAGCCGGATCTTGCTCTTGGGCTGGTCTTGTGCCTGCAGTCGTGAGCGCTGCTACAGCATCACGGCGCTTTCCCAGTTAATACTGGTCTGACCCAGACAGCTGAAGTGTCTTAAGAACTTTTTTTGCTTAATTCATAAGTTTAATTATGATTTTTTTTCTCTAGTATAACTGATGAGCTTCATATTTTAACAGCGAAGGTCGAGGGCAAATAGAAATACTGTAAAACCGTGGGGCTCGCTGGCTGAGCTGGAATCCTCCAGGCATGGATCTTATCAGGATGATATAGGAGTTTTCTTTGTCTACTGACTTCTGGTCCAAATATCCAGCCTTCTGGCACATGATAGGAAAGGACTGTAAATAGTCTGGAGGGAATGAGACGCCTGGAATGTTGACTGCATTCTAATGCCCTAACTGCAGGATATTAAAAACGGAGTGTTGGGCTGCAAACATACGCACACGCTGTAGATTTTGCAGATGCAATTTCACCTCCCGCGCAAAATCACATCTGCTTGGCTTCCATAGGTGCCACTACGAGGGGAAAATACTGGCAAGGACGGCTGTCATGCACTAAAACGTTTGTGTGTGTTTCTGGGTGCTCTGTGAACGTGAGGTGCCTGTGTGTCCAACGCTGACACACAAAGTAAAATGTGGACTCAAAACTAGCCAGGGAAAATTCTTTTCTGGCTGGTACTGCTTTGTGGGTATAATTTATGTGAGGTATCTCTGGTTTTTGGCCTCCTACAAATTAGATGAAAAATGTTGGGCTCAGAAATCCATCATCATAGAAACGTCTGATCATGCAAAAACTCAGTATCTGCTGCCTACCAGGCTGTGTAGAGAAGTGATAAACTGCCAGGATCCTGGTTCAGAAATTGTTTTGTATCAACAAGATTCAACACTGTAAATCACAACCAAGGAGGCGAGCAAGTCTCTTTAAACCTTTAAAAGGCTCTTACTCCGGGAAAATATTAATTTAACAGGAAGTTTTATGTATTATTTTTGAATTATTTCTTTTTAATTTGGATTTTGACAATGAGAAAAAGCAGACAGCCCTCTCTGACAACAACAGAATCGGTCATCTGAGGGAGAGGAGTGCTGTTAGTTCTCTCAGGGCAGCGTAAAAGCCAACAAAGGACTCCACAAATAGTACTGGAAGCTTAAAGAAAAACAAGCATCTATAGCCACTGCACAGTAGTTCACTGTTAAAACTGGCCATGTTTGTAACAGTCAGATCATATCTGAAATTATTTCTACCTTGAATTAAAGAGAAATCTCAAGTTTCTTGATAAAAAACTTAATTTGAAACATAGAAGTTCAATGCAGTACCTAATCAGAGACACAGAGATCTCTCTCATTAGTGAAGTGTTCTCTTTATCACTGCATACTTCAAAGTTTCTATTAAAAAAATCACCCAAGTCTCATCCTAAAAGGAAGAAATCCATTATTTATATATATAATTGCAGTCTATGTGAACTTGCATTACTCGTAATGACATATTTTTTCCTTTAGGCAGAGAACTGCAAACATGGAGCTACATCCCTGAATTTTAAAAAATGGCATCCTGTATGCTAGTAAATGGAGAAAAACATTTCGGCCAAATCTTGTGCAGAATTTCCTTCATCAGTTTCACGGACTCATTCTGCATGGGTTGCTGTGGCCTGCAAGGCTATTGGGACTGATAAATGAGAACACATACCTGACTGCTCATTCTTTCAGGTACAGGATCGTGACACTGCAGGTACTGGGGCTGATCTAACATGTTTCCAAGAGGTTTAAGAAATGTAGCATATCTCTTTTTACGTTAACCAACAGAAACGTTCCGCAACCAGCTGGTGGAAGCGGGCATAAAAAAAAAAATGATGCCTCTCCAAAATGACTTCCCAGCCTCTAGCAATTAAATCAACTCATGCATGTTAGTTGATAGGGGACTTTAGAGGTGCCCATTCTGGCACAAAGGTAGAGTGATGCATTCTAAGTCACCTTTACAGAAGCTCCAGAGTTACAGAAAATGCTGCTGTGCATCCAGAAATGCAAACAAATCTTTATTTTCCAATCAAAGATCAAGAAAGCTTTTACCTTTATGTGTGAAGCATTGATGTAGCCTGTGTTATTTTCTTTGGTGGGCACCAGCTCTACTCGGTTCTCCTCATAAGGAACGACCTCCCTGATGCGGTTGCGCTCAGTGTTTTCAGGCAAGGCAGCAGTGGTGAAGATTCCATCTGCCTTTTTCTTTGGAATCTGCTCGTATTCTGTAAACACCATTCCCTCTTCCAACTTCCTCTTCAAGATTTTGCACTAAGATTTAACAGAAGGGAACATCAGTCCATTAATTCTTCCTGGAGGAACATTTATCACTACATCAGTCCATCCATTCTTTGAATTTCAACATATTGTCACAGCGTTCTCTCACTCACATCTTTTTTTTTTCCAGTCACAGTTACCTGAGGAAACACGACACGCTCTTATTTCTACGAAAATGAAACCACAAGCGAATTTTTACATTCCACCTCCATGCTTTTTAAGACTGATACCACAAAAAGCAAACCCATGCTAAATACAATTCTGGTTCAGTATGAATCTGTACGCGATTTCACCACAATAGATACTGGCGAGAAGTATGACGTGGCCCACATGTTTAAAATACTCCCTAATTTGCAAGTGTGCAATTTCTGCGGTCGAACACAACTCCACGTACGTATAGGCAGAGGTTAAGTTTTGTCATCTGCACAGCAGACAACACAAGGCTGAAAATCTCTATTCAGAAAGCCAGAAAGATTCTTTGCAAATGTGTCTCTTAAATCTTAATGGCTGCAACTGTTTTTATTTTCCAAAATTCCATATATACGCACACTCCCACACGTGCAAACACCAGGAGGCAAACAACTCTTTTTTTTTTTTAATGTCATCCTCTTAGAGACATTAAGTGAACTTCTTAGTTGTATCAAAACATGAAAGACGGTATGGGTGACCACTGTAGAAAGACTGTCTGATAAGTGAAAAACGTGCAAAATTTACAGCTTGATCTTGTACAAAATTTGACGGTCATGTGAAATGGTGGACAGCCTCAATTTGCACCGACTTCACTAAACGTTCAAGACATTTAACACTTTGCCAGCTTTCAAAGACACATTAGTCTTAACCACAGACCTCTGCCATTAATGGCTCTGAAAACTTTCAAGAGAATTTATTTTTTTTTTTTTCCACATTTTAAATCAAATTTTAATATTTTAGAAACTTCATGCTGCTGGGAACAAAGGGAACAAGCAACATTTCACGAGCTTCCATCTTACCCTCTCATCCATTGGCACCTTGGCGACTTCATCCTGGCTGTCCTCCGGCACTGGAACCCTAGCAACTGAAAGTCCGTTCAGTGCTGCCAACATCAAGGGCCTCTTCTGGGCCTCCAGGCCTGCCATCTTCTGCTTTTCTAGATTCTTTTGGCAAGAAAAGGCACGTTTTCATCTCTGTGTGATTATTTATAATGCCAGTAAAATGCTGGAATGTTTTTTTAATCTCCAAAATCTGCAACTCTCTGGCCAAGGAATGCAGATGATCACCATTAGCATCGTAAATTCAAATACAACCTCTATTCTCCCTGTTATTCCTCAAAGGCCTGCTCCTACATGAGCACAGAATTTTAATTTCAAAGAAGCAATCCCAGCGTATAACACAGCTTACAGGCCATCAAAAGACATACAAATACAATCTCCAGCGTTTTTCTGCAAACATTACTCCGAATGTAGGACACACAAAGCATCACCCTGTTACGTTAAAGTAGCGCTACCGCAGCCAAGATACCTAGGGCATCTTTTGAAAAGCAATCATTTCAATCTATTACAAAAACACAGGCTACTGTTTCTCTTCTGGGATGGTAATACTTAAAATCAGAAGTCTCCTGAAGCACCCATCTCTTATGGTGATTCAAATAACACTGCTGGTATATTTTGCACTAAAAACTGAGCTCACGTATCCCAGAAACCGAACGTAAGAGCAGCCAAGGAGGGATATTGTTTATCGTGTTCCTGCATCATATTATGCTGTGACGTGGAGAATCAGAGTAGGAACTTTAAATTCATCTCGCTCCCCTCCTTATGCCATTGGGAGCTGAAACATCGAAAAAGATGAGAGATCGTCTCCTGAGGTACCCAAGTTAGGAATAGTTGATTCCATTTCCTCAACAGTTCTTTCTGCTGGGTTCAGAAGGAGGGATGAGCACAAGGGAAGTCTGGTTCTCAGAGTGCATATGGGAGCTGTGATCACCACACAGGCCACGCTCAGCTCCTAGAAACACGCTGCTGAACCTGAATGCCCTCACACATGTGTAAATGGCTTGATTTTTTAAAAGCCTGTGAGCTTTTCCCTCACCACTGGGTTCCTCCAGAGCACTAAGTAAAAAAGTAACAAAAAAGCAAAACAGAAATCCAAACCCACTCCACTTTCCTGTTGTAGTTTTCTGAAAGTAAGAAAATACAATTATTTTTTTCTTTGCTGGGGAACTGTTATTATTGCTACTTGCAAGGTAAACCAGAAAAGTCTGTGTTTAAAAGATCAAGGTCTTAAAATTACCATTGATATAATGTGATTCCTATGGCAAAAGGAGGTCTGCATGTGTTAAGACTGCTGATTCGGGCTGAAAACGCCTTAAAAAAATGCTAAGACTAGCCCTTTACTTTGAAAACAATAACAAAAAAGCACCTTTTGTCCAAAGGCTGATCTGAATAAATATTGAGAAGAAGAGTACTCAAACAACATCTCTAAGCTCTCTTCTCACCTTCATTTCCATCCTAAAATCCTTTGGGTTCCTGCTTCTCAATCTGTTTTTGTGTCTTCAGAAGATCAAAAGAGTATATATAGGCTTGTTGTTACACCAGTGTCTACAGTATTCATTCATGAAAAGTATGTTTTAGAGTCAAGTATCTATTTTACATTTGAAGTTTAAGATTCTGCAAGGAGCAAATTCATTCTCCATGACACAACACAGTGGCTGGAATTTGATTCCTGACCATTATTACATCAGCGTAAGGATCCCCAACAAAGAAGCAGCACTATACACACGCTCAGAACATTTCTTGGAATATACAGTAGTGTTTAAATCTCACTAGGACTGGGTCACAGGATATTACAATACTATTTCTGCTCTGGACCACTTAGATGCTTCAGGAATTTGTTTCAGAATTATTTTTGTTTCAGATCCCAATTCTGAAAAAAACGACACAACCTAAACAAACACTAGGGCACATTCTTTGCTCGCTGTGACTGCAGTTGCACTCCCCAGAGCACGACATCAAGCACATACTTACGTCACTAAATGGTAACGACGCCTTGTATTTCTGCCATTGCTTCCCGGGGCACTGAAGCCTTTAAATACTTCTTATTCCAAATTCACAACAAGTTTAAAAGGACCCTATTTCTCACACTTGAGTACATTTGAAAAAAAACAAACAAAAAACCCAAACAATCCAGGTCGTCGGCCCCGCAGCCTCTACGTCTGCTGCTTCTGTAATGTTACTGGCACAACCAACAATCCATATTCTACAGCTACCGGTGTTTTATTTAGATAACCGTGTTATATCAAGTGGCAGGAAAGGCAATCCAAGGGATCATTTGAAAAACTCAAGAGTCTCCATTATATTACACATTATATAATACCTCGACATCCCTGCAGGAAATAAAATGCTAGCGCCAAAGCACAATCTCCTGCCCATTTCAGCAAACACCCTGCCCTCAAATCCACAGGGACTGGAAAGCTGTGCAGGCAGAAAAGGAGCAGGCACTGAGGGGAGCTTTGTGGTCAGCCTCCTCATCACCTGGCTGCGTCCTCTGCCACCCACCTTGGGCCAGCACTGCCGCCAGAGTGGTGGCACGATCGGCTGGATCAGTTGCAGGTCTGGCCAGCAGCTGAATAACCACAGTGAAGAAGAGAAAGCCACAAACTCAAGAGCAGTGCAAGGGATCAGCCACTTTGGTGGCCATACGGACTCACAAAACCAAACTGCATGTGGCACTTAACGTCTCATTTCCTAACTTTAAGCAAATCAGCAACTTCCAGCCCATGTGTTCCCCAGCTTACAGATCCAACAGTTTTCTGGTAGGAAAACCGATCTGTAGGATTACTAATTTCCAAGAAGACACTGCAAGAGGAAGGCACTTACCCTCATCATGATTTCTCTTTCTATAATGCTATCCTCAATAGAAAACATTTCAGACACAGGCCTTTCCTTGACAGGTTCTTTCTTGACCCGCTCCTTCACGCTCGTGAGGTCAGGCTCTGAGATAGAGGGCCCGAGCGAAGACCCGTTTATTGCCGTTTGATCAGTTCGAGAGACGCTGACGGCTTTGGAAGGCCCAGGCCTCATGGCCTTGGCCCTGGCTACAGCCACAGAAATGCTAACATGGTCCTGTCTCAGGGCTCCATTGCTGACACTTTTACGAGGCCCAGGATACTCCGGGGGAGGTTTATTTGGTATTCTAGCCAAGGCAGCTTGCAGCTGAGCGCTGTACTCCATGTTCTCATGGAGGGCTGTTATCCGCGACACAGATTCTGAGGTTTCTTCCTCCTCTTCACTTTCACTGCTGTGTATCAGCATTGTGGCATCAGAGAATGTCTTTTTGTGATGATAATGAGGAACTTGCTGAACTTCATGCGCCCTCTGAACCGACTCTTCTGGCTGCACCTGCTCCCGCAACGTATTCCTGCGCGGCAAGGGGGCGTTTAAAGTTTTTAATGCCATGGCTTCTATACCACGTACCATATTGCTGATGACCTCCAAACTATGGCGCTTGTTCACAGCTGCGTGATGCTTCACTGCCATGAGGGGCTCGCTGACCTCCTGCAGCGACTGACGGACGACCGGCGAGCTGTCCTCTTGGAAGGTCTTTACTGAAAGCTGGACTTTGCGAGTGACCAAGTCAGGACTGCTCCCACTGACATACTTGTGCCGATGGCTTGCCAGGTCTGGAGTGCTAGTGGCAGGGCGCGGGCGCGGGTAGGGAGGTGGGGGCCTGAAGAGATAGTTCTTTAACATGTGACTGGTGTTGTAACTCTGGTTGCTCTGCAGCTGCATGTTCGCCAGTTCCGGTGTGCTGACCGTGTGGGATATGGCGCTGGCCGCTGTCTTATTTTGCGTGGCACTGTTAGGGTTCATTTGGTCAGATGGGGCGACAGGTTTGTTATAGCCACTGCTCTGGGGCCCGTATGTAATCATGTAAGGATGTCGCTCTCGAATCTCAGGCTGACTGTAAACTAGGTCTTCTGGCTGGTTATAAGCGTGTGTGTTTCCAATATTGAGATTCCTCAAAGACTGACTTTGGCTATCCATCTGGATCACTCCTCTCTTCATTTGCCTCATGACAGTTTCATAGTCTGGAGTTGGCCGGTAAGATGGTACTATGATTGCACTATGTCTGTGGCTGGGGATATAGTCTGCTCTCATGATGTCGCTTCCAGGGATGCTCAGATTTGAGGACATAGGAGATGCCTGGATGAAGTTCTGTGAGCGATTGAGGGAGTTCATGCTGTGGGCACTGCATACGCTCCCATTGGGTCCATTACCATTCAAGTAGCTGAAGTCCACTGGACACCTATCCAAACTGGTCTGAGACCTACGGTAGAAAGTTTCTTCATTTCCATGGAAAATGCTATCTGTGTAGAGCAGAGATAAAAATGTGGACAATTTTAACATACAAGGACTCATTCTATGCTCACAAAACTTTCAAATGCGGTCTGCACCAACGAATACAGAGGTAGCTTAGTGTACAAGAACTGCAGGGAACGTTTTGTCTTGGGAGCATCCTTGAGTCACTGAAATAGAACTAAACCAAAGCTACTCACGTAAACACTCCCATTAGTTAGCAAAATAGGGTAGTTCAGATCCTTGGGGGAGACATGAAAGGGGAAAGAGAGGAAATGTTTTTGTCTGGGGTCGCAAGGAAGAATAAAGGGGCATCTCCTTCCTCAGCATCCTGGAAGGATTCACTGCTGCTTCCACCTTAAAAATCCAGTGCTGCTGGCCTATGGTATTCCTAAAAGGTCTCGTCTTTTCTGTTGATGCACTGCTGTCTGAGATTCAAAGTTGCAGAGGACTGAGAAATTCAAAATCTTACTTCAGATAAATCAACAGTTTTGAGTATCTGAAGTATAACGCAGCAGGGTGATCAAGACTCAGGAAAAAATAAAACCAAACCACAAAAAACACCCAAACCACCACAGATGAACTAATGAATATTCAGTACTTCAGCAAAGGATATTTGAGAGGCAATCAAGACGGTAAAGATGATGTCCTGGACCACAACTTTACTGCAAGGCTGCCCATGTTGAAAATCTCATAAGGAAAAAGTAGCAGCTCCCAAAAGTCTGAAATCCACTAGTTCTTCAACAATACAGAGAAGTGTGTGGTAAAACTAAGGGAACTTTACAATTCTTCTGAAATTGAGGTATCTCCTTTCAGAGCCTCAGCTTCACAGTAAACCTGTAGTAGCCACTAAGCCAACTCCTCTACTGTACATAGGGAACTATATTGAATGTCTCCTTTCAAAATTTATCAAATTCTACCTTAAAAGCAGTCAGATTAGAACAACTCTAAACTGCTATGGAGTACTACTAAGAGCTCCTCTGCTGGTGAGAGTGCTTCAACTGTACCTCTGCAAAGAAAGCAGCCTAACAGACCTGGCTACACGTACTCCAAAAGGTGGTGCGGTTAAGGGTGTGAGACCCAAGGTGGCAAGGGGCTGGGCTCCATTCTCAGCCTAGATCAAAGTAATCTGGTGCAATCTCTTAGAGAATTTATTCATCAAATGCGGGGGTAAAATTATTTAATCTTCTCTACATCTGTAAGGCTGACAATGCAGGCAGATGTTGGTGAAAAATTAGCAGAAAATATTATCTAAATATGCAGTTTCACCACCAGGGCACTACAATTTCTCCTACAGTAAAAGGTACTTACTGTCTCCTTTTCCCTCACTCCATTTCTCTCCCTGGACTCAGCTGGCACTGTTTTTGAGTATGGCCATCATACTTCCTTTAGAAATCATTTTTTTTTCAGCTCACTGAACTGGAATACCCAGTTTAAGGTCCACATAATCATGCACAGGTATTTTAGAGAAATTTGAAAATTGAAATTGGACTTTAAACAGAAGACTTACTGCAACATTAACTATAAAACTGCTAGCTCTCCTCCAGCAGCACCTCCCGTTTGACCATGATGGCATTACAAATCTAGACATAAGGGTTAGGAGCTTTTTTGCATACACATAAAGTTGAAGTCCATTAAAGGAAAAAAGATGTGCTCTAAGTACCTTGTGAATTATGTGTTTCAGTGTAGTGATCTCCACACTGGACATGCATAGGAGGCAGTATAAATGGATGCTGTCTTGGCTGAAATAAAAGCACAAGGAGAAAAAAAAAAAAAGCATTAGGAACTTTGTTTGCTACAATTTTTGCAGCTGAAACAGGAAAAATGGTTCTAAGCACTTTCTACTGAATATTGCTCTTTTTTTTTGCTAGCCAAAGACACACGGCTTCACACTTCTTTATAGAATGGAGAACACCATTTTGCAAATTGTTTGCTAAATTTGACACAAAGCCCAAAGCTGAGCAGTTAAGACTTCTTTAAGCTCAACCACTTCAGAAAACAACATCCAGACTCCCAGCTCAGTTAGAACTTTGCAAATGTTTATTAAAAGCTCTTGACCTTGAAGCACTGAAACACAAAACCTAATCGGGGCAAAAGCAGGAGATGGAACAAATTCAAGGACTTAGAACATTGTAATACAAGCAATTACAGCACATAAGGACTTAACTCTGCAAATTATACGTATATTGAATTCCCTAGACAATGAATTGGAGCCTTCTTCTAACAACCTGCACTGCAACCAGCTTCTTAAGGTAAGTACCACAGGGGGCAAGTCAGCATTAAATCAGTAGGATCACTTGCTGCAAAATAAATCACAGCTGACGCCCCATTCACCAGCTTCATCCATTGATAAACTGATGTGTTTGGCAATTGCATTTTACCACCTGTGCAGTAAAGTCCTGTCTGGTGTCACTGAGCAAAGTTTATGAAAACATACTTTGATATCCAAAGTAAGCAGAAAGAGAAGGAAGATGTTCTTGTCTCATGAATATGTCTTAACAGCAGAATAAGGGCTTTTCATCTAGGCTGATTCAACTCGTTCAAACTGTTACGGAATACTGTGGGTGCCGAAGGCAAAAAAAGGAACACCAAACAATTTACCTTTGCATGCACACGCACAAAATGTGCACCACGCAAGTTAGCTACTGAAGAGGGGGTGGGAAAGGGGTTACATTTACATCTTCTATGTTAATGAGGAGAAGGAATGAGAATCAAAGAATCTGAGCACACACTTGAATTCTTGCATACAAAACTGCTGTGTTAAGCTAGAGCTGGAAGAGGACAGGAAATATTTCTGCTACGCCAATTACTTCCAAGGCTATAAAACCCTTCTCTCACTGAACAATCTGGGCAAAGGAGCCTGCTACTGACAACTCCAGTAGGGGAGCTTAGAGTGGAACAAACCAAGATCTTGGAAAGCCCAGTAAACGTGGGCAGGGCAGGGAGGGGCAGGGGGCAGAGCAAAACTGCAAGGAAGGAAAACTAATTTCTAAGAGGAATGTATAGATCTGGAACAGTTTTCTTTGGGACAGGTATTATGCAAGGTATCTGCAAGAAATGGGTCTTCAAATGAAAAAAAAAATCCCTCATCTGCCTCTTCTGACTAAACAGAAGCTTCAGGTCTGTGGAACGTCAATATCCAAATTAAGGACCATTAAAATTTATTATTTTTTTTTAATCACCTAAGTAAACATAGCATCATATTAAAATCTCCTATACTGAAGAGGTTTTGCTGGAAAACCAGCATCATCAGATGGCCTGACAGGAAAAAGAAACACCATAAAATAAAAGCTTTGAAGCAACAGTTAATAAAATTCAGGTTCACCATGATGCCAAAACCCTATAAAGGGTCTTAATCTGAAAGTGACGAAGATGATCCTCAGTGAAGTGGCAGAGCCTCACCCCAAAGATTCCACTTCCCTTCCCATTTATGCCTACTGATTTATTACCGTACGAGACAAATGAATAGGTAGGTGTATAAAGGTATGTACAGTGCACACAGCAGTCAGAAGGGTTTGGTTTTTCTCCCCAAAGAGAACTGTTCCAACAAGTTAACAAAACAATTATGAAAAAAGCAGTTGAAAGTTCAACACGAACGGTTAGCAGCCCAGTTCACTTTTAATTGATGAGCGCACGTTCCTCCCTCTGGATCTTCCTGAGACTGGTTTTTGGTTGTTTTTTTTTTTTGTTTTGTGGGGTTTTTTGGTTGTTTTGGGGTTGTTTTTTTTGTTTTTTTTTGTTTGGTTGGTGTTTGGGTTTGTTGGGTTTTTTTTTTCGTTTTTTTTTTTTTAAATTGTTGCATGCTTATGTTTAAAATAAAGAGACAGCAGGATTTGTTTTTCCTTTGTAAAAAAGCAGATTTCCATTTTTCATCTCTAGTATACAGGGCAGCTCTCTCCTTCCCCTTGTGATATAGCTGAAGCCATAGCATACGAATCCAATGCACATTTTTTCACCTTCGGTTTTTCATAATCATCTCCAGGGACCAAATCAGCAGATACCAAAACCACTGCAAATATGCCTTTATACAGCTTTCCTGCCAATGGCTGAGAAACACAGAATGCAACTCTTCGATCTAATGGACCATCTATACGCTCAGGGAAATAGACTGGGCTGAAATCTGCAAAGGTAAAACCTTCCTAATATCAGTACCTGCTTAAGCTTAATTTTGGAACATTTTCACAAGCTGTAAACATACTGTGGAGATATGTCAAGAAAGCACTTCTGTTCACATTAGTTTTCTGCCATGCAGCGATAGGCTAGTGGAGTTATCACTCCAGGAAGATCTACAAAGCAAGTATAACATTTCACATGGGATATAACATGTGAAAACTGGCAGCCTGCACACAGACACTATTGTTATTGCCCTCCCACTAAGGACTTGTGTTGCTGCCACTCTTATTTAACAGGTTCTGAATTACCATAACAAATACTGACATAACTAGGTATTAAAATCGGATCTAAAAGTGTGCTTGGTAAAGATTTCAGGAGAAAGTCACTCAGTTTTGTCAGATTTATAGCACTGATAGAGATCACATCCTTTTTACTGCCTGTCTCTCCTCTCATGCAAATGTTTCAAGGACTTGTAACTTAACTGACTCCTCAGGATACCTGTCATGGAAAACAAATGCAGTCTAAGAAAAACTCTGAATCACTATCTTGTACTGATCATCATACGTTTACTTAAAATCACAGTAACTTCACACAGAAAACAGGCTCTTAACTGAAGAAGTTGGTAAATCTTAAGTAGACTTTATAGGAAAACGTGAGGAATGGAAGCAATGCAAAATGAGAAGCTGTAAAATTATGCAATGACTAGGTTTTGATGTACACAGCGCAAGACACTTCAAATTCTTTCCAGAAGATTATTTTCTCTACATAGTGAAATAATCTCAATCCAGTAGAAAAGACGCTCAGTTTCTGTAGGGCAAATAAAAATATAATGCCTTAAAGACTGTAATTTTCAATACTCTGTGGTGATATTTTCCAGTTAAATTAATCAACCTGGGCAGCCACACCCTTGAAAGTCATTCCAATCATATTGCCTATAAGAAATGAGTTAATGTGCTTATTTGAAATTTATAAAGTATTCCATCTTACACAATGCTCCTTCCCATTATAAATGGTATAGACAGAGTTAAACGCCCCACCGTGGCACATACCAAGGATGACCGACTCCAAGTGGGCCGTCGTCTGATAGGTGGAGGAGAACTTGATTGTCTGTGGAAGAAAAAGTAAAGAGAAATACTAAAAACTACAATATTCCAACTTTGATTCAAGAATGTACGGGAGAAACAGAAGATGAAGAATCTGTAAGTATTTCTCGTTAACCAGATTTTAGAAAAAATATGAGTAACTAGAAAAAATAATTCAGGTTCTTCTCTAAATACAGGAAGTATTCCAGTTCCAAAACATACGTGCCTTCTGTTCGTTATCCTATTTGGCTTACTTGGAAACACAAGAAAGAAAACCTCGGGTTTATAAATGAATCAAACAAATAAGTCTCTTAAGTAATAATAATAACAAAAAAAGAATATGGTGCACAGAACATGGTTCACTTAAGGTGAACATTAAAACAATGACAATTTTACAAAATTCACAGCAATCACTCCAAAGCAATGCACACAGATCAGGAGGGAAAAAAACCCAAACAAACAGCTGGTTAGATAATACTAGCAGAGCCACATACAATGTTAGAGTAGCCAGGTGCAGTGGAAGGAATAAGGAGTGCAAGAGGTTAAAAAAAAAAAAAAAGTAGGAAGAGAAAGAAACAAATGGAAGGAGGCAGAAATACAGTGCTTACAGGAAGAGAGGAAAGGTGGAATTTGTCCTCTTACAGTTTCTGATCTGGTGAATGATGGTACGTGCGATTAGAGGAAATGCACATAGGAAAACAAACAACTATTATTTTAACACAGAGGGCAGGCAAATTATTTGGCTAGGAAATACACATTGGCTTCTACTGTCACTAATATCTGGGGCTGTAACACAAAGTCGATAGCACATAAGACTGTGGTCAGGAGGCCAGTTCTAGTGGCAAAAATACATTTAAACTGCAGTTATTTCACTCAGGGACCTCACGCCACTCCCAAATATTTGTAAGTTGTATATGAAGCCCTAGCATACACCCCGTTTATGATCCAAATACTTACGGCTCAGCATTGAGAAAGGAACACGAGAAACACTCTTGCTTCTGCAGTCTGGATTGTGAATGGTAAACAGAACTGCCCTTTCTGTTGACCCCAAAATGCAGCTTCAAAGGGGAAATATTCCAAGATGACAGACTATGGTATTTTGGTTTCTTTCTTGACTGTCACAGGGGAGACAATCAGGAGCTTCCTTTGAACTCAATTCCCCTGACATCGTTAAAATTAAATTTAGTATTGGACTACTGAAACGCATTATACGCCACTAAGAAATATCTTTTCTGGTTGTCAACTCCCAAGAACTGTAAGCGCCATCAGAAATTTAACCAACACGTCTTTTCGGTAAGTGCAAGGATGACTCTGTGCAGTTCACCTCCTTGGTCTCTCCAATACTCTAACTCACTGTACGTTAATATAATGTGTGCGTATAGAATATCAGAAAGCTAGACCGCCCAACCTTCCTTTCGTCATTTTGGCTTTATTTTCCAACAGATGGCATTGCCCAGCCGAACAGATGGGATGTCCAGGCCCCACTAGGGCTGGAGACTTCTTCATATCTTTCCAGTTAACTAAGCTCTTAAGTTTTGCAAGGAATTCATGTTCTCATTGCTACACAAACCCAGCACCCTGAAAATTTCTCAAAACTCTAAACTTTTGAAAGCTAAATTATAACTAAAATTTCTAACAACAAGATTTTTGACTTAAAACTAAAGCCTCATGAACTCCTCCTTCACTTAGGATGACTCCACCTCTGTGAAAGGCCTAGCTCAAGGCCAGTTCCTTAGGAAATACTCAAAGTAGAGCTTAAAGAAGACTTCAGGTCCAGATTTACAGTCTCTGCTGTGTTGTGCTAGTATGGCTACGTAGACTTACATTCCCCAGTGTCTTCCCTTGTCTGGCGCATATAAGATGCGGATAAATTATACTGCCCAAATTAGAAGATGACAACCTGTGTTTTCCATCAACCTCAGCTGCTAAATGTGTGGTGTGTCTTCAAAATACTACTGCAGTTCACATTTTGGCAGTTAACAGATGTCACCTTTCACACCAGTTTATACTAATACTCTGGGTTCTGAACAGCAGAGACCAAGGGCTTCAAGACTGTCAAATATGGCCGCTTGGGGAGCATCAAACCTCACAAGGCTTAGAATAAAATTTCAGTCTCAATTGTCTGTTCTTGCTGGTGGTTAAAACAAAACAAGAAAAAAAATAGGGAAAGGGGAAAAGAATAACTGACACAAATGACTAGAAAAAACAAACACAGCCAGACATGCTAAAACTCAGATCAATTCCAAAGCAGGGTGTCAGAAAACAACTCTGAAGAGTACTCACTCTGTGCAGATTTTGTTCTGTTTGTAAAACTTGTGTCTTGCTGCAAACAGCCGTGAAATATATTTGGCATTTTCAAGATCATCCTTTAAACACGAGAAAAAAAAATATGAAAAACACACCCAAACATATAAAAAGATCACTTGTTTTGTTATTCTTATCAAGAAGTAACATAGAAGCATTTTAAAAATCCAGTTGCAGTACTGACTGGTAAGGTCCATCACGTACAGAATCTGGCTGCCAAGAACACGTCTAGTGCCCTCAAGAGCATTCAAGGCGTTGAATTACTGAAACCCAGTGGCATGCCTCTGCATGCTGCCACTTCTCTGCTAAGTCACAGTAGGAAGGGAGGAGGGACAACAACAGCAAGAAAAAAGCCTCAAGCTTGCTGGTCCAATTTCTATACCGACCTTGGTTCAGGGAGATGTGGAGTGATTTTAAATAGCACAGAGGAGCACTGCAGCCCTCAGTTCCAGCACGCGCACGCGTGGTAGTTTATGCCCAGTTTCTACAACTGCTTATGCTGCTATATTTACGCCAGCAGGAAAGATAGTGTGACACTGTGGATGTTTCATCCAATAAGCGCTTCGGTTTTGTGCAGACTTCCCAGCACAGTGTATTTTAGGATACTTGGAAGAGAATACAAATATTGCTGGCTAAATGAACTTGAATTTCACGCTGTGTAAAGTAAAATGTGAACTTTTCAGGTGGGAGGACTTCTGATGAGTCAACCCCTTTGGGAAAGTGGAATTCTAAAGGTTTATTTTTTATATAAGCAGCTTTCTTGATAACACTGATTAGATCTTTTTCTTACTGTGTGAAAGAGCACATTCTCTTCTTTGTTGATCAACTCCAGAACAATTGAAGACTTGTTATGTGCTATATTCCCAATGTCATTCCACCTGTAGAGTGAAAAAATGCAGCAGAGTTTGCCAACACATACATTCAAACATTTCACAAACACATTAAGAATCCCTTAGTCAACATTTGTCTCATTTTATGTGAAAGCTTTTCAGTAGCTGTTTGGTGAAGAAACATGGTCTGGAAAAAAAGGAAGTCATGCTCTGTTTAAAGGAGAAACAGATATTCAGCTGTTAACTCAAAGCAGGAGAGTCAAAAGTTCTCTTTAAAAACACAAATTTGAAGACTCATAATAGAAGATACCTTGAAAATACATTAATGATAAACATTTTACTGAACTGTGGCCTATTTAAACTGATTGATTTTAGCCACATGTAACAGAATTATTCAGATGGGTATTTTTAATAGCATCATTCCTCTCCAAATGCTGTTTCCAACTTTCCTCCAGCGCCAATTCATCCCAAAGAAGGTTAAGTTGACAGCATGATTATGTAGGCTATGCATACCATGTTAATACTCTGGTTTTATGTTTGCAATCTGTTTTTTGTTTTGTTTTTTCCAAGTAATTGTCAGGTTACCCAAGATCAGAGTTATAATCTTCTTATAAATAGCTGACAGACATTTGCGTACATTGCATGCAATCCACGGGGATGGAAAGGGCTTGTTTGTTCTGTTTGCAGCATGCATTCCTCTTCATGTCATGGCAGGAGGCTTGAAGTGCATATTTCCAAAGAGTAAGGATCCCAGCACCAACTAGTATTTCTACATGTAAAGAAACTTCTCTCTTGTCACCTGGCACAGTTAAAGGATTATCTAACTCCTTCTCAAAATGAAATACGCAAAACATCAGCTAACGCTTTTGAAGATGACCACTTAAAGCTCTTTTAAGGCAAAAACTCCCAACATTCCACCTTAAGTCTGATACAAGCCTTAGCTAGTGACTAAAAGTTAGTGCACCTCAGAGCATAAATGTTCATATTCTAGTAGCAGGGACTGGCAAAAGTCCACTTCAAGTTAACACCAACCCCAAGAGAAATACCCACCAGTAGAGGAGCAAAGAAGAATGAGTGAAACCCTAGCCTCTCTAGGATCACGGAGATTTCTAGCAACACTTTCCTACAGAAGAAACTTTTTAAGAAGAAACAAAACCCACAAAAGCAAGTTAATGGAAAGGCTTAAGTGACTCTTAATAATCAAAATAAACAGCAGGACAAATAAACAAGTGACACAGCCAGGATTTTCAAAA
The DNA here is from genome assembly GCA_013396935.1 of Baryphthengus martii. Lineage (NCBI taxonomy): Eukaryota > Metazoa > Chordata > Aves > Coraciiformes > Momotidae > Baryphthengus > Baryphthengus martii. Next base: position 95,045 of record VWZK01017443.1, on the reverse strand, counting down.
TTACAGAATGAGAAAATTCAGCTTTTTATTTTAGTGGGGCACCTAAATATGACAACCAGATTTTCAGAAACGTTGAGCGCCTAGGCTGCCAACCTTGAGGTTTAACTGATTTGCATTCAGGAGCATCAAAGCAGCAGACATAAAGGCAAGAAAAGAGAAAGGATTAAAGCCTTGTAAGTAGAACAAGATACACGACAGACAACTACATCTTTCTTGCTGTAAAACCCATTCACAGACATCAGAAATTATCCTTTATCACATCTCTTACGGCCAAGAGGCCAATCCTCGAAACAGTGAGGTGACTACTCCTTAGTTAGAGGATTAGCACAATTGAGGTCACATATCTAAGTAAGGGACAAAAACCCCACACACGGAGCTCTGAAAAGAAACTCACTTTAAATACAGAACACCCTAGTTTTTACCTATAATTCACAGTTGTCCTTCCAATTCTGTTTTTTATGAAGATTCCCATGAAGAAAATACCAAGGTGTATGTCATTTCCATGATTATCCTGCAAATAAAAGGTAATACATTTAGTTTAATAAAGAAACTGGCCAACAGATACACATGAGCACACACTGAATGACCAAAGAGAAGCTCTTCTTTGGGATGCGCGCAGGACTACCCATTGACTAACCTATATTTTGCTGCTCGGTCGGGCTCAGATTTTCAGTATTTCAAAGCAGTTAGCACCTAACTGGATTCATCCTGTTGATTAGTAAGACAAAAGCAACACGCACACCACAAACTGGCATTCACTGTGTAATATCCCACATTCCTTATCCTTGTGATTAGAGCTCTCTCGAGCCCGTACGACTACCGAAAGCAATAGTCCCCTTTCACATTCACGGTATTCCTCCAGTCACCTGTTAAAACATGTAGAGATTTCAGAAAAACCACACCTGGAGATGGAATCCCTCTCAGAAGCTACACGCTTCATACTTCTTCCGTCAAATACTCCGTGTAGAAGTTCACAGCATGTCACCCTAAAAAGTACTTGTATCTCTACACAGATACATCCTCCTTTACGCTTCAATGATTGCATTAAAGAGTCATCTGCATGCACCACATAATGGCCACTCTTCTTGCATTGTTTTTCAGAAGTTCTACTGATTTTGTGCCTACTCACGTCTCCTTGTGGGCTCCTGTTCCATTTTGCAATCACATTTCTTATAAATACTACTTTTTTTTTTTCTTTCTACAAAAGCTTAATACTGTTGATAAAGAGGTTTTTCTACATTTATCAACAAAACTAGCTCCCACCCAGCTGCACATATAGTTATCAATTCACACTTTCAAGTGGTAAATAAAAAAATAAATAAATAAAAAAAATCACACTATCACAAAGGGTGCGGTTAAAAAGAACTGAGAAAAGAGAACTACATGAGAAGTTAATGCACTACACTTGAGAAAATTCTAGAAATCACCAGGTGTCCCTGCATTTTAGTAGATCAGATTAGAGGTGTCCTCCTGGCCTTGCTGTACTTGACCCCCAGAAGGCAACAATGGAATATCTGCACCTGTTTCTAAGTGTCAGGCCTTTTGCAAACAAACGATGGATGCCAATTTTCAAGCCCCAGCCCATGGACGGATCCTCAGTGCTGCATATGCCACCATTCCTCCACATATACAGTCAGCAGAGGTCCTATGGCTGACAGTCTTCAGTTTAGTCTGATCAGAAGACTACGCATTCCTCTGCATCGTCCCAGACGCAGTGTTAGAAGGCAAAGAGATAGGGCAAATGTATGTATTTGTACAAATATAAATATACAGGTGTGCACGCGTATACACACAAAAATTTATTTCTAATAGCATTTTCTGACAGGAACAAAAGAGAAATCTTTCCTTTTCCCCTTTGAATGCAGTCCTGTTTGTGTGTAAGGCCAGCACGCTGCTCTTTGAGACAAGGGTAACACCTTCCTGCAATTTTGCAGAGCATCCAGCCCACTGCTCATACTTTTCTTACTGACGTGCAATACTATCTCATGACAATTCCAGTACAGAAATCCTTTGCAGCAGCATGCAGCACTAATCCAAATTAATTTCAGGAAAACATTGATTTCATTCATTGGCCATAAACATTCCATAACTTTTGTTGCTGGGTAGAAGGATTTTTAGCCACTCAACTCCTTCCCTTCAGGTCAACTTTGAGATTGGCCAAAAGGTCAGTTCAGCAGAAAAGTGGGGCTTTTTTTGGTGTGGGGTTTTGTTTTGTTTTAAATTCCAAGTCATCTTTAACTAGTATAAAAATTGCTAACAGTCCCCCACCTACAGCAGCTGGGTTGGTTAGCGAAGAGAAATGGGGCACGTCGACAACAGCAGTTTTGAGTTTCTCAGCATAACTTTATCACGGTGGCACGTGCTCCATAAGGCCAGGTAGATCATCCGTGGCAGAAAGGGGCTTCCAGCAAAGGGAAAGTGACCACAAATGTATAATAAACCTTGAAACCCTGCCTCAAGTTTTAAATGTGTGGAGGACCTGTGCACACATTTAAGAAACGGCAAAGCTAATGGTTGGTAAACAGCAACTTAGAAAGACATGAAAAGGTCTCATCTTCTTATCCTGTTAAGGAAGACCAGAGCTGATGTTCATCTGCCCCAGCCACTCTCTCTGACAACACTCAAAAAAAAGCAAGGAGCACTTCTGCTTCCCAAGCGAGCAGGCCCTAGCACACAGCAGCCTCTCCTGTGAAAATGATTTTGGTGGAAGAGAAGTAACAGCAAAACAAGTCCTGTCTCTTTTGGACAAGCATGACTTGCATGCGTTTCAAAGGTGGTTGCAGACTTCTGCATTGTTTGATTCAGAGATTCTTTTGTAAGATACACAAACATACCTTCACAGGGAAAGTTTCCTGACCAAACCCATCCAGGCGTTCCACTTCATTGATGTACATTAGCTCAGCCTCTGCTGCTGTAATGCCACTGCAATGGGAGCAACAAAAGGCAGCAAATGGTTCAATATCATACGCACACAAAAAAAACACTAGTGAAAAATGGGAGGTTCACAAACCACTTCAGAAGACACTTTGGAGGTGCTGCCTAGAAATGCACAACGCAAAACTAACTGTCAACAATAGGTTTGTAATCAGGAAGAGAAGGAATTTTACCAAATGTGGCTAAGGTAAGGTACAAAGTACAGTTCAAAATACAAGAACAAACTGAACGGATCATATTACTGTTCCTTCTGCACACATCAAATGTTTTCCAGGCTTTATTTAAACATCAGGCCATTGCATTTTCCAGGCTTTATTAAAACATCAGGCCATTGCATTAGGCTGTGTCTACATTTGGATGGCCAATTTGAGCCATATGGCTCCTAATTTGCATAAATAGTATACAAATCCACTGAAGTTTCTCAAAAGGACTCAAAAGGCAAAACCTACATTTTCAAGTCGGCTGTTGAAAAATACAGGCACTAAATCCAAATGTTGAGCAGATTCTCTTTCATAATAGAGAACAAACCAGCTGAAAACTTTTACACACGTCTACACACGCTCCTGTCACAGTTCAGGAATTCAGGCAGAATTCAGTTCTCAAAAGCAGGTCAGAATGGATTGCAGGTTGCTCCAACAGAAGGCCATTATTAATGTTTCTCCTCTTTGCTCCTCCTTACCACAGCTTACAAAGAGAAAATACAGGAGCAAGACAAGTACTTGGGAGAAGGAGGGAAAGAAAGGAGTGGAATGTGATCTACCTGCTGAAGTGAGGGGAAGTATTTGTTCTTTGTGTTGCAGAAATAGCACTAAAGAGCACAGCAGGGGAGGGAAATCTTTCCTTTCAAGTCTATGAGTTAACCAAGATCACACAAGCTGCTCCTGGCAGAGGGAGCACAACAGAACCAGGCCTGTTCCCGGCTGGCTCGGAAGCTAACCCTTTGGTTGCATCAAAGGCCCAAGCTTGCATTGAAACTCAGACTGAGAATTGCCTTAGACTCTGAGATTGGCATTTTTCCTTTTACAATAACTTTCTGTCATATGATGGGAAGTGCTGCACAAAAATATTCCTACTGCATTTAATTTAATAATGCTTTAAATGCAAGTTCACAGTGTAACACAAAAGATTACTTCCAAGAATGTACAGGCACTGCCATTTTCCTAAGAACAGCACTCTAGAGGTTTGAATACTTACACCACCAAAACACCTAGATAATACAAAAGAAGTCTTCTTACTAAGAAGGTATCGGTACTGAAGCACTAATACATACACTCCTAGTTCATTAGCTAGTAACATCATATTGTATCTTTTCCACACACAACGAGGCTTAAAATCCAACTCCTGTTATTTTCATTTCCATTACATTGAGAGTGTGGGCTCCCCTCTCACTCTTGAATGAGAGAAAACCCTTGGACAGACCTTCGGACCACTCCTGATCAAGTCACAGGGTGTCCTGGTTTGAGTTAGAACAGAACAATTCTGTTCAGTGATTTTTACTTTCCAGCTCAGTTCCTTTAACTAACTGCACTTTCTGAAGTTAGCAGCCTGTTTTCACAGGCAGTGGCTGCTTCTGGCAGCGATAACACCCCATGTTTAGAGTTAGTACCAGGGACTGGTGCGCAGACCAAGGCCACCGCTGGATCCTGTGCACCGCGTTGCGGGGTGCAGAAAGTAAAAAGCCACACCTGCAGGGAGGAGCGGACAGATGGGTGCCCTTAAACTGATCCATGAGGTATTCCATCCCATAGATGCCATATGTGGCTGCTGGGGGCCTTTGCTCGGTTGCTCTGGGCTTGGGGGCTCTTGCTCTGGGCCCTTGCTCGGATTCTTCCCTGTTCTTTAACAAGTGAAATACAAGGAGGACTCTGTCCTTTCTGCCTGCGATCCCGATCAAAGTGTTCCGGAATCCAGTACTGGAATCCAGCTCCTGAACAAGGTTCCCGTCTGCTGATGGGCCCTGTCTGGGACCTTCCCAGTGCCTGCTTCACAACATGACGGTGACGTACTTGCCATCAGGAGGTTTGGGTTCGATACTGGTCTTGTATATATTTGTATATAGCCCATTTTATTCTTATTATTTTCCTTTTCATTAAAGTTGTTCTAGTTTCCTTTTCCAGTCGATAAGTCTCTCTCCCTTACTCCTTTTCTCTTCCCCTTTGGGGAGGGAGGGGGATTAACAGAGAGCATCTGTTAGAGGTTTTAGGGCTGCCCTGACCCTAAACCGCAACACAGGGTCTCTCGCTATTGGGAGTTAAATGAAATTAAGAAAAGCAAGTCTCCTACGTAGCCCAAGCAGTGTTACATATGCTCATTAAATCTTATGGTGTGAATGCTCATTTATTTGGGATTAAGTTCCTTGGCCATTTTGCGTTCACATGAGGCAGATAGTCTTTTGTAATAGAGTAATTAAAAACCCAGCAAGACGTAGTATAACAGTAAGGCAAAAACAGGCTAGTTCACCCCTGCCAGAAAAGCATAGGGAGGAAGGGAAGTACTAAGAGGAAGATGACAAAGAAAAATAAATAAACATCTGAACCTTAACATGCGAAGCTCACCTGTGAGTTCGGTGCTCCTGAGCAACCTTCTGAGTCAGCTCCTCCAAGACAGCTTCATCCTGGGTCCAGTCCTGTAAGAATATGAAGTAACATTGAAAACTAGCCATCCAAAGAGAGACATGACAAAATGCAGGACGGGAATTATGCCAGAAGATGTTTTGGGATTGTTTCCTGTTAACATTCTTCCAGGTAGTTACAGAGAGATAGCCTATCATCAACTGCATTGAAAATACGGAGCTGAAAATGTGCAAGAAGAACATGAGCATTTGTTGGGGTTTTTTTATTGAGAGAGAGTAAAAGGATACCGTTAAAAATAGGGGTAAGGTGCTTATTATTCCAAAACAGAGAACAAAACAGTGTGGATCTTTTGCTGGATAAGGACCACACAAGTCTTTGAGAAACACTTAGAAGTCTACAAATTAATTTAAACTTTTAAAACAGCCCAAAATAATGCACAGATCATGGAAAATTATCTGTTCTGCAACCTAGGTACTCCCCCATGTTAAAAGAGATGGAAAATTTTGCTACTTCTTCAAATGTGCAATACAATGTGCTTCATGCTTGCACATATTTCCGAGCAGAAATTTTTATCTTCTCCAAATTTAATAATGTGCTGTAGAAACAATTCTGAAATAATTTGGAACAAGTTAATAAAGGAAGTCTGCTCATAAAGTCAAGGCAAAAAAAAAAATAAATAAAAGGAAGCTGAAAATCTTTCTTGCAAACCCCCAAAGTTCTTAATTTTATTTTAAAAAGCCTTAAGGCTGCATGTAATGTACTTAAATATACTGCCTGTTTCTTGCTCAATGTGGCCCTCCCTCTGATATTTGTTTCTGCCACAAAAAAATGTGAAAGTGGTAGCGTGCTAATGAAAAATGGCATGGTACATGCCTATGCACAGCTACACACCTGTGGGGTGTACTGTGTACATAACTTTGTTCTTTTCTCTGCTGAAGAAATGCCATTTGACACACATTGTAGCCTCACAAGATCAAACAGTACAAATGTAGCTGCCCCTCCCTCATCCACCAGCTCACTTCACTAATGAATTTATAGCAGCGTTCTGTTGGAGGCTCTTTCTATGCCCAAGATTCACTCAAATCCTCCTACTTGCTTCAGGACTAGTTTATATCTGCAGCACTTGGCAACTGTGTCACAGAACTTGCAGTGAAGTATTTACTATTACGTTATCCAATCCTCCCCAGAAGAGCAACGGCAAGTAGTTAAAGAAATGTCTGGAGAAACAGTTGATTTAAGAGTAGGCTTCTGAAGACTGTAGGAAGCAGACACTTTGCTGATCTTGTTAAATGTAGCAATAGCAGCATGGATGAAAGGCTAGATACCACAGAGTGAGCACATGTAGAAAACAGAAGAGAGCCAACCACACCACCAGTAGGGAGCTGACTCGATAATGGTGGTTCTAGGATATGGGCCCAAAAAGTGAACTGCTGAGTCACATAGAAATCAACCACTTTGAAAGCCCATCTAGAGGCCTAAACTCTCCCCTAATTTTTTTCTGAATAGAGAAATAATATCAGTGTACTGAAAGAACTTTGCATAAGTTCTGCAGTTTACAAAGTGACAGTTCAACACTACAGTTCTCTGCCTATATTTGCAGCCGTCTTATTTCCTACTTAGGTTATCGTACATGACTTCATAAGCCATCAGCTATACACAAGATCACCAATTACTCAGCAACAGAAAAAGGCAGCTTACCAAAGAAACCCTGCTCCACTAGTCAGGCTAAAAGAAGTTGCTTAGTGAAGGAGCAATAACAAAGCCACATTCTAGGTATACAAGGCATATTCAGATCTCCACTAATTCATTTATTACGCTTCTTTCTGATGACTCTTTTCTTCAGGTGTTACTGAACTCTTGTCTACCAGGTCAAAATTGCACTTCCACCTTTTTGGACTTGAGAATGGACTATCCACTACAGTTCCTGTACAAAGAATGCCAGTAAACGGGATGAAATGCTTCTGGAAGTGCCTTTTTCAAGCCTTCAAATTACAGTGAGATGAATCATTCTCCCTCTACCACTCCACTAATTGCAGAGGAAAACCAGATGCCTTAACTTCTAGGCAGCTACACTCAGGGCACGGGAACCCCACCCCACTTCCAATTTATTTTTTTTTTTTCCCCAGTTAGAAAGAATTCCATGATCTTTTACACTCAAGACTCAGACTGATGGGACTTGTTCATCTAGGATAAAGCCAGTCTTAATCTCAGTAGGCTGGTTTGTTTGTTTTTTTTCTCCTCTGGTCCATCCTCCCAGAGAGGCTCAATGTCATGGATTGCAAGTACTTGGTACTTGTCACCAGAGTTTCTAACACCCTTAGTGCTGTAAAACATTTCCCTCAGTATTCAAGTTTACATTGCTAGTTCTCAATGTAAACTTAAAGCAAATTTACATCATAGTGCCTAGAGAACATTTTGAAAAGACCCAATCCATGTGTCATTTCAGTCTAATACTCAGTTGGTGCAAATTTTACATTCTCTCATCATGAGGCTGCGTGATCTGTCCTGTGACATAAAATTTACTACATCAGCAGCCCTCACATCCTCTTGTTATGCCACGTTACTAATACTAGAGTAGTGCTAATATACACTTTTTTTTTTAAAATAGCTGCAAATTCTTTTTGGATTTAAAGCAGTCCTTTTCTTTTGCTGACACCTATTTCTAGTAGAGGCTCAATATGAACTGAAAAAGGGATAAATTTCCACAGCGTATATTAATTCAGATACAATCAAGTCCATTGCACGTTTTGAGGAGCAAAGTTTATTTCCACTATTAATAGTTCAACACTGGTGCTTTTAGTTTGTTATCAACAAGGCCATCTCTGAGGCATAGAGAAATTATTCATGAAAGACCACAAAAGAGGGGGATATGAAACTCACCATAGGAAACAAGACATACTCTCGAAGGAAGTCATGAGATTCAAACTGATTATAGTCTCCAAAATCCGCTGAGGAAAAAAACAACACAATTACTCATTTTAGCACTTTCCAAACATGTTAAGACCACACATTCAATCTTTGCACAGATGCTTAATTTCAAGTGGGCGAGTTCTCTCTCAAGCCACAACCCAGCACAAAGATTCCTGCTTGTACTTCAGTTTTTCATATGGAGGTCTGAAAATAATCGTGTTTTTATTAGAGTTTAAATAACAGTCAATAAGTAATTTTTCTCTTTTGATCCCTAATATTATGACCATTTGTAATGCTTAATCATCAGAAGTGCAAGAGTGTCTTTTTCTGTAGCTCTCATGAACAAATACCACCATCTAAAAAGGCAGGGATTGCTCAGGCTCTTTGAAAAATGATGCACACTTTTGCTTTTTCAACATTTCCAACCCTGTCCCGGGGTTAAAAAAAACCAAACAAAACAAACCACAAAAAAAGTCCCCTACTTCTGCCACAATTCTACAGAATTGTACAAAAGATGCTTAATTTTACATTCGAGGAGGTTAAAATCCAATAGGCAACTCTATTAAAAAAAAGTCAAAAACCAACATGGTTTGAGGCAGGAGGCAAAGGTCTTAACTCTTCTGCAGCCAACACAACAGTATGGGCACCGTGCCAGTTTAACTGACTGGCCCACACCTTTCTACTTGTTTTTCTACTACTTCTACGTGTCTTTAAGAGGTACTCATCTCCATGCTCACACTCACTCATATGTTGGGCTGAGGATTCTTTTCTAAACGGCCTTGAAACCATGGAGTTTTGAAAATGCTTCCTAAAGGCTAAACTACCTTAAAAAAATACAAAACAAAGCCTATATTTATCAGTTAAATACACAACAGCTCATATCAAAAGAATATCTTGCCAGGAGGTTTTTATTTTACATTAATTGAACTGGATCAAACGCCATCTACAAGCTTCTCGTATTATAGAAGCTGGAAATCCCCACCATAAATCATATTATCTAAACATTCTTTCAAAGCTTCTAGACAATTTCACGTATTGCAGGATGCCAAAAATGCAGTTTCATTTTGTTTTCACCTCAGAGTTATGTTTTAACGTAAACAGAGAGAAATCAAAATGGACATGAAACAGAGTCTGTAAGTTTAAAAGAAGTAAGTATTTCAAACATCTTTAGTTGCATCACGTGAAAAGGACAAAGGGAGTAACACAAGGTCAGGAATAAAACAACACAAGATTAGGTGCAGTATTCTGATGCTTTGGTCTTTGAAAAATAAGAGATTATGTAGAAAATTCAGAACAAAAGGGATAACTTCAAACTGAATACAAAGACTGACTCTCTCTCAAAATTAGCAAGAAGTTCCAAAAACACACAGCCAGTGAAATATATTCAGTATCTGTTTAGCCATAACTTACACACTGAAAGAAAAGCTTCATATCCTTCAATTTCAAGATTCAGAGTGGAATCTTATACATATATTTTCCTTTATTAATACACCATTTCAAGATTTGACAGGAAACCTTTTTCTTGAATTTTTAACCAAGAAATAAGATACTAAACTGGAATTTCTAGTGCCCTAAAAAAGATCATATCAGTATTAATCTCTATCGAGCCTTTAATTTTCAAGACCAGGATCTCCATGCTTGCTATTTATGTATATACTTTCCCCTTCCCTCACATCAGAGGACATACCCAGAGCATGGTTGTTGTAACTCTAGCTGAGGTTCTCATAGTCAGTCATGGAACATAAAAGTACAGGACTGAAAGAACTGAAACACAAAGTACAAGGCTTCCTCCTCTGCCCATATAAATCACTCGATCCCACTGTTATTGATGTCCTTAGGAGGCTCCGAATGAAAATCACATAGTAAGAAGTAGTTTATTATTAATTTATAAGTCACATAATTATGATCATGTGTTCTTTCATACTTCAGATAGCACTATAGAGCAAAATGAGTTTTTAATTAAAGGTAAAATTAAAGCTGCTGCTGTGCTCTTTGATGCAATTGCATTTCGAACCAGAGAACACGAAGCAAATTCATTACTGCAAAGTACTCCGTGGTTGGGGTTGGAAGATCTGGAGTTTTGTTCAGGTTCACTTACATGGATTTTAAAATAGGAAAGATGAACACTGTGATGTGGTCCATCATTCCCTCCTCCCTGAGGGTGCGACTGTTTCATCAACGGCGGTCCACCTATGCACTTTTAAATCAATAGAAAACCCAGCTGTTGTGAGTAGGAGTCGTAAGAGGCCTTATTTAGTGCCCAGTCAACACACAGAACAAACCAAAAAGCCAGTGGTGTAAAAGGGCTACCAGGTCACCTCATCTTACCTTGCACTGCCAAACCAGCTAATCGAATTCCCTGCTCCAATGAAGAGAGTAATCGGCCATCAAGAACATCCTTTTTCACTTGTAGGTAATACTGATACCTACAAACAAACAAACAAAAAAAAAAAAAGGCACAAATTATAACATCTATACGTCTCACAAATCGTAACATGTATACGTCCGTACGTTTTCCACAGACAAAAAAGACTGTTGAAAGCAAGAAAAACTCGTCACAAACAGGAAGAGGCCAGGCTGTTAACCAGTGGTCTGTAACTGGCTTCAGATGACTTCACATTACTAAAACAAATCAATATGATCCCTACGTGTGCATTGCTTCCAGGCAAGTGAAAAGGAAAATAAGAAGTTCTAATTTGTGTTCCCTTGATCACGTAGAAGAGGGACATCTGCTGGGCTTACCTCCTCCATAAATTTTGTGGAGGTTACTAAAGACCATGCAATCACCAATACAAAAAAAGGCTGTTTCCTATTTCTTCTATTCTTTTTGCTCCAATGTCACCATTTTGATAAAAGCAGCAGAATTTTAGGTATATCCTTTGGCCTACTGACATAGCTTGAATTATGACCCACACGAAAGTTTTTTAAATTGCCATCTCTTATCTGTAAGGATGGCTTAGACACACAAAGCAGCAAAACCAGCTTCTAGTATCCCGCACTTGCCGATACGCAGTAACTAATCACGAGATGAACAATGTTGGTTTTAACCACAGCAACAGAACTCACACATTTCACCTGACATTTGCAAGAAGCTTTCCACAAAAAAAGCTTCACAAGATACCGTCCCCATCCATGGATGGAGGGAGATCCATGGCAGAGTTGGCCAAAGCAGCAGGGATACGTACCAGTCCCTTCAGCACATCAGGTTAAAGTCCAGTGGAGACAGCTTGGTTATACAGTTGAGTTACAGTGACATAATGTTCTCATGTCCACCAGCTTAAACTTTTGGTGCAGATAACGTATCCTGTACCAATTGAGATGAAACATAGTTCCTCCTCATCGGGTCTGAGCTCAAAGGTAGAGGAACTGTACCCAGTGTAGCCACAGTCCATGTGCTCACTCAGTCTCATGCACCCAGCCCCTCGGCCTGTTGATAGGAATTGATGTGTCTGGGTGACCCAAGCCAGGAAAGCCCAAAACTCAACAAAAGCGTTTCTCAGGCAGTGATCAGACACACCAGTTTGGCTGAAGCTGAACCAGGCTATGGGGTTGCTCCTCCCTCCCCCAACACAATGGGCATGTGTTTAAAATAAGCCGTTATTTTTTAAATCCACGTCGAGATAAACTGGGCTAGAAAGAAACAGCGCAGAAGTGCACCAGCCGCTCTCGGAGACTGCAACCTCTGCAAGGCAGACAGCAAAGAGAGGTCGTAAAAACTGGGGTGAGTGAAATAACTGGATATGTCTGCACCCAGCACACCACACCCAACCTAATATTGGAACCTCTGGGAATTGCAAAGAAACCGTTCTCGTCTTGGTTTAGAGTTTAAGTCACCTTCCCCGTCCCAAGGGGAAAGAAGCAGCACTGTAACATCACTCATGTTGCAGGGACCGCACTGCCTTAACTTTACTCACAGATCTTACCATTTAATTCTGTGTGGAGGCGTTGGAAAACACCTACAAGCTTCAAAACCAGCATAACCCAAGCCATGCTTCAGGGGTTATTAATCAAATGCAGGATTTTACATTATTCTTCAGTTAACTCTTCCATCAGCAATGTGAGATGCAGTAACTTGCCACTAGACAGCACCAATGCTCTGACCAGCTCGGCACACTGAAGGCAGCAGGATGATTTAGAAGCTACACGCAACTGCAGGGCAGAGAAATCCTCTCGGGAAAGGCCTCTGCACATATACTTCACATCTGCAAAGTTCCTTTTGGAGTTCACAGTTTTTACCTGCACTTAAAAGGTAATTATTGGGCTACCGTGTTGTAGGTTTTCTCTCCCCCTCTCTCCCTTCCAAAAGGCAGACAAACATTTTCTAACAGGAAAACTACAATCTCATCTAAAATGCTTAGATTTGGCTCTCACACAACCTAATGAAGACTAAAACTTCAGAAGATTTTGAAGTTTGACTGAAAGGGGCAGTGTAAGAAGTACATGGCTTCTCAGCTGGAGCCCTGTACTTCAGCCGCAAGTTTCACACTTTTTAGGTCAAAGAGATGAACGAACTTGTTTCTACTCCTTTGCAATGACTAAATCCCAATTCTGAAAATATGTACACTTTCATATGAGCTTGGCATAAGCTGCTTTATTCAGTATGCAGGTGAGCAAGGAACAGTGATGTGGAGTTTTATTTGCAATTTTATTTGCCAATACTTGAGAAAAATTGTCTTAAGACAGCAGTCAGCACCCACTTTAGGAGAAAGACACCTGTCTACATGTATTTCCACCCTGACTGTCAGAAACAGGCCACATTTAAAAATCTTAATAGGAACATTTTACAGTATTATGATACAGCATTGCATTTACTAACTTTAGGATTTATTATATATTGTAGATTGACATGTAGGAGGAGCTCAAAAGCCATATATGATTAGTGCTCTGCCATTAACTAGTATATTCATCAGGAAAAACCTCATGGAAAAAGTTGTCACCTTTCGCAGGCAAACGCGCTGAAAAGCAATCACCTGCTACGGCTCTCACACCTTTTTCAAAGGAAGTGACAAAATAAACTCAAGAAGATTGAGGCAGAAACCCATGGTTTGTACCAGCTTAATCTTTACCCTTGGACGGGCAGTGACAAGGCTCACCCACCTAAGGTGTCCCCCGACATCTCCTTTCCTTGTGGCCACATACGGTGGGAACCGGGACATCTCCTTTTACAGGGCACTAACTGGAGTTGCTAATTCCACTGCCAAGGAAGAGGAGGAGCACACTGTGGAGGAAGCTCTGCTAGAAGGCTCTAATAGCTGTACCAGCCACAGATTCATGGCTCAGCTGAGCTGCAAAACTGTGGTCAGGCGCTCTGCCCAGACAACGGAGAGGAGAAATTGGCTCATATTCTGTCAAGGATTTGAAGCTACTCCATCTGAAATTATGTGCAATGCTGTTATTATGTCACTATGCCAGCTGAGACTACTCTTTGTTCGCTTGGATTGCAAAAGCAGATCTGTAATTTGAGGGAAATCAAACATTTTAAAAATGATTCGGCTCTAGATTCACTGAGGAAAGCTGTTCTAGAACAGCAGATAGAAATAGGCATTTCATAAGCCTCCTATTAAGTGGTTTAGATGGGAAAGCATATGGAAACTGAACAAAAGAGAAGTTTGCAACCTGTACCCCCAAATAAAAAGGCAAGAAATTCAAAATTAAGGCTTACAAAGCTTTAATCATTGAGCCATTCTGGCATACTAGGAGCGTGCAGCGTAATAAAGGCACTACTATAGCCAAGTGAGCTGAGAGCTGAAATCTCTCACCTTCGTTGCTCATTTTGGGTTAAATATTTTTAGCAGAGCCGTTGTGTATTCAATATAATAAAGGCTACTGCAGTTTGCCAGCCTGTAGCTAATTCCAAGGGGAATGGGAGTGGACAACAAGTCTGAACAAAGCCATAATTATAAGGATATCTTTTCCCACAACTCTATTTAGCCAACACAGAAAAAAAAAAAAAAAGAAAAGTATATTTGCATCTATTGGCATCAAAAAGCACACTTTTTCTAAAGTAAATAAGCTGTAACTGGACAACTATGAAACATCTCAACTCCAGAATCCACACCTGCATTTTAACAATCCATACTACATCAGAGGGAAGAAACCCAGCCCAAATAGTATTAGTAAGCAGGAGATAAGGGTACTGGTTTAAAATCTAATTGCAACACCCAGATCGGACTCGGCTCCAGCTGTGTAAATGTAGAGAAACTCCATTTGCCCATATAATTCTGCATAGACCTCCCAAGATCAGGATCCATGTTTGCTCTCCTATCACTTCAAAAAAAAGAACGTGGGTGTTTGTATAGCCTCACTGAACTCATTGTATCCTTCCATCACCACCATTTATCTGATGTATAACCTCTGTTGCTGTTTATATATGTAGAAAATAGCTCAATTTACGTTACTGATTTCTGTTCTCCTCAACAATCAATGTTTCAGATACCACAAGCCACACAGAACCTGGTCTGATCAACACTGGAAGTGAGATCTTTGTAGAGAAATTAAAGGATGGTTCAAGACGGGTTAGTTTTGCAGAGTAATTGCTCCAGTGCACTGCATCTTCAAAATGTTCCTAACTAGTGACTTCCACAGAGAACCAACAGACAAATACTTCATCAATAATTACTCAGTATCATCAGACCCAGTAGCCTCGCTAATCAAGCAGCATCCAACTCTACCACGAAATGTAAAAGAACAGAACAAGAAACGAGAGTTATTGCCTGAGAGATTTACAATCTAAACATATATTTCATACACATACATAGATCCGTATTTTTATACAAAAAGGTGACATGATCAAAATAATAAGGATTAATAGCGCTGGAATGCTATACTGTGATCAGTCTGGATTTTTGATCTTTTTCCCTGGTTTTACTGTCCTTCTCTGTACATCAGGGACAGGAAGAGTTTGGAATACACACATTATCTCCAGAGCAGCAGGAAATATTTTTTAAAAACTTTTTTATTATTAATCACTTAGTGTGTCTTTCTGGAAATGTCAAGCCCATTTGAATAAATACATTACAGTTCCAATACCAATAAATATTTACCTTGAGTGTATTTGAAAACGCACAGAGCACTACAAAACATGTTACCCAAGAGGTACAATTCCTTTAAAATTATATCAAATGATGCAATTACTGGCACGACTCATTTTTTTTATAACTCATTAGGTACCTTTTTGTCATCAAGCCTATCTATTGGATAACTGCATCGCTATGTAGTTTAATTTCTTCTCTGGAGGAAAAGAGAATTGCTTTACTATTTCGTATCTCCAAAATAAGACGTCTTGAAGACTCAAAGGAGAAGCAGATTGGCCCATCAGTGGTTTAGCTCAAGACCTTCAGCTCTTTTCCAACTTAGAAAAAAAAGGCGATCAGAGTACAGTATGATCTTCTAAAATTAGGAACACAACAGAAGTCTCATTGAATCACAACAACAGTCCAACTCAGCTCATTTGCATTTATCTTAGTATGGTAATATACTTCTAAGCAGAGGTGCTGCAACGTACACTTATGCAATAATCTGCCCACAGGGGAAGCAGTTTCTCCAGCGCAGAGAATCATTTACTGAAATCATTTTAAGCATTAGCTTTGATATTGATGTGTCTACTGTTCATCTCACACCTTAAAATCTGCCATGATCTTGACTTTGATACTATTTAGCAGCAGGATTCCATAGGTATTTATATGCTACATTCTAAAGATAAATCCATTTTTTATTTTAAACACAGGATTTTTCATATTTTTTCAGCCTTTGAGTTAGATGAGTCAATGACTCGGCTACTCAATGGGCAAAGGAATTAACTGATAACGACCAAAAGGTTATTTTTATTCTTTACATATTTGAGACTATCATAATAATATTTAAGTCTTACTGGTTCCTTTTCTGAGTGAAACACGCTGCAAGTAGTACCAGGGCTCATTTGAGGCACATGGTCGGTGAAGTCACTTGTGTAAACTTGGGCAGGAAACCACGGCAGATTTGGGAGATCTCGATTTTGTTCCCAAGTCTCAATCCAGAGTACTACTTACTGGATGCTGCTTATTTCATATGCATCACTCAATACACTGCAACAAAACGGACTGCAAACTTGGACTGGATTTTATATGGCAAGAAAGAAAGGTAGGCAGGCAAGACCGGACTTTTCAGACACAACATGCAGTATATTGGCAAAGACAGCGTTAGGATTTCTGGTTTTGAGCATGCTGAAACACATCTTAGATGCAAGGATTCAATCAGCACATCTTAATCTGAAGGCACTTGAAAAGAAAAGAGGAACATACATTGATGACGTCATTGTCAGTAACGCGGTGCTAAGGCCTTCTCTCTGCCATTGTGAAAACTTAGATAGCGTTGATAAACAGAACATCTCCAGCTAGCTCCTCTGGAATTTCATCAACTTCTCTCCTGATGAAAGCCTGATGTTTTGCAGTACTAGACAATAGCCATTTATCTGGGATTTGTGGTAGAATATAAAAAGCAACGGCTATGCTTCCGCTACTAAAGGGTAATATTTTTGGAAGGGTATCATTGAGATCAAGTCTACCACACCCTGTCACAGACCTTCGGAAAGATCAGAAGACTTGCCAGAAATAAAAAACACAAGGGAAGGACTCGAAAGAGCCTTTGTAACAAATGCAAATTTCTTCAGAAGCTCAAACTGTCAACGCCAATCGTAACAACACAGTCCCAAGAGTTTCTAAGGTAGGAACTCCTTGATCATAGCAACCTTAAAAGACAAGTCAAGGTTAGATTTAGGTAACTGAGAAATAAGGTTGTTCAAAAGCAGCATCCAACTGTCTACATCCTGGTTTCCTCCACCATCTGGATGGAAAACATGACTGAAACTAAAAATAAAATAAATGCAATACATGGAAATATCTGTGTCACCCCTTTCCCCTTCCTAATGAGACAGAACAATGCTGGGTTAGCATCATTTTCACACGTAGGCCTGAAAAAGGACAGATCAAAACACAGCTCATATCACCTACTTCCATATGGCTCAATCTCTCTCTTTAAAAGCAATAGTTTATAGCCAACGGGGAGAAAAGGGGATTTGGCTAAACCAAGCTTATTTCACAAGGACAGTCACTTTCCATTTGTTTTGATAGGCAACTTGTGAGTGTAAGGACAAATAATACACAGCCTCACTGGCCGGCTTGCTTTATGAGCTGCAGCGAGACACACATTGAAAAGTAAGCTATCAAATCGGACCACTGAGGTTTCTACTAAAGGCCAATATTTTCCAAAGGTTAAGCTCCAGCTAGAGAGTCACCTCCTTAGATAAGGATACAAACCTTTCCACACCTAAAACAGTCTGCTCAGAGTTTTGCACTGCACAGTTGTTGTTCGCTGCCTCTACCTCATCAGTTTACTACTGGAAGATTTTTTTGTTTGCAAGTATTCCCTGAAAGTCAAGTCTATTAACACTTCAGATCTCCAGCTCCACCAGTTCTTTCCATAGCTGGTGGAAGATTTCAAATGTAAATGTAAAATTGCTATTTTACTAAAATTTACTAAAATTGCTATTTTAGTAGCAATAAGCTTTTCGGGCGTGAATCGTCAATTTTCTGGAGCAAAAAGAAAAAAGAACACACGTATTGCCAACAGACACAAGACTGTTTAGGAAGGTAACAAACACTTTATAACCTCTCACATATAAGCAGCTGCTTCCAGTATAGCCTGGTATCAAAGCGCTGCGGCTCTTTGGTGTCCAGTGTTAAAGGGAGAGCTAGTGAAACCCTTAGCAGGGAGACGTGAGATGACAGCATCACACTCGGCGTTCTCGTTGGCAGCAAAAGACTGAGCTTAGACTGCAAAGAAGGGCTCTGCCAGTGGTTTTTCTTCTCCTGCCGTTTCTGACAGGTCGCAAGCAAGGACACGCACCCAGGCCTCGTTGCGTCCCGCAGACATGACACGAGCCTTCCGAAACACGCGCTCCTTCCGCGAGAGGCTTCGTCAGCAGATGCAGCTTTACAATATCCACCAGTATCTCTATATTTAAAAAAGGAACGCTCCCCCCTCCCCAGCCGCAATAGGCCTGTCCTCTGTACTTGTACTTTTTCCTAAGAGTGTATTATATTTTTTGGGTTCTCCAAACCAACCCACAAACACAAAATTAAACCTGAACTAAAAAGGCCAGTAATGGCACGCTTTAGCAAGAAAGGAAGGCATGCCACAACCTGATCCTGATTTTTTGCCCTTGAACTCTTGAATTAATTATAACAAATTACAGGGAGCCCCACTACAATTTATAAGCACAATAAACTCCCTTACAACCACCTATAATTTTATCAGAGTTAATCCAAATACCTAAAGAATTATACAGCACAAAACTTCAACGTGACTTTCAGAGTAAAAAAAAAAAAAAAAACCAAAACAAAACTGTGGAAGCCATATTCTCACCCTCTGAGCACTCCCTCTCAACAAAGGCTACCTTTGGTCTCTACAAGCTGGAGCCTAGCAAAGCCAGGCCCTAGTGACACCACCTCATAAAGGCTGAGATGGGACTGCAAAAGCAAAGCAAAACAATCAGAATCATATAATGTGAAGAAATATGTATTTTTATGTTTTCAGCTGAAAAACAACATTCAATGCGGGCATAAATACTATGCGAAAACACTAGAATAAAACATCTGGTAGTGAAGAGTTTGTTAACCACACATTTTTGAAAAAAGCCCCGTATCCATCTGGTTTGGGTTTTAAGCACATGCTAAAAGTGCTATTGTTCAACATGGCAGTCCTATTGACTTCAGACCACTCACGTAGTTAACCTTAAATCCATGCTCAACTATGCACTCCTGCCTCCTGAACTGAGCAAAACACTTGCATTTAGCTGCAGAGATCCAAAGGTGAAAATACAGGAGACTATTTTTTCGCATTAGCTTCACTTTTTGTCTTGAGCATAA